>CM054932.1:37500-357528 GCA_029168755.2 Tillandsia fasciculata
AAGGAAAGGAAAAAGAGTGGAGGCTTTTTCTCTTTTCCCAAACAGAGATTGCTTCTTCTGTTGTCAGGTGAGAGAGTGGAGAGTTCTCTCCTTTGTTGGTTTCAGCTCTTCTTTTTCATTTGCTGTTCTTTTGTTTTTTTTTTGTTTTTTTTTGTTTTTTTTCATTTTTGGTGAGGATTAATCCTATTCTACAAACTCTATATGGAATTTTATTTAAGGAGGTTGTTGTTGTTTTTGTAACATTTTTAGTTAGAGTCTGAATTATTGTTTTTACATTCCAGGTGGATTTTGAGTATTTTTGAAAAGTTTGTGTAGTTTTTAACTTTTCATATATCACTGTTGATTAGTTACAAATAACATGTTAAATTTTTTTATTACTTTTTGGGAGAAGTGGTATGGAGGGAAGAGTGTATAAAAGAAGAGGAGATCATTGTCCTCAGTTGCTTGATCTGATCCCAAATGATCCACTATGGAGGGTGAGAGATGATGGAGCAGGAGGAAGGTGCAAATTTGCAGCTTTAGAAGAAAAAGATTTAGAATTAAAACTTGGTCCTCCTGGAGGAGAAGGAACAAAAGTAAAAGAGGAGCCCTCTGCTCTATCTCTTGGCTATTTCTCTAAGCATTCCACCAACACCACATCTCTTTGCTCTGGAGCCAAAAGGGGGTTTTCATACACAGCTGGGATTAAACAAGAAGATAACTTTAATGTGAAAAAGGTTTTTTTTTTTTTTTTTTTTTTTTTTTTTTTTTTTTTTAAGTTCATGTAGTTCGATTTTCTTCAATTTTTTTTTTAATGTTTATCCCTGTTACTTTTTTTAAAAAAAACAGGGTAGCAGCAGGCAGGGAAAGCAGCAGCAGCCAACAGCAGTTCCCAGACAAGGTAATTAAAAGCCCTAGATCATCATTGCTCCAACCTTGGAATTTTGCATATTTGTGCTACTACTGTTTGCTATTTATTATTAGTGTTTGCAAGACTCTTGCTGATTGTGCTGTTATTTTTGTTAACAGGAAAATTGTTGAGGTTTTTTTTGTGTGTGATCTTCCAAAGCAGTCAAGATGGTGAAGTTCACAGCCGAAGAGCTCCGCAGGATTATGGACATGAAACACAATATCCGTAACATGTCCGTCATTGCCCATGTATGGTCGATCATGGTATGGGACACTATGCGCTTTTTACATTAGTTCTGTTTTTACTTTAATCTCTATCATCAAGTCCAAAGCCTGCATTTTCTCTCCTGATGCATGTAGAGGTTACAAAAGAGTTCGGTACGTCTTTTTTGGTTTTAATACATTATGATTTGCTCCTTCCCATGCTCAGAGCCTATGCATATTTAATAAATAATATTTATAATAAATAAAAAATTTTAAGTATAAAGTCGTATTTTTTAAATAAAAAATTTTAAGTATAAATTTTTTATTTATTATAAATATTATTTATTAAAAAATCTTGAAATTTGTGCTTTATTTAATGTTAAAATGTGTTACTTATTTTACAAGGATTTTTAAAATATGAATTCTAAATTTTCAAATTGTACCTTGCTTAGAATTTGTAATTACCAAAACTTTTAAGTGGAAATATACCATTTATGCCACTGTTATTGCTCGACCTTCTTCTATATTGCTAACAATGGTGAAATTATATATCTAAATAAATATAGAACTTTACACATTCTTAAAATTAGTTATTTTTTTTTTAAGATATATCCATAAGATTTGCTATGATATTCATTTAATGGTGATGTGATGTGAATTTCCTTTCATTTAAGATTGATTTGATGTTTCTAGATTTGTTTGAGTAATATCTATATATAAAACTATATATATTTTAATATCTAACCATAAAACTATATATATTTTAAAAATTAGTTTGTAATAATTTGTTTTCTTTGCTTTAATATTTGTGATTTAAGGATGATGTGATGTGCCAGATTTGGTCTTTAATATTACGTGATGTGGCGTATTTGTTATTTTAGGGTGATGTGATGTGCTAGATTTAGTCTCATTAATTTGATGTGATGTGCGAGATTTGGTCTTATTTAAGTATCTTTTTAGGGTTTTGATAAGAATTACTACTATGATCTTCGTTTAATGGTGATGTCATGTACCGGATTCCCTCTTACTTAACGGGTTTATTAAGGTTAAGGACATATGTTTTAGATGGCCTAATTCTTAGACAACCAACTGTACTTTGGCCAGTCTAATTGTTAGGCAACCAACTTATTTCTGTTTTGGTTGTGAAGGAGCCACAGCTTCTCCTATTATTGTATGGTATTATAATTCGTACTGATACTTTGGGTATAACTTTAGAGTTCACATTGCATGCTTATGATTTTGATTAATTATAAAAATTTGAACATGTCCTTTTCATCAAATATACTAAATTAAAAGTATTAGTATTTCAATTTTTTTTTACTGTATATTTTCATCAAAAACTTAGGACTATATGTACATACCGGCTCCTAATATTTCTATTTAGCTCTTAAAAATGTTAACTTTAGATGCATATATATCTATACTAATTTCATAGCTCTAAATTTTTATTTCATTAGAGTTTCAGTCTCCTAATATATCTAAATATAGAACTTTATACATTTTTAAAATTAGTTTTTTTTTTAAGATATATTCATAAGATTTGCTATGATGTTCATTTAATGGTGATGTGATGTGCATTTTCTCTCATTTAAGGTTGATTTGATATTTCTAGATTTGTTTGAGGATATATGTTTTTAGTATATTCATCAGATTTGGTATATCATATCTTAAGATATGATATGTTAAGCTCATAATATTCAAATATAAAACTATATATATATTTTAATATTTAAATATAAAACTATATTAATTTTAAAAATTAGTTTGTAGTAATTAGTTTTCTTTACTTTAAAATTTAGATAATAATATACAGAAGAAAAAATAATGTGGTATATATAGTATCATCACATCATATATTAATAAAATAATAGGGGTATAGTAATGTGGTTTCTACCATACACTTTTATATTTTATAATTCATCATTTATATTTTATAATTTATTTCTCTAACTTCAAGATTGAAATGACATTAGAAGATTTGTTCCAGATTTTTTCAGATTTCAAAGAGATCTTTGTATATATCTATAATTATTAGATTTGATTCTGATGTGATATTAGAATATTTGATATGATGTTTTAGATTTTAATCCTATTTAGCTCTTAAAAATGTTAACTTTAGATGCATATATATCTATACTAATTTCATAGCTCTAAATTTTTATTTCATTAGAGTTTCAGTCTCCTAATATATCTAAATATAGAACTTTATACATTTTTAAAATTAGTTTTTTTTTTAAGATATATCCATAAGATTTGCTATGATGTTCATTTAATGGTGATGTGATGTGCATTTTCTCTCATTTAAGGTTGATTTGATGTTTCTAGATTTGTTTGAGGATATATGTTTTTAATATATTCATCAGATTTGGTATATCATAACTTAAGATATGATATGTTAAGCTCAGAATATTCAAATATAAAACTATATATATATTTTAATATTTAAATATAAAACTATATTAATTTTAAAAATTAGTTTGTAGTAATTAGTTTTCTTTACTTTAAAATTTAGATAATAATATACAGAAGAAAAAATAATGTGGTATATATAGTATCATCACATCATATATTAATAAAATAATAGGGGTATAGTAATGTGGTTTCTACCGTACACTTTTATATTTTATAATTCATCATTTATATTTTATAATTTATTTCTCTAACTTCAAGATTGAAATGACATTAGAAGATTTGTTCCAGATTTTTTCAGATTCCAAAGAGATCTTTGTATATATCCATAATTATTAGATTTGATTCTGATGTGATATTAGAATATTTGATATGATGTTTTAGATTTTAATCATAATAGTATTTAACTATAATATTCAATTCCCACATTTTTTTTAAATGTTAAGTTAGATTATAAAGTATAAATTCAACTGAGGATATATTTTTAGCATATTCATCAGATTTGGTATATGATATCTTAAGATATTATATCTTTTGATTTGTTCTCAAGGTATATGATATCTTAAGATATTATATCTTTAGATTTGTTCTCAAGGTATATGATATCTTAAGATATTTCTATTTAGCTCTAAAAAATGTTAACTTTAGATGCATAACTTGAAATTTATAAGTTTATCATTTAAAATTTATAGGTTTGTGTTCTATCATGTTGTAAATTCATTGTTCTTAAATTAACAAAAAAAGGAAAAGTTTGTTGAATTATAAAGGTCATAGATATAATTGAGGAGAAATGAAAACACTGATAAAAACACTTTATAAATGTAGAGGGGATTTTTAAAATATGAATTCTAAATTTTCAAATTGTACCTTGCTTAGAATTTGTAATTACCAAAACTTTTAAGTGGAAATATACCATTTATGCCACTGTTATTGCTCGACCTTCTTCTACATTGCTAACAATGGTGAAATTATATATCTAAATAAATATAGAACTTTATACATTCTTAAAATTAGTTTTTTTTTTTAAGATATATCCATAAGATTTGCTATGATGTTCATTTAATGGTGATGTGATGTGGATTTACTTTCATTTAAGGTTGATTTGATGTTTCTAGATTTGTTTGAGTAATATTTATATATAAAGAAACTTCAACCATATTAAAAATTGTGGGAAAAAATTTGGAAATTATTAGCCGATGATATTTTATACAGATTGATAAATTTGTATCAATATATATTTTTTCTTATTTTAACTTTTGTGAATATTTTTATGACCAGTTTGACGCATTCCATTGAGGATATAGCCGAGATACATCATCATAAAAAACTTCGCCTTACGTAAATATATAATCTATAATATTTTTGTTATTTAATTATTTATGATTATATATATATTTATAATATATTTATAATCTTAATTTTTTTTATTTATATTAATTGTAGGTTTGATGAAGAAGAACGATGTGATAAAAAGACCAGATGAAGAATTGCATACTACAAACAATTTACTAAATATAATATTTATGTGTTGTATATTAATATATTATTTCATGTTTAATATTTAGTTTCTTTATAATTTTAAACTATGAATTTATTTAAAAATTAGACAAACTGAAAACTTTGTTAGAAAAACTCAAAAATATATTGACATGTTTTGTAAGATTATATAAGATTTTGATAATTTTTTAAGGAAAATTAGATTACATATAGTATTTCTTAATTACACTTTTATCTTTTAAATATAATAATTTAGTATGTGTTTCTTTGAAAAATTAATTAAAATTAAATATAGTATCCCTGCATATTTTAAATTTTAAAATTTAATAAATTATGTCTAATATATTTATTTTTTTACTTAAGGTAAGTTTATATTATTACATCATTTAATCTTTAAGAAATGTAAAGTAATATTTAGTAAATTCTTAATTCCCGATTCTTTAAATTAAATATACTATATACCTCATTATTTCTAACTTTCAAATATAATAATTTATTATATATTTTCTTCGAGAAATTAATTAAAATTTGAAATCTTCAATTTGAAATTTTAAATATTCAAATTTATAATATTTAATTTAAAATTTTAAATAATAAATTTGTAAATTTTAATTACGAATTTCAAGTCTCAATTTTATTATTTAAAATCTAAAATTTTAAATTCAAAATTTTATATTTATATTTTAAATTTTTTTTTAAAAAAATAATAAATTTATATTTTATTTATACAATGAATAAATCGTAATTTTATTAAATTATATTTTATATTAATATTAAATATAATTTTTTTCACTACTTCATACTATTTTATATAATTTTAACTAAACATAATTTTAGGAGCAATACTACATATACACCTAAAATGGAGTGTATATTATATATCCACCGTATATAAGGATGGAGACTAATCTTTTGGTAATTTTGAAATGACCGATAAAATTCATCCTATTTTTAAATAAATGTGATATAAGATGTACACAGAGTGTACAAATAACATTAACCTAATTTTAATTATTCTTTAGAAACAACAATATTATAAATTAAATTTTTTTTTTTATTTCTAATTATTTCAAAATAATGAAATATTTTAAAAATAAAAAATATTTTAATATTTATTATTTTCAAATCAAAAAAAAATTTAAACTCACAATTATTTCATATATAATGTAAAAAAAAAGAAAAAAAAAAAAGAAAGAAGTTTTATTAAGTTACCTAAATTATGGATTAACTTATCAAATTGTCAAATTAAATTTGAATAATTATTTAAAATTTATTAGATTATAATTGTTAGTAATGGTGGTATTTTTTAACATTTTACTCTAAAGTAGCGGCATGATCTCCGAGCCCGAATCCATCCATTAAATATATGCTAATGATGACTGCCGCCTACTCTTTCCAATCCCCCACCCTCATCTCTCTCTCATATTCTTCTCCTTCTATATATTAACCCTTTTCTTAAAAAAAAAAAAAAAAAAAAAAAATCCTGGAGCCAGGCTATACTATGCGGCATGATCTCCGAGCCCGAATCCATGCATTAATATTAAATATAATTTTTTCACTACTTTATATTATTTTATATAATTTTAACTAAACATAATTTTAGGAGCAATACTACATATACACCTAAAATGGAGTGTATATCATATATCCACCGTATATAAGGATGGAGACTAATCTATTGGTAATTTTGAAATGACCGATAAAATTCATCATGTTTTTAAATAAATGTGATATAAAATGTATACAAAGTATACAAATAACATTAACCTAATTTTAATTATTCTTTGGAAACAACAATATTATAAATTCAAATATTTTTTTTTTATTTCTAATTATTTCAAAATAATGAATTATTTAAAAAATAAAAAATATTTTAATATTTATTATTTTCAAATCAAAAATAATTTTAAACTCACAATTATTTCATATATAATGTAAAAAAAAAAGAAAAAAAAAAATAAAGAAGTTTTATTAAGTTACCTAAATTATGGATTAATTTATCAAATTGTAAAACTAAATTTGAATAATTATTTAAAATCTATTAGATTATAATTGTTAGTAATGGTGGTATTTTTTAATATTTTACTCTAAAGTAGTGGCATGATCTCCGAGCCCGAATCCATGCATTAAGTATATGCTAATGATGACTCTGCCGCTTACTCTTTCCAATCCCCCACCCCTCTCTCTCTCTCATATCCTTCTCCTTTTATATATTAATCATTTTCTTTAATTGTTCCCTTTATTTTACAGTATATATTAACCCTTTTAACATTATGTCTTCTCTTCAAAATTACTATAGATATATAATATTGAATGTCTAATACTTAATTAATTTAATATTTAATATTTAATTAGATTGTAATTCCCGCAGCGAAGCGCGGGTATTAAACTAGTAAGTATAATAGTTGATAACATTGGAGCAGGGAATAGCATAAATACATCAATATTTTTGGAGGCTTTAAGGCGTAAAACAGTTACTTTTAGATTATATTTGGATGTCAAAATAAATTATTCAAAAAAAAATTATTTTATATATAAAAAAATTAAATATAATTATAAATAAAGAGTTTAAATTTTGCATATTTAAAAATTTTATTTTTTATGATTTAGCAGAATAGTATATTTTATTTATAAGATAATTTATTCGGTTTGGATTTTATAATAAATAAATTTTACTTATAAAAATAATTTATTCCATATGAAAATTTTATAATATAATATAAGGTCTTAGTGGTCATGATTTAGTATGATAATATATTTTATCTGCAAAATAATTTATTTTATTTTAAAAAATAAATTGAATGTTAAATATAAATATTCAATTCTAACTATTTGATCACATTCCTTATATATCAAATATATAATTTTTTTTTAATAAATCAAGAGATTATATCGAATAAAATATTAATGCATCCAAGCATAAACTTATAATATTCTCAAAAAAATTGACTTAAATTCTAAATATGATGTTTCATTCTAAACCTTTTATCACATTTCTTACAAATCAAATATATAATTTTTTGAGTAATTTAATAATATATACTGAGCAAGATGTTCATATATTCAACCTGGATCTTACATTAATCTCATAATAAAAAAAATATGCCAAACAAAATATTAACCCATCTACAAAAATCTTATATGATGTTTCATTCCAAATATTTAATCACACTCCTTATAAATCAAATATTATTCATAATATTGCCAAACTAAGCATAAGTTATTTTTGGATAGGGATGCAAATGGATCCGAACTCATTCCAAATTTATCTTGATCCATCCAAAAAATAAAGCTATAAATAAAGACAAAAAAAAGTATTAAAATTAAGGGTTAATTGCATACGGTTTCCTGCAAACATATCGAATAGCAAATATATTCCTTCAACTTTTCATATTTATCTCTTCAAAAGTCCAACGTTATTCATATATATCCTTCCGGTTTATTATCGTTAGTTCACTGTTTATTTTTTAACAGATTATATGTGAAATGACAGTTTTACCCTTTCAAAAATATCCCTGCAGAAATATCTGAAATACTAACTAACTAAGATTAAGTATTTAACCTATGGTTAACTAGATTTTTCTAATAGAGATAGACCGTAATAACGTTGAACTTTTGAAGGGATAAATATGAAAAAGTTAAACTTTGTAAGAATATATCTGCTATTCGATATGTTTGCAGAGAGCCGTATGCAATTAACCCTAAAATTAATAAGCCATGACGTTATATTTTTCATCTTTATTTTTTGATCTGATCTCAAAGCGATACAAAATTAATAAGCCATGACGTTATATTTTTCATCTTTATTTTTTGATCTGATCTGAAAGCAATACTAATTACTAAGTGAGAAAAAAAAAATAAAATTAAATACTAAAAATAAAAGAAAGGTGCGAGATTTTTTTCACTCTAGACTCTATTCTAGAGCCTGATCTCAAAATATTATTGTTAAGTAAAAAAAAAAAAAAAAAAAAAAAAGTAAGATCAAGATAGAGCAGGAGGTGGTGACGCCTCTCACCTCCGTATCCGCACCGTTTACATTTCTATTCTAGCCCGGTACTACAGTCGTTTTTTTGACTTCATTAGAATCCAGGTTAAAACATGAAGTCGTCGACGAATATCACGGCAAAAGTAAATCCCAAAGCGTTTCTTACGCGAAGCTCACCGACTTTGCCGTACTATTAGTCATATTTGCTTATATAACCCTGTAAATTCGGAATATTACAAAATATACTACTTCAAACTTTAAAATTATGTATATTTTTATAAACCCTTAAATATTGATTTGTGGGACTCATTAGAGTATATTAATATTAATATCATCACCCTCTATAATTTGAATTAACAAAAATAATCTCTTCTTATATACTATGAATTTTAAATTTAAATATTCGTGATATTAGCATAATGCTTAATTTGTCATTATAAAAATTAGTAATTTAACTTAAATCGGAGCGTTATGATTAAGTTCAGTATTTTTTTGTAATCAAATTAAGACAATTTGATCTACTTTTATTTGTGATAACAATAATATTTTTAGTCGTCGGTGTAGTTTGAATGATAAATTCAATATAATTTTTTAAAATAAGATATAAATTTTAAAAAAGAATTGATTACAAGTGAATAGTTCGAAAGATGCAAATAAAAATATATTTTTATAAAATATATATATATATATATATATATATATATATATATATATATATATATATATATATATATATATATATCATAAAATTTAAATATTGAAAATAAAAGCAATTTGTAGACCGGTCCTCTCTAATAAGTTTTGTATTTTTTTACCTAGAAAATATGTATATGTTTTTTTTTTTAAATTTGAAGAACGGAAGTGAAATATTTAAATTTCATAAGGATATTTTTGAAATTGTTCCTTATTATTACCTGATCACACCGAACAAGTAGCCTCTTCGTGGAGAAGAGGAAGAAGAAGGGGAGAGAGAGAGAGAGAGAGAGAGAGAGAAACCCTAGGTGAGAGGAGATGGAGATGTGCTCGGAGGAGGCGGTGAAGTACGTGTGGGAGGGGGCGATCCCTCTCCAGATCCATCTCCATGAATCCGAGGTCACCACGCTACCTCCTCCTTCCCCGATCTTGGTACGATTCCCCCACCTCTATCTCTCCCCGATTACTCTTTTTTTCACCTTTAGATTATCTACTTTCATGCTTGTTTGATGCGTTAAACGCGATCTGATGTGCTTCGTTCTTGAATCGGGTTAAAATGCTATTTGGATTGCTAATTCAGTTGCTCGTTGTTGTACTTTTGGTGAGAATTTGAAGCTGGGGATTCATAGTTTGTGTGTTTTTTGGTTGGTGAGGTGTTCTTGCTCTGTGCTACTGTGAATCGCAAGTAGAAATTAGTAGATAATGTAATTGAGTTCAAAGCATAACATTATAAAGAAGGGATTGATGCAAGAAGTTGCTTGCTTTGTGGCCTTAAAAGCTATTGGGATCATTACTGCAAATAATGTCTTAGATTTGGTGTCTTCGATTTGGTTGTCAAAGTCATGATCATAACAATCAAGTCTTTCCCATGCTGTATGAAAATTTGAAATTGTAAATCATCTGCTCTTTTATATTTGCGTTGCGTCTCGTCATTATGCAAGTCTTCTTGAATTAGGGCCTGTTTTGCCCGGGTATGCACTGCTGTTTGACTAGTGCTGTTGGGAGAAGCACTGTAAGAAAATCTCTCTAGAAAGTTCTCTCGGCACTTGAATTGGAAGCCCCATGTTGGAGCTTCTGATTTTGGGGCTCAGAATCTTGTTTCAGGCTTTCAGCTTCCCTATGCATCAGCAACAGACTGTTTTATTTCTGAATTTCATACTAGAAGTAATTATAAATGAAAGCAAAACAGAAGCGGCACAAAACAAGCATTTAGTTTCCAAACTTTTACTCATGGTAGAACTTCTTTGTCCTCTTCTATATGCTTTGACTGTTTATTTACCCCTTGGCCCTTGGCCCTTGCCCTTTTCTTGGGTGTGATGTCAATGCTAGAGGCTTCATTTGGGGTTCATGATGAATGATTTTAATTGCTTGCATATTTGGCTCGACTGGAGATTCAATAGAACTTATTTTGTTGGTTTTTTTGTTTTTTTTTTTTTTTGAGAAAACCTATCTGTTTTTTAAATACAATCTCAACAAGTCAAATGAACCTATTCCAATAGCCTATTTTGTAGGGATGAAAACGAGCCGGATATGAATAAGATAGTGCTCAATCCATTTCCGTATCCATATTTTTTACATCGGATCCGGATACAGATTCGGAAATTAGTCAAATACTAAAATTCAAATCCCTATCCAGTAAAAATAGATTTAGATATGGGTCAAATATTAAACGAATATGGATATAATTAGGATATTTAATGAATATTTAAAACTAAAATAAAAAAGATTTTCCAATATATATTTAAGCTTCCTAAAATTTATAAGTAGTTAAAAAAATAAAGAAGAAAATTAAGAATTCTATGAAAATGTTATTGTTTATGAAGTAAATAGAAATGTTACATATTGAGATAATATTAAAACCACTTTCTGATACTGATAATCTGATATCGGAATCTGAATTTGAAGAAGGATGGTGAACCCAAATTGAATCCAAATCCAAAAAAATTTCTTACTTGAGATCCGAATCTGAATCAGACAGTGAAATCCCAATCCATATCTGATAATTTGTGGGTTCGAAGTTGGATTCAATTGGATAATATCCGATCCACTTTCATCTCTACAATTTCAGATGTGCTTTTAATCTAGAACCTTGAAGGTTTGTTGCGAAATGATTAGCTTCTCTCTCTGAGTAGATTGTAAATATGCTTATTTAGCATTCTAACTTGATTTATGGTCTATTTTCATGTTTTCTATATCAGATTCTAGGTCCACGACTTGGGTATCTGCCTCTGTTAGTACCGATCATAAAGGCTCATTTCAGTAGCACACTTCCTCCGGGCACCGATACTGTTTGGTTTGACTATAAAGGACTGCCACTGAAGTGGTACAAAACTTTTTATGATTTTCAGGAATTTTTTAAGCTACTTTGCTTAAGGAAAACTAAGTTAATTCAAATATAGACCAAAATAAAAATTGCTACAGAAATCCTGATATACAGCAGTATATCATTTCTTTTACCATAAAATTGTCATTATCTTTTCATTTACATCGATAAATTTGCCACGATTTGTTACTTGTAGTCTTTAATTCTTTTTAATTTCTTTTACAGGTCTATACCTACTGGAGTTCTTTTTGATCTTTTATGTGCAGAACCAGAAAGACCCTGGAACCTAACAGTGAGGACCTTATATCATACATATATATTACTAATTGCATGTGCTTTATTGTATTTTTGTTTTGCTCTTTTTTAGTTTTCAAAATGTCATACTGTTTCCTTATTTCTTTTTATTTTGGGTGTATTTTTTCTTTGGGTATTGTATGCTAACGTAATGGAAGGGCTTATTGTACAGTTCTTGTTGATTTCTCACTTTATCTGTTCTTTAGTTGTTAATTTGATTAAAAACTTTGAAATATGTAAAGGCACTTCACTTTTGAGTCTATCAGAGGTTGGATCTTATTGCTATGGCTGCCTTTTCTGTTACTGTAATTATTTCTTCTTTCGTTGTTGATGTTGTTTCTACTGCTATTGTTATAATTATCATCATCATCGTAAGTATTTCAATATGATTTAACTTCTCAAAATATTTGACTAGCGAAATAAAGAATATAAAAGCAGAAGTAATAGTTGGTGTTGAATAGATCCTTTTTAAAGATGATTTGTACTTTATATGATTATAAACGGCAGTGCGTTTTATAATATTTCGAGCCCGTTTACTTTATCTAAGCATACTATGATTTTCCAAGATGTGAGGCATATTAGGGTAGATATCAAGTTCAAGTTGATTCTATCTTCTTGTTTTGAACCTTAGCAAACTGTAATTTTGTGTTTTCTATCAACACTCTAGCTGAGTTATTGTTCTTTTTTGGTGCAAAATAGGCACTTTTTGCATACGTAGTAAAAGGTTTTCCATTGTGAAATGGTTGAGAATACAGGTTTTTGTATATTTGTCTTTATAAAAATTCAAAGATCAATTTCTATTTGGTTTTGGCTGGTTTAGGAGAGTTCAGATGCTTTAATTTTGCACGTTAAAACATCTTGATAAAAAGAAAAATCTATAGAAGAAGACCTGGAGAACACAATTCCCCTATATTTGTTTATCAAATGAACTTTAGAACTCTATAAAAAGTATTGTTGCATGTAGACATCTATTAAGATATATATGAAAATTAAGAAACTAAACAAATGGAATATTTATAAGATTTTCTTAACAGTTTTTAACTTGCTATATGTGTAATTTGATTTCATGGATTAAATAAATGTAAACTAATAACATACATTGCGTTTTAGTTAGTTAATTTGTAATTTAGATTTTAGGAGTCAAATGCCCTATATTTCTCCAACAACTAAAGGAAAAGTTTAAAATTCTTGAGTATTGTCTCTTTTTCTATATTACCTAGATTTGTTTAACTTCTTCTTTGTCTGATTTATTTTCCTGTAATGCAACTGATCCATTTGAAATACTCACAGGTTCATTTTAGAGGAGGACATCCTGGAGATGTTTTGTCACCCTGTGAAGGTGAAGACAGTGTGAAATGGAGTTATATTAATTCATTGAAAGAGGTGTGGGTTATAAAGACATTTAATGCGAGATTTTGGGCTCTATGGCATTTTCCATTTCTTTTACTGCTTACCAACACATACATTATATAGCAGACATAGTTTTTTGCTTCCTTTTTGCCCTGTTTTTGAATCCTTTCCTTTTTCCTTTGAGATATCTGTTCCAAATGAAGCCGGCACCTGTAATATCAGAAGATCTTCCTTTTCTGATTGCCAAAATTAATTGCATGTTACCTTCGCAAGCAAGAAATTACTTGTCAGAGCTGACTATTAGACTCTAGTTCCAGCAGCGACATGAACTGTTGGAATATGGAAGTTACAATGGCATAGAAATGAGCTAGATTTTGATGCAATTCTTTTCCTACAAGCATTGTTTGCTTCTTTTCCCATTACCTCATATCAAGGATTTAAGTGACGTGGCACAGGATCGTGCCGAAAACTTGCCGGCACGATACGGCACAATGTGTGCCGGGCCGTGCCGATGAGTGCCGGTCACAATAATACATGCGTACCGACACATAATGGCATGAAATATTTATTTTCTTTAGCAATAAATTTTTTTAATTGTTTATTATGTATCTTTATCAAATATTTTGAACTTTATTGAGAAAATCACTTAATAATTTGAAGAAAAAATTGTTTTGAGTTGTGCCATCGGCACGGAGACTGTATCGTGCTGGTATCTTGTTGGCACGATACGGCAAGGTGGATATGACCCATGCCGATGGATACTTAAATCCTTACCTCATATATCTTCTTACGTCAGTGGTTTCTTACATATATTTTTTCGCAGGCTGCGTACATTATAAATGGTAACAGTAAGAATGTCATGAATATGTCCCAAGCTGATCAATATGACCTATGGCAATCAGTTTTGAAAGGTATATATGCACTGCAATGACGGTGCAATTTTCTTTAGTATTCTGTGAAGATGCCATTCTTTGGACTGAAATGATACTTAAATGATAATTTTAATGAATGATTTAGAAGTGATTATCTTATATACATTATTGTTAGTCTCAATGTTGGGGAATTTTAAACAGATTGGAAGGCCTATCTCTCACTTACATAAGCATGATGATCAACATAAATATGTTCTATTTTTCTGTACATTCAAACATATTCTCTGATTTCTTACTCCTGTACCAACTTCAATTTGTTTTTGAAATTTGCACTAGGTAACTTGGATGGGTGTATTAAAATCTCATCGAGGCTTAAGCTTGGACCATTCGGAGATGATTCCTTGGTGAGACAAGCTTCATCCTCAGCGCAACATCAACAAGAAGCTACTGCAGAACATGAACCTACTGGATCAGGCAAACCATGTTAGTCCCTTTGCATTTAAATTGTAATTTCAGTTTGCCATTACATAAAATGCTAGATGTGAATATCTATAACTGGGATTATTGTGGTGTTCGACATTCAAAAAAGTTTGCATATTCAGTGGCTTGCCTATACTATGTTTATACTAGCCTGTTTTAGAATAGAGAATTATTTCTGATGAATCTGTAATATTGGAAATTACTAACTTATCAATAAACAGTATAAGGGATTTTGTCAAGAAATAAGCTACAGAAAAAAAAAAAACCTAATAACTTTGTTCTTTCATGATTTGGTAAACTGTGATTATAGCTGGAAAAACCCTTTAGATGACATAAAGCGGTTTTTTCGAAGGGATCTCGCCTCTCACTTATTATTACAAAAAGTGTATTCTATAAATCTCACTTACTATTTCACTTCTTTGTCCTTACAGCTATAAGGCTTCTACTTGTCACTTATATACAGTGACAAGTGTACTTCTTTTTCTTACTCACTGTTGATCTCTTTGGTCAGGCAGGATTCCCGTGCGGTTATATGTGCGGAATATTGGTGATGATCTTGATGACTTGGAAGATGCACCTATAATTGATAGTTGGGAAAGAATATCTTACATAAACCGACCATTTGAGATTCACAAGGAAGAAGGTACGCACAAATCTCTTTAAGCATTGTAAGGCAATGGTTTTCTCTCTAGTCTTTCTTGATGTTGCAGCATGTTGCCTTTCATGTTTTCTTCGAACTTATGCTCCCCATCACTTTAACAGTTCTGCTGATATTGTTTGTTAACTTCTTTCTTGGTTTAGTTACCAATTTGGCCCCTGAAGTTTTATCCAGATTTCAATTACATCTTCAGAATTTTTACTATAAATTACTTGCTATTGTCTGTCTACTGCGGCCCAGAAAATGAATTGTAATGTTAAAGCTGATGCGGCATCTTTGTTAGGCAGGCAGTATACGAATGGAAGAGCTTAATTGTTCCTATTAGACAAACTTCATGGATTAATTTGTTAATATTGGAATCAAGGATTTAAGTGCCATGGCACGGGGTCGTGCCGAAAACTTGCCGGCAAGGTACGATACGGTGTGTGCCGAGCCGTGCCGATGAGTGCCGGTCACAAAAAATACATGCGTGTCGACATATAATAGCATGAAATATTTATTTTCTTTAGCAACAATTTTTTTTGATTGCTTATTATGTATCTTTATCAAATATTTTGAACTTTATTAAGAAAATTACTTAGTAATTTTAAGAAAAAAGGGTTTTGAACTGTGCCATCGGTACGGAGGCTGTATCGTGCCGGTATCTTGTTGGTACGGTACGGCACGGTGGATACGGCCTGTGCCGATGGATACTTAAATCCTTGATTGGAATGTGGAGGACCCAGTTCAAATGAAATGGGGGTTGAATGTAAACAACTTAGTTCGTAACTAACCAATTCTGTGCGTAAAATGAAAACTTTTCTGCTTTGCTTCCTCGCCTTCATCACTCAAGCTAAATGAAAATCCATAGCTATATTTTCTCGCTTGCTCTGATCATTTTGCTATTCCGATGCTGATTTCCAAACATTCTGTTGTGTCAGTCAATTTAGTTAGCTTTATCGAATGATTCATATGATGCTTTAGGTAGCTATCCGACTTTGGAGCAAGCCGTGAAGTCTCTGCTACCGGAGATCTTCGATTTCAGACCCCCTTTCGAAGACACTCGTGAATCGAAAAGCAAGGAGAGTCCCGATTCAAGTTTTAGGGACGCGGAGATCATCGACGCTCCGAAGAACGTTGAGGAAGAGCAAGTATCATCTGCCGCAGAATCCGAGGTGCATTCTTCCACTAGGTTGAAAATAAAGCTGATTCGAGTGCAGGGAATCGAATTGGAATCAGGCATTCCTTTCTACTGGGTGGCTAACAGCTTAAAGAACCCCGAATTCTTCCTCCACATGTGCCTATTTCTCACGGGTCCAACGAAACACGCGAAAATGAGATGAGAGATTCATCGCAAGTGATCACCCCCTCCACTTCCTCTTCTTCTAGTAAATCAGTAACTTATTTTTTGTATAGGTTTCATTTTGTAATTTCCGCTTTCGTAGTTTGGTTATCATGGTAAAGCGCAATATAGCTTTGTGGAAAGATGCTTGTTCTTTTGTGTTGCATAATCGATATATATATTGTAAACCAAAAAAGGAACCAAAGAAGTGGTTCGACTCGCAGGCGGATTGTGACATTTTGTGATCCGGAGAATCCGTTCGGTGCATCAAATTTGGCGAAAAGCAGCGCTGTTTCCTGCAACTAGCTTGGACGGTGTGCTCTTTGCAGAAATCATGCAAACCCTATTTTGAGTAGAGCTCTTCATTTTACACCAAACAACCTCTGGTGAGTGCCTCTTACACCTCCTTCTAACTGCAGCATATGCTTTTGGGGTTTTGCTTTTAATAAGGTGTGTTTGGTTTGCCAGAAAGGATTCTTAGAGAAAAAAGAAAAATATTTGACTGTATATGTTTGATCCATAGCTATATATATAATGTACAATTCTATAAATCTCGCGTGTCTGTGTTAGATACAAGTTCCATTCGAACATGCTGGGGACGCTCGTTCCACATAGGTTTATTGTGTATCCCATTGAAAAAATATTTTTATTTTAAATTTTTTACATATATATATATATATATATATATATATATATATATATATATATATATATATATATATATATATATAATGTAAAATAAGACATATTTTGGTTTTTTTTTAATGGATGCATATAAAATTTTTTAGATAATATAAATAAATTATATATAGTGGAGAATTTTTTAAAAAAATTATATAAATTATTAATAAAAAATTTTATTAATTTTTATTCATACTAAAAATATATTAATATTTTATATATATAATAAAAATATATTATTATATTAATAATATTATATTTTATTAATGGTATTTGTGTCGTGTTTGTATTCTAATATCACGTATTCTTCTGTATATTTTTACTTTTCAGATTTTTAATTCGGTAAACATTAATTTTCAAAAGAAAATTAATTTTTTAGGTATTAATTCAGCTTTCTGCCAAACTGCAAATTTCAAAGTTTTCTTTATATTCCAGAAGCCCAAAAGAACAAAAAAAAAATAAAAAAATTCCAAAAAAATCTTTTGGACTCTTCTTCATTTGATAAAATGTCACGCCCCGAGTTTAAAAATCAGGTCTGAATTTTTTTTTTTTTTTTTTTTTAAATCAGAGTTTGCAAAACAGGCGTAACAGACCGCCACACATATAGGAAACTCTCTATTCCGCGAACAGAGACTCCCCTATATATGCACGGCTAGGCTAGTAATCAGCAACAGATATCTCAGTACAACTACTAATCTAGTCAGCAGGAATAATTCAAAATATCACACTATCATCAATCTGAAGTATCTAAATAACTGGAAACTGAAATAACATAAATGAAAGTCAACTACAGATAATCAAGGATCTCAATCATCGATCTATGTCATCAGGGGGACAGCTCTATCGTGACAGGCTCACTGGATCGTCCCGACATCTCACCACCCGACAGACCTGAAAAATGGTCACCCAAGGGGTGTGAGATACACTGTACATGTATCCCAGTGGGCACGACGAGCCGAGGATCAGCTAATCATACCTACTGGGTACTAAAATCTGCGGATAGTAAGAGTCAATAGGAAAAGCTGAAAGGTATAGATGTCTACTGATAATCAGAATCCACAGATAGGCAGGTAATCACTAAAAGAACTGCAGGTATGAATACTGTAAATCAATGTATACATGATAATCAATCATAACAACTGTAAATCATACATGCTAGAAATCGGAAGATATCGACAATAATCAGGCATAAAGAACTGCAAGTGCTAAAAGTATGTCTACAGATAATAACACTGGAATAACTGAGCAACAGTACAAAGTACAAGTAATGCGTCAAAGGTAAAAATCCAAGTATCCAATCATGCGCCATATTGGTCTCGCAGGACCTCAGGCAATGCCACTGTTCGGCACCTTTTCGGCTGACATAACCTTGTCGAGGGCTCACGGGTCTATCATCAGACCACTTTACCGGTAAAGAACAATCTCCACGGGGAGCTACCCCGGCCATGTTCGTGAAGTACAGCAGTGCATGGCAAATCATAATGATCAATCTCACGGTCTAGTGACCGGGTAGTCGGCAACATGCCGAGATCCCAACAGGGAATCATCTGTCTATATCTATCCATCGGAATCAATCAATCATGCATATGAACAATATATCAAATAACATCTCAATGACTGGAATCAACAGGTATCCTCTAATCATGCAAATCTATGTACAGGGGTATAACAGATGACAAACGAGTATATATCACATGTCTCAAGTAAATCAGGATCTATCGGAGATAATCATAGAGCATGCATATCGAAATCAAACTAATCATGAACAGATAATCTCAAGCACAGGTCTAGTAAGGTCAATGTCAATCAGCGGGATCATGCTATGTCAAAAGAGGTCAATATATGTCAGGCTAAGTCACATAGGTAAAATCAGCAGGGAAATAAAAAACAGGGGTCCGACAAACCAAGCAACCAGAGGGCCAAAAAGCTGAGGCCCGGTTCGAAAGTAACCCACCTGGATGAAGGCAGACTCTCGAACTCCCGCACAGCTACCGGGAGGCTGGTGCTGAACAACTAGGCCCTGTATCAGAAGATATCATCAGTAATAGACTCACATAACCCTTTCCCGACGACGCTACACTAACGGTCAGCTTAAACGGGTCAAATCGATCGATTTATCGGTCAAAATCCGATTTCTGGTCAACGGGGACCCACGGAACCCTAATGAAATAGCCAGGTAATGCGTAAATACTGTCTAAGGGCAGCCAGGGTGCCACAATTGCAAGTTGGTCCATAAAGTGTTAAAAATTGCATTTAAACATTTATATTATCGACTGTTTCGGCTCGTTCTTAAAATCCGGGGGTCCGATGACGACGCCGTAAGTTTCAGCGCGTCCGTTACATCGAGGCGGAGCCCGTGCTCACAACCTTGGGTCAACACGGAACCCCAGAGCAAAGTTAGCTCTTTAACTCGCTAAGTTGAAAGCATTGTTTTACCCCGTTCTTGCAATCCGGGACTCCGACGACGACGCCGTAAATTTTAGCGGGTTCGTTACGTCGAGACGGAGCCCGTGCTCACGGGGTTGGGCTGGCACGAGGCCCAGATTAAAAGTTGGCCCATGATGTTCTTTTATGTCAATTTACAACTTTGATAACACTTAACATATACATGCTTTAAAGATAATCTTAATGGAGCATGCTGTTCAGTAATGACAGGGGAGTGGTGTGCTCACCTTGCGCGCGTCGGAGGCCGGCCGGAAAGATGGCCGGAGCAAGGCTTCAACTCGGGCTAGGGCTTGGGTTGGTGCACTTGGAGCAAAACAGGCTCTGTCCTGTTTCAGAGGGGAGCATGGGTTAGAAGAGGTCCCCATAAGTATTTTGGTGCAAGTTGGGTCGAAGCCCGACGGCCGGAGGGGCGGCGGCCGGAGCTAGAGCCCGGAATTGCTAGCTCGGGTTCAAGGATTGAGGTCTCAAAACAGGGGGCTTATTGACCCAACTAAAATCATGGGAGGCATGTAAATGGTGTCTGGACCTTACCTGTGCAGTTGGCCGGAGTCCGGGGTGCCGGAGTTGGCCGGAGTTCAAGCCTAGGTCTCCCTCGGGTGCAACTGCAGTGAGGAAAATGCCCACGTTAAGATGGACATGCAACTGGATGGGAGGACTCATATCGATCACAGAAGCCTACCTGGAGGTTCCCGGGGGCTGAGGAGCGCCGGCGAGGCGGCGCCGGAGGAGCTCGGTCAAGCTCGGAGGGGCTTTAATGGTGGATTCCGGCCGGCTGGGTTCCGGCCGGAGCAACTTGGATCAAAAGGTTCCTCTCGATGCAGTGAGGCTCGGTGCAGGGTTGGTTGGCGCCGGAAGGCCGCGGCGGCGCCGGACGGCCAAGGTCGGCAAAAACGGAGAATAATCAGTTTCTAGGGCTTGCTCGCGTCGTCCCGATCTGCGTCCGATCACCTCCAAACTTGTGGAGGGGGCTGCAGTCGTCGGGAAGGAGAGGATCAACGGTTCTGATCTTCTGTTTGATGGCCGGATCACGGCGGCGCGCTCGGTCAGCCCGAAAACGATAATTTCCGGTGGGGTGGCCTCCGCCGGCGGTCGGGACGACAGACGCGGTTCAGCATGGGCCAGGAGAATGCCCTCGATGTCAGGAGCATAATGATCCTGCCCAAAAACCCAACCCAAAAGAAAAATTCCAACAACTCACCTTCGCCGGAATTGGAAGAAGATGAGGTGGCTGCGGTGGCGCACGGCGGCGACGGCTGGGGTCCAGACCAGTGCAGCTCGGACGCGGCTTCACGAGGGACTCCCCAGCACTAGGTTTCGATCGCCCAAGCTCTCCCCGCACTCTACCTTCCCAACAACCCGAGAGAGGGTTGTTCTTGAGGCCACACTTTTCCGGCGACCGGGGAGGCGGCGGCCGGTGCGGGGGAGGTCCGGGGAAAGCGGCAGAAGAGGGGAATGTGGTTAGGGCTGCGGCTGAGGGTCTAGGGTTCTAGGGTTTTTTTGGAAAACCTAGCTCGGGCAACATGCATATATATAGGTCTTTTGTAAACTTTGCAAGTTAGCCCTTCTAGCTTAGTCATTTCAACTTTGGTCCCTCCCTGTATGCTTATCTCACAATTGAGTCCCTATCCAATGCAGGGCACGCTTTTCGAGGCAACATATATAGGGTTTTAAGTGCAAAAATCACCCTTTTTGCTACATTTCACGCTTTTCGAGAAGATCCGGTCGTCAGATCGAAAAACGGACTTCGCCAGGACGTCCGGCTCGACGAATCCTATCAGGTAGTAATTTTTGTTTTTCGTGAAACTGCCCGGATTAATTCTCGGTCCATAAAATACTGTGTCAAAATACAGTTTTCACGCTTTTCGAGACTTTAGAGTCGCCAAACGGAAATTCCGTCAGCGCTACTGCGTCCAGAACGTCGAAAATAGCTAGAATTGACTACTCGAATCATTACAATAGGAGTCCAGATAGTAAATTGGCCAACATTAGCTCTAGAGGGGTTCGAAAAAGGGGTTTACTGTTCATTTGTACCCGCAACTTAAGTCGCGGGTCCTGCCGGCTTCAACGCCGATTTCTGGGAGATCCGACCGTCAAATCGGAACAAGCTTAATATGGATTTTACTCAGTTCGTCGTGACGGTCGCGCTCGTGGTCTCGGATCATCGAGATCAAGCTCGGATTGAAAAGTGGTATTTCTGGCCCACTAACTGTGCAAATTACACTGCAGGAAAGGGGCACTGTCACCATGTGAGCCATTTATGATTCAAATTCAACTTGACTTAAATCAATTTCATTTCTTTATTTATTTTCAAAATTCAAGTTCTTACATCTCTCCCACCAAAAAGGAAGTTTCGTCCCTGAAACTTAATACAACTAAAAACCAAATAAATGGGGGTAATGCTCCTCATGGTTCTCCCATTGTACTTTGACGTAGGGGATCGATCTGTTTCTCAGCTTCTTTTCATCTCGAGCCAGGATCTTCAGGTGTGTCTCCTCATAGCTCAGATCCTCGTGAAGCTGAACTGCGGTGGGGCTGACAATGTGGGGAGGATCCCTGATCCGTGATCATTAGCAGCTCTGGGGACACGTGCTTTCGACTCAAAGCATCCGCTACCACATTGGCCCGATAACTTGTTCGTTGACCGAACATACACGGTCCCTAATGTCAATGCACCTTGTACTGTGTGGTTTGCGATAACACTAGGGTTCACAATTCTGTTTCATCCAAACTGCTAAAAATTCTGGTTCATTTACTGTTCATTTGTACTACCACTTATTTCTATTATCGAATCAGTTGCAAGATCTGGCGAGATCAACGTGGCTAGTGGCCGCAAGTTCGAACAAATGTCTACATTAATGACAAATATAATCTGTCCACTATGTACACGACTATCTGAGACCTACCTAAGGTCCAATATGGTCTGGAATATCAATACTGAAACTATAACATCGTTGTCCAAAGACAACCTTGGAAACTAAATTTAAGAAATCAGACAAATAGACCCAATCATGATATTCCCCTTTTCAGGGTGGGGTATTTCTTCAGCTCTTTCGACAGTACGTTGTCTGCAGCCAACGTGCTTATCAAAAGAAAAGTGAAATACCATAGATCTGTCGCCAACATCAAGTAGGGGACACGACTCCCACCGGAGTCAACAGAAGGTATAACTCATACCTCACGACACAAATCTCTACGCCGATACTATAAACCTATATCAACTATCTCCACCATCTCGTGGTTATGAGTGCAATTCTGGCTACTCACAGGAATCTAGAACCATATTCCATTGTTCTCCATTACCTTAAAGGCATCACAACTTGCTAACACAGCACTAGCGACGCCAATCGTAGCTCAAACATCGTCAGGAACGATCATGACTCCAAACCAATTCACCCACAAGTTGCGAATCAACTACAAATCGGATTCTTTTAGGATGAAAGTCAAATTCCTCAAGCTATCATCATCTCTATCAAAGTAATCGTGAATCCCAAATTATTTTACACTGATCAGGGTTGGGACACGATTCAATAAGGTCTCATATTTGCTGAGTGTCGTCAGAATCCTTCCATCCACAGTAACAAGATTGCTAACCTCATAGGCATCCCAATAGCTATAGCCGGGGAATCTCCAGTAATAGCAACCACAACCGCAGCTAACACTGCACCCACTATGACCACTAAGCCCAGAGCGCGTGCGAACACCGCTCGTAGTCACAACGACAAGATTTAGCAACAACTCATAGTGTGAAAATACACCTGAGCTCCTAACCGCTAGACAAATACCCCGCGCTCTCACGTCATAAGTCATCCTAGGGTTCATCCTAACCAGACCCTAATCAATTTTCCCTAGGTACCGTGTACCTATTTCTCTGATACCATCTAATCTGTCACGCCCCGAGTTTAAAAATCAGGTCTGAATTTTTTTTTTTTTTTTTTTTTAAATCAGAGTTTGCAAAACAGGCGTAACAGACCGCCACACATATAGGAAACTCTCTATTCCGCGAACAGAGACTCCCCTATATATGCACGGCTAGGCTAGTAATCAGCAACAGATATCTCAGTACAACTACTAATCTAGTCAGCAGGAATAATTCAAAATATCACACTATCATCAATCTGAAGTATCTAAATAACTGGAAACTGAAATAACATAAATGAAAGTCAACTACAGATAATCAAGGATCTCAATCATCGATCTATGTCATCAGGGGGACAGCTCTATCGTGACAGGCTCACTGGATCGTCCCGACATCTCACCACCCGACAGACCTGAAAAATGGTCACCCAAGGGGTGTGAGATACACTGTACATGTATCCCAGTGGGCACGACGAGCCGAGGATCAGCTAATCATACCTACTGGGTACTAAAATCTGCGGATAGTAAGAGTCAATAGGAAAAGCTGAAAGGTATAGATGTCTACTGATAATCAGAATCCACAGATAGGCAGGTAATCACTAAAAGAACTGCAGGTATGAATACTGTAAATCAATGTATACATGATAATCAATCATAACAACTGTAAATCATACATGCTAGAAATCGGAAGATATCGACAATAATCAGGCATAAAGAACTGCAAGTGCTAAAAGCATGTCTACAGATAATAACACTGGAATAACTGAGCAACAGTACAAAGTACAAGTAATGCGTCAAAGGTAAAAATCCAAGTATCCAATCATGCGCCATATTGGTCTCGCAGGACCTCAGGCAATGCCACTGTTCGACACCTTTTTCGGCTGACATAACCTTGTCGAGGGCTCACGGGTCTATCATCAGACCACTTTACCGGTAAAGAACAATCTCCACGGGGAGCTACCCCGGCCATGTTCGTGAAGTACAGCAGTGCATGGCAAATCATAATGATCAATCTCACGGTCTAGTGACCGGGTAGTCGGCAACATGCCGAGATCCCAACAGGGAATCATCTGTCTATATCTATCCATCGGAATCAATCAATCATGCATATGAACAATATATCAAATAACATCTCAATGACTGGAATCAACAGGTATCCTCTAATCATGCAAATCTATGTACAGGGGTATAACAGATGACAAACGAGTATATATCACATGTCTCAAGTAAATCAGGATCTATCGGAGATAATCATAGAGCATGCATATCGAAATCAAACTAATCATGAACAGATAATCTCAAGCACAGGTCTAGTAAGGTCAATGTCAATCAGCGGGATCATGCTATGTCAAAAGAGGTCAATATATGTCAGGCTAAGTCACATAGGTAAAATCAGCAGGGAAATAAAAAACAGGGGTCCGACAAACAAGCAACCAGAGGGCCAAAAAGCTGAGGCCCGGTTCGAAAGTAACCCACCTGGATGAAGGCAGACTCTCGAACTCCCGCACAGCTACCGGGAGGCTGGTGCTGAACAACTAGGCCCTGTATCAGAAGATATCATCAGTAATAGACTCACATAACCCTTTCCGACGACGCTACACTAACGGTCAGCTTAAACGGGTCAAATCGATCGATTTATCGGTCAAAATCCGATTTCTGGTCAACGGGGACCCACGGAACCCTAATGAAATAGCCAGGTAATGCGTAAATACTGTCTAAGGGCAGCCAGGGTGCCACAATTGCAAGTTGGTCCATAAAGTGTTAAAAATTGCATTTAAACATTTATATTATCGACTGTTTCGGCTCGTTCTTAAAATCCGGGGGTCCGATGACGACGCCGTAAGTTTCAGCGCGTCCGTTACATCGAGGCGGAGCCCGTGCTCACAACCTTGGGTCAACACGGAACCCCAGAGCAAAGTTAGCTCTTTAACTCGCTAAGTTGAAAGCATTGTTTTACCCCGTTCTTGCAATCCGGGACTCCGACGACGACGCCGTAAATTTTAGCGGGTTCGTTACGTCGAGACGGAGCCCGTGCTCACGGGGTTGGGCTGGCACGAGGCCCAGATTAAAAGTTGGCCCATGATGTTCTTTTATGTCAATTTACAACTTTGATAACACTTAACATATACATGCTTTAAAGATAATCTTAATGGAGCATGCTGTTCAGTAATGACAGGGGAGTGGTGTGCTCACCTTGCGCGCGTCGGAGGCCGGCCGGAAAGATGGCCGGAGCAAGGCTTCAACTCGGGCTAGGGCTTGGGTTGGTGCACTTGGAGCAAAACAGGCTCTGTCCTGTTTCAGAGGGGAGCATGGGTTAGAAGAGGTCCCCATAAGTATTTTGGTGCAAGTTGGGTCGAAGCCGACGGCCGGAGGGGCGGCGGCCGGAGCTAGAGCCCGGAATTGCTAGCTCGGGTTCAAGGATTGAGGTCTCAAAACAGGGGGCTTATTGACCCAACTAAAATCATGGGAGGCATGTAAATGGTGTCTGGACCTTACCTGTGCAGTTGGCCGGAGTCCGGGGTGCCGGAGTTGGCCGGAGTTCAAGCCTAGGTCTCCCTCGGGTGCAACTGCAGTGAGGAAAATGCCCACGTTAAGATGGACATGCAACTGGATGGGAGGACTCATATCGATCACAGAAGCCTACCTGGAGGTTCCCGGGGGCTGAGGAGCGCCGGCGAGGCGGCGCCGGAGGAGCTCGGTCAAGCTCGGAGGGGCTTTAATGGTGGATTCCGGCCGGCTGGGTTCCGGCCGGAGCAACTTGGATCAAAAGGTTCCTCTCGATGCAGTGAGGCTCGGTGCAGGGGTTGGTTGGCGCCGGAAGGCCGCGGCGGCGCCGGACGGCCAAGGTCGGCAAAAACGGAGAATAATCAGTTTCTAGGGCTTGCTCGCGTCGTCCCGATCTGCGTCCGATCACCTCCAAACTTGTGGAGGGGGCTGCAGTCGTCGGGAAGGAGAGGATCAACGGTTCTGATCTTCTGTTTGATGGCCGGATCACGGCGGCGCGCTCGGTCAGCCCGAAAACGATAATTTCCGGTGGGGTGGCCTCCGCCGGCGGTCGGGACGACAGACGCGGTTTCAGCATGGGCCAGGAGAATGCCCTCGATGTCAGGAGCATAATGATCCTGCCCAAAAACCCAACCCAAAAGAAAAATTCCAACAACTCACCTTCGCCGGAATTGGAAGAAGATGAGGTGGCTGCGGTGGCGCACGGCGGCGACGGCTGGGGTCCAGACCAGTGCAGCTCGGACGCGGCTTCACGAGGGACTCCCCAGCACTAGGTTTCGATCGCCCAAGCTCTCCCCGCACTCTACCTTCCCAACAACCCGAGAGAGGGTTGTTCTTGAGGCCACACTTTTCCGGCGACCGGGGAGGCGACGGCCGGTGCGGGGGAGGTCCGGGGAAAGCGGCAGAAGAGGGGAATGTGGTTAGGGCTGCGGCTGAGGGTCTAGGGTTCTAGGGTTTTTTTTGGAAAACCTAGCTCGGGCAACATGCATATATATAGGTCTTTTGTAAACTTTGCAAGTTAGCCCTTCTAGCTTAGTCATTTCAACTTTGGTCCCTCCCTGTATGCTTATCTCACATTGAGTCCCTATCCAATGCAGGGCACGCTTTTCGAGGCAACATATATAGGGTTTTAAGTGCAAAAATCACCCTTTTTGCTACATTTCACGCTTTTCGAAAAGATCCGGTCGTCAGATCGAAAAACGGACTTCGCCAGGACGTCCGGCTCGACGAATCCTATCAGGTAGTGATTTTTGTTTTTCGTGAAACTGCCCGGATTAATTCTCGGTCCATAAAATACTGTGTCAAAATACAGTTTTCACGCTTTTCGAGACTTTAGAGTCGCCAAACGGAAATTCCGTCAGCGCCACTGCGTCCAGAACGTCGAAAATAGCTAGAATTGACTACTCGAATCATTACAATAGGAGTCCAGATAGTAAATTGGCCAACATTAGCTCTAGAGGGGTTCGAAAAAGGGGTTTACTGTTCATTTGTACCCGCAACTTAAGTCGCGGGTCCTGCCGGCTTCAACGCCGATTTCTGGGAGATCCGACCGTCAGATCGGAACAAGCTTAATATGGATTTTACTCAGTTCGTCGTGACGGTCGCGCTCGTGGTCTCGGATCATCGAGATCAAGCTCGGATTGAAAAGTGGTATTTCTGGCCCACTAACTGTGCAAATTACACTGCAGGAAAGGGGCACTGTCACCATGTGAGCCATTTATGATTCAAATTCAACTTGACTTAAATCAATTTCATTTCTTTATTTATTTTCAAAATTCAAGTTCTTACATAAAACTATAACGAAAAGTTGATTTTGATACCATTATTAATGTCATGTTTCTATTGGGCTTCGGTTTTAGCTGCGTCGGGTACAAGCAATGCATAAACACCTTTTTCTCTTTGCTACGGCACAGGTGCTTTGTGTAGACCCACGTGGTTGATTTTTTTAAAATTTTTTATTATTTTTGGTTTTTTTTTATTATTATTCTTTTGTGCCTCAATAGATTACCAAATTAGTGTAAAGGTCCCCTCACTCGTAGATAATTTTGAAATGATCCTTTCAATTTTATTTTTCTGGTGTTGCACTTTGTCTTTGTGTGAGTGTGTGTGTGTGTTTTTGAAAAATGAATGGTTTCATGTAATAAATTGAAGATTTTTTGAAATTTATGGCTAATTTCATTGAATTCAACTCTTTTAATCATTTTTTGCAAATAAAATTAGAATAATTAATACTTAATAATTAATAGAGCATTATATATATTTTTTTTTTATAAAATAACCTAACTGATTAAAAAAATAAATGAAAAAAATAAAAGTTAAAGGCCTAGTTTGATGGTGCTGTCATTTTTTTTTTTAATAAAATTTTTACATTAAATAGGATTGATATGGATAATCCTTACATAAAAGATATTTATTTGACAATAAAACACTCACAACGATTTTTTTTTGCTTCAAAAATTTTAAAATATAAATTGTCGTATATTACTTGACAGAAATGTATTAAAAGATAAAAAAATTATGATAATAAACAAATAATTACTTATTTATTTCTGAAAAAATTTAAATTTTTTTATTTATTTCTAATATGAAAAATATCCTTCAAACATTTGAATTATTGCGAACAGTTGTTATATCTGCACAATTATTATTTTATTCATTTAAATATATCTTTCTACTATCACACATTTTTTTAAAAAAAAATTAAATATCAAATATTTTTTTAATTTACCCTTCAACGGTCATTTTTCAACAATCAGCTTCTTCTAGATTCGAGGGATAAGGTGGTTATTCCCAAACGGAGGGAATAGTTGTTCCCCTTTTGGTAGAACACCCGTTCCCAACCTTGTTTCCAATTTTTAAAAAAAAAAATTAAAAATTCAAATTTTAAAATATTTTAATTTATAAAATTTAAATTTATTTTTTTTTATTTTATATTAACTGTATTTTTAAATAAATATAAAAATTTAAATTTTTTTATTTTTTAAATTTATTAATTTTAAAATTTAAAAATGTATACAAATTTTTTTATAAAAAATTTTAAATTTATACAAATTTAAAAATTAAAATTTTTGCTCCCACTTTTGTAATTTTTTGAGACAATTTAAATTTAAATTTTTAATATTTATAAATTTTTAACTTTAGAGAATTTTTAAGTTTTATAGCTTTTAAAATTTTTAACTTTAATTTTTAATTAATTTAAAGATTTATAAAATTTCAAAATTTATTAATTTTAAAATTTATACAAATTTTTAAATTTTTAACTTAAATTTTTAATAAATTTATATTAAATTTTTAAATTTTTTAAATTTATACTAATTTTTATTTACAAAATTTTGAATTTTAAAAATTTATAAAGTTTCAAAATTTTAAAAAATATACTATCATTTATAAGCATTTATAAATATTTAATAAATAATTTTTATTACAGCTTGTTTTATTTTTAATTAATTTTAAACTTGCTATAGGAACAGTTAATACTACAAAATGATTTAATTTAAATTTAAACCTCCAAAGGGCAAAATGGAAAAGAAAAAATTTAATTCTCTCTATTCTTCTTATTTCTTTTTATCTTACCAAATATAATTTTTCTTATCTCCGATACAACTTTTATACTCAACCAAATACAAAATTATTTTAGTTATTGTTTATATTTGAATTTATACCTATTCCAGAAATAATCCGTTTTCAAAATAAAAAAATTATTATTTTTATTTAAAACTAAACATGTTTGAAGAACAAGACTGTAACAAAATCTCATATGGTTGTTTCCAACCTAACACTGCCATATAATTTGGTGAATAGCACACCCACTTGTTTTGAAATGAGAAAATTATTATTTTTATTTAAAGCTAAACATGTTTGGAGAATAAGACTGTAACAAAATCTCATATGGTTGTTCCCAACCTAACATTGCCATATAATTTCGTGAATAGTGCATCCACTTGTTTCGAAATGAAAAAGTTATTATTTTTATTTAAAATTAAATATGTGTGAAAAATAAGAATATAACAAAATCTCATATGGTTATTTCTAACCAAACACTGCCATATAATTTCGTGAATAGCACACCATGTGAAAATATATCTTCTGGTTGGGCTAAAAAAGTGCATTTGGAATCGTTATGGTGGCTTTTACTAGTGGAAATAAGAATAAAAGTATTAAATAAAAGGTAAATGCTAACTGTACATATAATTTTGAATGTACATTTTATACCCCATTCATTCTAGAATAGGATGAATTTTCTCCATCACTTTGAAGTGATGGATGAAAAAGTACTCATATTTGGATGGATAGGGTGTAGAATCTACATCCAATTTTAAGTGTAGAGATAGCATAGCTCTAAAATGGATTAGATATGAATTGAATAGTTGCTAAATGACATTCGCATTTAAGTTGTTTTTGTTTTATTTTTATTTTTATTTTTAGAGACTCAAGCTGTTCCCTTCCTTTAGAAATAAAGAGTAGAAATTTTAACCAACAAAGATTTAAATTTGAGATTTTGAGTATTTATCATCAACTAATTGCACTAGATACACAAATCATTCACACTTATATATATTTTGTTAAGATTATTCACTTGTATTTTTATATTTTATTAAACTTATTCCTTATATTTTTATATTTGGTTAATATTATTAGCTTGTGTTAATTTATTTGTAAGCTAGTGTGTGTTGTGCTAAATAATTATTCAAAAAATGCGTGTCAATAAGAAGTGTACATTTATCATTCTTAAGGGCTCGGTTATAATTTTACGAATTTCGACCTGATTCAATTCACCTATGCGTTAGATCTATTGTTAGGTTTATTATGAAGCGTAGTTATACTCAACTTATTGGGCATTTGATTTTATTATCATGTGACAAAAAATTAAACTTATTTTAGATAATAATAAATAGCCAACATATTTATGTAAAGTTCTAATTATTAAAATATTTTTGTTAAGCTTTTTAATATACAAATATATTTTACCATTTGATCTATTACGTACTTACCAAAAAAAAAAAAAAAAAAAAAGATTTCTAAACTCTTTTATAATTTATATTTTATAATTTCATTCTACGAAAGTAAAGAGAAAATAACAAATTAAAAATGAAATCTAATATTAAATTTAACTAAAAAAATATTTATTAGAGGATATAATTAATGGTTATTTTCAATAAAAGTCAACTTCAACCAATTAGTCCTTGTTTTGAAAGAGCAATGTTGACCCTACAACCAAATGATTAGATAATTTAATATTTTTTTTTCAATCAAAATAATTAATTATACAGTCATTTTAATAGCATGTCATGCACATAGTTTAATAAGACTAAATGATTTTTTTTTTTTTCAAATGTAATAATTTAGTATAACAATTGAAGAATAAGGTTAACATACATTTGATTTTTAATTTTTTATATTCTAGAATAAAAATATTTTTTGTATTTTGAAGATAAACTATATGTAAGGCATAAGGCCGAAATAGTTCGAGTCCAGCTACTATATTTTTATAACTTAAAAAGTACAAAATAATTTATATTTATATATTTTTTTATTGTCGATTTATTTTTTTAACTAATTTTATCTCTTAAATTATACTATTTCATCAACTACCCACTAAACCCACGATAATATTATCATCCTAACCGCACATTATTTTATTTAAAAACTAAAAATTTATAAATATCAATAGATTGTTTTTTTAAAAAATATAAAAACTCAAGTTGTATAATGAGTAACTTTAATTGTAAAGAGCGACCATTAAACTATTTGCTAAAGTTTAGTGGTTATAAGCTAAAATTTAACTTCATTATTGTTAAAGTTTTAAGTTCAGGTGTCTATCTGCAAAATAGTTAAAGTTCATATTTTTTATAAAAAATACTAATTATACATTTCATTTGAAGTATTAATCTTATATTCTATACATTCAAGGATGAGATAAATTTTATTAGTCACTTGAAAGTGGCTAGTGAAGATTATCTAATCCTACGATGGGTGAGATATACATTTTATGAATTTTACTGGTCACTTCGAAGTGATCAGTATAAGCATATCCCAACCCAAGATGAGTGGAGTGTACTATACTGGTCATTTCGAAGTGACCAGTAAAATATACCTAATTTTGAATAGATGAAATGTGCATCATACACTCCTCTTGAAATGTATTAGTAGCATTACTCTTTAAAAACAATATTACCCTACACCTTATGTATAAGCTGTATATATTTTTTTTCTTTTTTTTACTAAAATTTGAAAAATTATATCAATTCTTGGAACTTCGGATGTAATATGTACATTCTTTATAAAATATATAGTAGTATTTTTTTTTTTTTTAAAAGATGAGAATAAAAATAAAGAAAAAAAATAAAAGTGTATAAAACTTATATAAACTATAAATTATTTTAATTCGGCTATCCGATATTTCTTAGTTATAATTTTAATATTCAATAATTCGATTTGTTTGATTTAAATTATTTGATGATTTTTTTAAAGAAAAACTTAATTTTATTTTTTACTTTGATAATTTTATAGTAACGTAAATTGCATAAAAATTAATAATTACATATGCATAAAAATAAACAACATAATATTAAATTTTAATGTTAAAAATATTAACCAGAAAAATTAAATAAATTTAAATATTAGATAGTAAAATTTTTAAAAGTTAGATAGTGAATTCAAAATGAGTGATAATTGGAATAAATTTTATACATTTTATTCAAAAAAAAAAAAAAGAAGAAGAAGAAGAAGAAGAAGAAGAAGAAGAAAGTATGACCTTTTTTTGGATAAAAAATTTATAGTTTTGCATAAAAATAAAAAAAAAAGGAAAAAAAAAAAAGAAAAAGAAAAAAAAGTTAGATAGTAAATTTTTTTTTCCTTCCATTTCTTCACCTTCTTCCTCTCACACTACCGCCCGCATGTTGTTGCCGAGCTTCTACCCGTACCTCTCCCATATCTCTACTGCCGACGGCGATGGTGCAGGCTCAAACGCGGCATGGACTGCAGATGTGATGGTGTGGGTGGTGTTAGATCCGTATTCAAATTACTACAAGATAATCCAAAAAACACATATAAATTATTAGATAATCGTTAATTTATTTGAAAATAATATAAAAGCTCATCGGTATCCATACTTGATGAAAAATATTTTCAAATCTTATCGTTTTTCAAACACCGACAATAAAATCGTCTGAATTGCGTGCTTCTAAGTCTAGATTCGTCGTCTAATTAATTTTGTTTTGAATGGAACATAACAAATGACGGCAAGAATCCGACTCGAAACCACAATCATTTTATAATCCTTATATACTATGTCTAATTAGAGTCCCATAAATCTTAATTAGACTTGTATTGAATTTCTATCCATTAATAATTCATATTCAATAAATATTTTCAGAATTTATATTAAATTATTTAATAATTCTATTAAATTAGATAGTTATTAATATAATTATAAATTTATATATTAATCTGTATATAGAAAAAATTAAATCCGTGACGGCACAATTGGAGGCGACGGAGATGTCAGAGTTGGAGAATGAAAAGCACAAGGAGAAGAATGAGAAGAAGGGAGAAAAAGAAAAGAAAAGATCAATGCCCCTCTTTTTTTTTCTTTTTCTTTTTTTTTTTTTTTTTTTTTTTCTCCGTTAAAGAGAATATAATATTGTACTAGTTTATTAGTGCACTAGATCGCTGTCAGAATATAATATTGTACTAGTTTATTAGTGCACTAGATCACTGTCAGATAGTGCTAAAATACAGTCAAATAGTATAACATTTTTTTTTTTAGTATTGCATAATTTTATAAATTTTTGTACTGATCAAATAGTACAATATATAAGCCAAATAATATATATTTTAATTTTCTTCAATAAAAATAAAAAAAAAAAAAAAAAAAGAGAAGAAGAAAGAGGAGCAAATCGGCATCCTCCTTCTCTTTCTCCACCTCTCACACTTCGTTGCCGTCGCAACCTCAGCCTCCTCGACCTCCTCGACCTGCTTCGTCAATGAAAACTCTTCAAAATTATCGCTTTCACGTTTGCGTCCCAAATTCAGAATGGCAACAGTGGCAAAAAAAAGGAGAAAAAGAAAAAGGGAGAGCAAGCGGACGGCGACAGCTACAACAATGTTGAAAGAAATGAGTGGAATGAGACAAAACAAAAAAAAAAAAAAAAAAAAAAAAAGAAATAAAGATAATTTGAAAAGTCCAAGTCAGAATCTACAAAATTTTAAAAAACGGGGCCTAATTTATAAAAAAAGCAAAATAAATAATTATTTTTAATGCAAAATGGCCAAAAATTAAAGAAAAATTAAAGGGACGAATAGAAAGAATGCAAAGGCAATTTTGTAATTTTGAAGCTTTGCTGGTCTTATGTTGGGGATCATCGGAAGCTGTGGGCTGGCCCCACAAAAGTCCATCCCTCCAAAGTCGAACCAACGGTCACGATTCCGACACCCCTTGCCCGTGGGCCCCACCCCTTAATTTCGCGACACGTGTCCCAGCTAACGGTGGCCTCCCCCACGGCGCCTTCATCGTCCTCGAAAGCGCATTATCCCTCGGCACATTCCGTTATCTTTAACGGAGATCGTCGCCCCCTCCGTTTCCTACAAATACCACACCCGCAAACACCCCACTCCTCTCCTCTCCTCAGATCCCTCCTCCATTAACGCTATCTCCTCCTCGCTCTCTCGAAGCCTCTCGATCCCTCTCCCTCTTCCCTCTCCTCCCTCTCCTCTAGGGTTTCTCGATCGCCAATGGCGACCGTCGCTTTGAGCCCCGTCGCCGCCGAGGAGAAGCTCGGGAAGCTGCGCTCTGCTGTTGCTCAGCTCAGTCAGATCAGGTAAGTCGCCGTGAGACCCTCGCTGATTCTCCTGCTTTTTTGCTGCTTGATTTCGTCTTTGGAGCTGAACGATCTCTGATCTCGTGCGATTCTTGCGATATTTTTCCCTCCTTTTGCAGTGAGAATGAGAAAAACGGGTTCATCAGTCTCGTCGCTCGCTCTCTGAGGTAGATCTGATGCAATTGAGTAGATCTTCGATTACTTAATCTTTAGAATTCTTGATGTTTGAGGTTTATTTAATCCTTGGCGTTCTTGATGTGATTGAAGTGGAGAGGCGGAGCAGATCGAGTGGAGCAAGATACAAACTCCAACTGATGAGGTCGTGGTGCCTTATGACGCCCTCGCGCCTCCTCCGGAAGGTTTGTTTTCAATTTAATAGTGAATTTGGGATCCACTTGTCCTAGTTAGGTGATCTGCAATGGATCTCGCTTAATAGGAAGTTGTGTTTGTGTTTTGTAAATTTCAGATCTTGAAGCAACTAAGAAGCTTCTTGACAAGCTTGTCGTGCTGAAGCTCAATGGAGGGCTGGGGACGACAATGGGATGCACCGGACCGAAGTAAGTGAAAGAATCTTATTGAATTATATATGGATCTTTCATAAGACCAAAATTTTTCCTTTTCTTTTCTGTTGGGATAAATTCTAGAATTTGATTTGATTTCTCAATATTTGATTAAATCTTTTAACAAATAAATATTAAATTATGAATGAATCTAAATTAAAAGATAAAGGGTTTCGAGAAATAGCCCGGTGAGGCGTGCAATGCACTGCCCTAGAGTAACTTTAGTCCTCCGCGTGTGAGTCTCCGGCGTAGTTTCTCTAGCAATACAACACCTCGGATTATTCCGATCTCCTTGGTTGCACGGTCTCAAAAGAGTGCTTGATTGTACCCAATCTGGCTTTCAAAATCTCAACTCAAGATAATATAAAACAAAATAAGCATTGAAAAGAGCAAATAATATGTTGGTTAGGATTTCTGATTTCTTCTAGATATCCTCCCAATCTGTATCCGTTATTTGTTCTTTTATATTAAATTGACGGTCCAAATGACCGTTATAGTGCGTTCCGCTAAAGCGGAATACACGATCCCACATCTCATGAGAAAGCGGGGTACGTTACTCCTTTTTCCGGATAGATGAGAGAGAGAGGGAATAAGTGGGTCTATTTTTCTCATATTAAATAAATATATTAAATTAAATTTTAAATTAAATCTTTTAGATTAAATTTAAATCTTTTAAATTCGCAACATTTTCTAGAGAAATATGTTGTGTGGTTAGCTAATCCTAATTCCTTGTGGATAAATAGTTGAATATTAGGAATGAGGTTCCTTGATTTTACTCAGACATATGACAACCGACCTCTTTATAACACTATCAGCGATGAATAGATTTACATTTTGCCTTTCGTAAGGAAGTCCCATATTATTTTTTTGGTTTTAACTCTAAAAATTGAGGCTAATAGATACTCCATCTTGGTAGGGGTGTAAATTAAAGGAATAACATGTACTTTCAAAATCCACGTTAATCTTTTGTTTGTATAAGAAATCCTTTTCAATGATTTTGTAGGACTCAATGATGGCGAAATTGTTAACTATCTCTGCTGTTGCTTTACCTTTTATATTGTACTGTTAATGCAGACTGCTGATAGAAATTCATTGGGAAATATTTTGAAAACCTAATTTTCCTATTCATCATTTGTTGTAACACAATGAGCTAAACTGTCAATAATTGACTGTTCAATGCATGAGTTTATAAGTTTCTTCAATTTGCGACAATTGTCATCGAGATTCAACTAACAGATGATTTAATGTTGCAGATCTGTCATTGAAGTTCGTAATGGATTCACATTCCTTGACTTAATTGTTATTCAAATAGAGGTACTTCTGGCATCTATTGTTTCACTCTGTGCGTGCGTGTGTCCGTGCGTGCATGCACGCGCATGTGTTTAAATTTGATCATTAACTTCGATCATGTTTTAGTTTCGTTAATTGATATCTTTCTCTATGTTATACAGTCTCTCAACAAAAAGTATGGGTGCAATGTCCCTTTGCTTTTGATGAATTCGTTCAATACTCATGATGATACATCGAAGGTAACTTTCTATGCTTTTTTTACTTTATGGATATAAAAAGTGACTCGTAAATATTATTTCTGTTCGCTCGCTGATTGAAAACATCTTATGAAGATTGTGGAGAAGTACGCCAATTCAAACATCGAGATTCATACATTCAATCAGGTCATGCAACCTGCGCTATGCATTCTATGTGAATTTGATATTTTGGTCATTTGGATAATAGTAGAGTCTATATTAATGACTGTAGGTAATACTAACATGGCTATACCTAACTCACTTATGCAGAGTCAGTACCCTCGTTTGGTTATTGAGGACTTTTTGCCCTTGCCAAGCAAAGGGGAAGTCGGGAAGGATGGCTGGTAAGTTGTGTTGAATATTGATTATCCTGTAAGATGTATAGAGTTTCATACATTATAGTTCATGCAATTTTTTTCAGTTGTTATTAAAATAATCTGAGTCCTATCTTGGATATGAGTTGTAAGGATACGATAACCTTAATCTCTGTCTCTCTTGCCCCTCTCCGTATGCAACCTTAATCTCTTTCTCTCTTGCCCCTCTCCGTATGTAACCTTAATCTCTGTCTCTCTTGCCCCTCTCCATATGTAACCTTAATCTCTGTCTCTCGTGCCCCTCTCCATATGTACTTCTATTCTTTTATACACTCCATAGTCACTATAGTACTTCTATCTACAAAGCATTGCCAAGTATCAAATGATTTTTTGCCCATTTGAGTTAGGTCTACTGCGGTTGACTAGAGTAGGTTGTATAATTGAATAAGGAAGAAAATAATAACAGATGTCACTTCATGCAGTTTCTGAGATTCCATTATTTGGATAATAGCTGAAACATGTTGAGACAAGTAGATTAAGTTTACACTGTTTTCTTGTGGTTCAACATAGTGAGCTTAGAAAAGTTGTTGACAATAATTGTTCGTTTGTACTATCTCATCTGATGATTGGAACTGTCAAATGTGCTTGATGTGGACTCTAATAATTTAGATTGTTTGGTCTGTTATGTAGTAGTCTACCCTTGTTCTCTCCTCCAGTTTCTTCTACATTCACTCAGTAATTTCTTCTAGAAATGATGCAGTTAGATACATTTGGAGTTTATTTATGGTAAAAAGGCATTTAATGTGGGAGGAGCTCAATTGTAGAAAAAAAATCAAGTTATACAAGGCCTCGCTTTGCATTGTTGTCGTTTTTTTTTTCTGTTTTTTTTTTTTTAAACTGAATTTATGCATGGAATAGTGTTGGAGAGATCGATAAATTGTTTGCAATCCTTACATTTGACTGCCTGTTTGGCAACAAAATTAAAAGCTTGGAAGCAACTACTTCTTTACTGGCCAGATCTTTTTTGAAGATGTTGTCATCCATTCACACGGCCGCATTGCAAGCTAACCAATCATGACAAGGAGAGAAAACTCCTTTCGTTGAGATATTGAATTATATAGGATGTGTTTAATAGATAAAAATGGCAATGATGCTGTCATGTGCGGACGCACATATGCCAGGCGCGGACGGGCTGAGCGCGCTGAGCACGTTGGGCAGGCGCTGCATGGGTTAGCCTCTAGTGGCTAAAGATAGAAACTTAGATTAGGTAAGTTGTTTGGAAATTCCTTAGATTAGGTAAGTTGTTAAGTTGTTTGGAAATTCCTTAGATTAGGTAAGTTGTTTTGGAAATTCCTAGAATCAAGGAGAGCCTTCTCCATTTAGGTTGGGCCAGTGGCCATATATGCTTGTGATCGCGGGACAATAAAGAAAGGTAGGAATTATATCCCTAATCTCTCTCTCTCTCTCTGTTAAGCCTGCGGTTGAGGGGAATAACCTCACCGAAGAAGACGGCCGGCGGCTACGAGCTACGTAGCCGCGGCCCAGCCAGTCGGGGATTCGACGCCCTTGACAACCTGGTATCGGAGCCCACCCGCTCCACCCAAGCCGCCGCCCACCACCCTAGCCCTCCACCACCGCCGCAGCCCTCCGCCACTGCCGCCCCGCAGCCAACAGCCATGAGCGATCCCACCGTCGCCGATGTGATAGAGATGTTGAAATCCATCACCACGGAGATGACAACCATGAAGGCCGACATGGCGGCTATGAAGGAGAAGTCGGCCTCGTCGTCGGACAACGGCGCCGGCGGCCGCCCGGAGGGGCCGCGCGATCTTGATCGCCCCCCAAAATTCCACAAATTGGAATTTCCCCGCTACGACGGCAAGACCGATCCGATGCTCTTCATCAACAAGTGCGCATCCTATTTTCGCCAACAGCGCACCATGGCGGAGGAGCGCGTGTGGATGGCCTCGTACAATTTGGAGGACGTCGCGCAACTCTGGTACATCCAACTCCAGGAGGACGAGGGCACGCCGTCGTAGGGGCGATTCAAGGAGCTCCTGACCTTGCGGTTTGGGCCTCCCCTCCGCTCGGCTCCGTTGTTCGAGCTCGCCGAGTGCCGGCGTACAGGGACCGTGGAGGAGTACTCCAATCGCTTCCAGGCACTCCTGCCTCGCGCGGGCCGCCTTGATGAGGCTCAGCGCGTCCAGCTCTTCACTGGCGGACTCCTGCCGCCGCTCAGCCACGCCGTCCGCATCCACAACCCGGAGACGCTCGCAGCCGCCATGAGCCTGGCGCGACAAGTAGAGTTGATGGCGAGCGACCGGCCGGTGCAGCCTTCCCCTCGGGCGCCCCAGCGTGGCCTCCTTTTCGCCCCCGCGCCACGGCCAGCGCTTCCGGGGCCACAGCAGCTGCTGGCGCTCCCTGCTCCTCCGGTGGCCGCCCAGCAGGGTCGCGACGAGGGCAATCAGAGGCGCCTCACCCCGGACGAAATGGCGGAACGGCGCCGTCTGGGCCTCTGTTTTAATTGCGATGAAAAATATACCCGTGGCCATAACAGATTTTGCCGGCGCATCTTCTTCCTTGAAGGCGTGGAGATCGAGGACGCCACGGACGCCGCGGGCGACGCGGAGCACGACGCCGAGGCGCCCTGTTTTTCCCTGCAGGCCGTGGCTGGGGTTCCCATGGCGGGCACCATGCAGATCGCCGTGGCACTCGGCTCCGCGTCCCTCGTCGCCCTCCTCGACTCCGGCAGCACGCACAACTTCATCTCGGAGGAGGCGGCGCGGCGCTCCGGTCTGCCCCTCCGCCAACACCCCCGCCTCACAGCCTTGGTCGCCAATGGCGAGCGGGTCACCTGCGCCGGCGTCATCCGTGACGCGCCCCTGCTCATCGACGGCAATTCATTCCCGGCCGACCTCTACGTCATGCCACTGGCCGGGTACGACGTCGTCCTCGGCACCCGGTGGCTCGGCGAGTTGGGGCCCATTGTTTGGGACCTCGGCCGCCGGCGCATGTCCTTCCAGCGCCGGTGTCACGCCCCGGGACCCGGGCTCGTCTACAGATCCGCCGTGCACACGGAATTTTCCGCGTACACGAAGCGCTGGTAACCTGCTCAGATATAATATAACAATAAAAGAGCATAATACAGAGCTGAAATAGAAGAACTACATAGTATCTCAGACTGGAACCACAAGTACAGCAGTAATATGTACAATAATCTCCCAGCTCACCAAAATAGTACAACCAGCTGGCTAACGCCAGACCCCAAAATGAAAGGAGAATATCACAGTCTGAGTGGAGGGTACAATATCTGTCTAGTAGCTCTCAGCCTCACAGGAGATCTATCTATTCAGCGATCCCCTTACCTCGATCTGCCGCTGATGGCCCAGCAGCTCCCACAGACGACTCTGCGAAAATGAAGGGGAAGGGAAAAGACAGAAAATAATAATGGGGGTGAGAACTACCAGATAAACCAGCAGCCTCCCCTAGTGGGTAAAACCTCAACTCTGACGCACCCACTAGGACTACTAGAGGCAAAAGGGAAAAGGGGAAGTGGTAAAATACATAAGATGCTGAAACAGGTAAACTACCACTACTATGCTGTCAAAACTGTATGCATGCATCAGAAACAGTATCTGTCCAAATAAACCCAATCTGGATACCAGTAACAACTGGTGTTGCCTGCTCAGCGGAATCTGCACACAAGGCTCGAAACCGCGGGATCGGCCCGCACGGCTCGCATCCCAGCTCAGCGGAATCTGCACACATGGCTCGAAACCGCGGGATCGGCCCGCACGGCTCGCATCCCAAAATAAGTATCAGACCGGCACACAAGGCTGGGTCCGAGAAAGCACACCTCCGGAGTGGCACTCGAGGGGAGCGACCCACACGAGTAAAATATCTCTGTCATCAGTATCACAAGTATCTCTGTAGCACATGTCTCAATATAGCAGGACTGGATCATAACCATGATCAAAGTGGGAAACTCCATCCACTATAGAAACCCAATCCCCAACTGATGCAATAAATAAACCAAACTCAACCCCCAATCTGATGCAAGGATAAACATCTGGTCAACCGCCTACTGTTCGCGGTCACCGCAATACCCCACAAGTCCATAATCTAGCACAACCTTGGCTACACTATCCCAGACCCCTGCTCACACTTGAGCAACAACATATGAATGCAAAGGACAATAATGAAACATGTTCAAATCCCAAAATGATAGTGTAGCAATGAATAGTGGCCTTACCTGATGTCCGGGCATGCATGCAACTGTCTTTATTTTTAAAAGTCGTAAAATAGTGTCAAAGGTTTAAAAACAATTGATTTACTGAATAAAAGTCATTTGCATGCGAGATCATGGCCTTTGTCTCAATCACAGTGTCCCAATATAAGTCATCATATCATTTGTGGGGTTATATTAAATTTTAGGGGAGTTTGTCCCAATGGTCCTTGTCATTTGTCATATTAATTTGTCCCAATGGTTCTCATTAATTGTCCTGTTAGTAGTCCTGTTAGTAGTCCTGTTAGTAGTCCCAATGATTCTCATCAATTATCGTGTTACTTTGTCCCAATTGTTCTCGTTAATTGTCATATTTTAGGGGATTTCTAGTAATCCCAGTGAGCTTGTCAAAAATGAGGTAAGCAACAACCGCCCACCTCGAGCAGCTCAAATAACACCCCAGGTAGTCTCCTGGTTGTCCACAGTCCTCAAATCCTGCAAATCAACGCTCCCGGTATAAATACAAATCCCAAAAAGCACAATATTTGCTGTTTTTCAGACAGCACGGAAAAAGAGGAATTTTTCACCTCTAAAATGAGCTCCTAAAATCCCAGAAAAATCACGGTTGCGTTCCTCGCGAAGAGTAGATCAAAATCGACTCTTAAAACGCCTCGATCTGACGCTCCTACGTCAAGATAAAAATCGGAGAAGTTGGTGCTGTCCAAAAAACATCACAGTAAAAAGGGGGGTCAAAGAGGACCTAAAAACTGTGCCAAAAGTACGAAATGGAGCAAAATGATCAATACGGAAATCGAAGCCCTACCTCTTACGGTCGCGCTGTCGCAAAAATCGTCCAAAAATTCCACCTGGTTAGCCCGCAGTGAATTTTCGACGGAACTGCGACGGGAAATGGGCCTAAAAAGAAAATCGTCGCAGTGCGCCGCGTCGCAGATATCTCACTATCTGTAACTCCTAAATTCCTGAGATTCTAGAGAGAGAAAGAAGAGAGAGAGAGGAACAACTTTCATATTTGGCACTTTTCCTAATTCTCTCTCTATGGCCCGCATCCCGAGGTGCAAAGAGAGGGGGGTGAGGGTTCTTATATAATGGGCCAAAAGGGTATATTCCCTCACGGGATCTGGATCCGAACACAAAACACCGAAACTGCCCATCCAGGAAGCGCCACGTGTCGCCCGAACAGGAAACAGCCTGTGCAGGGCCAACCGGATTTCGCCACGTGGCCACGTGGTCCACGTGATCGGTCCGCGCTCCGGGTTCTCCGGAAAAATGTCGGCCTATAGGAGCATGCCACGTGTCAACCATCTAGACGCTTCTAGAAGCCGGCCAGCCACTCAGGTGCCGCCACGTGGCAAGCGAAGGATTCGGTGCACCTGGTGCACGCCTGGCCCATGGACCGCGCACCGAGCCCCCTGCCCGCGCCTGCCCGCGCTGCCCGCGCCGCTCTCCTCCGCGCTCCGCCGCTGCCCTGCCGCCGCGCCGCTGCCCGCCGCCGTGCGCCGCCGCCCGCCGCCGCTCGCCGGCGGCCGCCGCCGGCCGCCGGAACAGTAACTCCGGCGTGAACAGTAACCTTGCCAAAAAAATAAAGTAAATATACCGTTTCGATCGTTTTCGCGCGCTGAGTCCGTTTTCGACGTCCGTTTCGCCAAATTCTCATCCGAAATTTTGCCGAAATCTCCCGAAAAATTCCATTTGTTCCGATTTTCACGCAGAGTCTATATTAAATGTCCAATTTCAATTCTACAAGCTCCGATTCACCGTACAAGCTCCCTACAGTCACTGTTTAATGTTGCACAGTTCCTGCGGGAGTCCGGATCATCACATCCTCCCCCACTAAAAAGAGTTTCGTCCTCGAAACGAGACTCAACCACAGTCCTTAGTCCAAAGTCACAAATAGGTAGGGGTGGCGTCCCTCATCTCCGACTCAAGCTCCCATGTAGCCTCGCGCTCGTCATGATTGCTTCATTGGATCTTCACATAGGGAATGGCCCGACCGCGCAATGCTCACCTCTCGATCCAGAATTCGCAGTGGGCGCTCCTCGTATCTCAAAGGGTCCTATGTATCGGGGCTAAGTTTCCCATGAATGCCGAATCTCCGGATTCCTTTGGACGGCGAGACTTTCAGGAATACATGATCTCCAACTTGAAATTCTAAGTCTCGTCGCCGAACATCGGCATAACTCCTTTGTCGGCTTTGGGCGGTCTGAAGATGCTTCCGAATCACCCGGACCTTCTCTTCTGCCTCTAACAACACATCTGGTCCCAAGGTCCGCCTCTCGCCCACGTCACTCCAATAAAGTGGTGATCGACACTTGCGTCCATACAATGCTTCAAACGGAGCCATCTGAATGCTCGCTTGAAAGCTATTGTTGTACGCGAACTCTGCCAACGATAAGTGTCGAATCCACCCTCCGCCGAAATCCAAGACGCAAGCCCTAAGCATGTCCTCCAGGATTTGTATCGTCCGCTCAGACTGCCCATCAGTCTGCGGATGAAAAGCTGTACTGAACCTGAGTTCAGTCCCCAAGGCCGTTTGCAAACTTCTCCAGAAATGCGAAACAAACCTCGGGTCTCTATCCGAAACAATGGAGGCTGGTACTCCATGTAGTCTTACTATCTCATCCAGATATAGCTGGGCTAGTCGCTCAAGTGGCCACGTAGTCTGCATGGGCAGAAAGTGCGCCGACTTGGTAAGTCGATCCACGACTACCCAGATAGCGTCTGCTCCTCCCTGTGCCCTCGGCAATCCGACCACGAAATCCATCGTAATGTGGTCCCATTTCCACTGGGGAATTGGGAGACTCTGTAACTTGCCAGCTGGCACTCGATGCACAGCCTTCACTTGTTGGCAAGTTAAACACTGAGCCACAAATCTCCCGATATGCCATTCCACCAAAAGTGTGCCTTGAGGTCCTTATACATCTTAGTCCCACCAGGATGTAGGGTATAAGGTGTATAATGGGCCTCTCGCAATATCTGCTCTCTGATCCCGCATCTACTGGCACACATGCTCGGTTCCTGTACCTAAGTACTCCTGAGGTATCCCCCGCAAAGTCTGATTTCTAGTCCTGATCAAGTGGGGGGGGGTCCTCACTCTGTTTCTTCCTGATCCGGTCCAGCAGAGTGGGCTGCAAGACTAAAGATGTCAGTCTAGCAGTGACCCCAGGGGACACAATCTCTAACTCGAATTGTCTCACTCCTCTAATAGCGGTGCCTGGTCTGTGATCAACATAGACAAACTTTGCACCGCCCTCCTACTCAAGGCGTCAGCGACCACATTAGCCTTGCCTGGGTGGTTGCCTCAAATTCAGCTCCTTTTGTGTAAACAGGTACTTTAGACTCTTGTGGTCGGTGTAGATTTCACAGTGCTCTTTATACAGATAATGACGCCAGAGTTTTAGTGCAACCACTACAGCAGCATGCTCTAAGTCATGGGTAGGGTAATTCTTCTCGTAATCTTTGAGTTGCCTCGATGCATAAGCAATTACCCTCCCTTCTTGCATCAACACACAACCAAGCCCACTGTGTGATGCGTCGCTGTAGATCACATATTCTTTCCCCATAACAGGGAGGGAAAGGATAGGGGCGGTCATTAATCTATTCTTCAGCTCCTCAAAGCTCCTTTGACAGTCCTCACTCCAGATAAACTTCACTCCCTTACGCGTCAAGCGAGTGAGGGGTGTGGAGAGCTTCGCAAAGCCTTCCACAAACCGACGGTAATATCCAGCTAAACTCATAAAGCTACGTATCTCAGAAACCGTCGTTGGTCGGGGCCAATCCCGAACCGCCTCAATCTTTGCTGGGTCCCCCGCCACACCTGTGGCGGAAATCATATGGCCTAAGGAGACTATCTCCCGAAGCCAAAACTCGCGTTTTGTCAGTTTGGCAAACAACTTCTTCTCTCGCAGAAGTTGCAGCACCACCCTCAGGTGCTCCTCATGCTCCGCATCACTTCGGGAGTAGACCAAGATATCATTAATGAAAACTACCACGAATCGGTCTAAGTATGGTCGAAAAATCCGGTTCATTAAATCCATGAATGTGGCAGGGGCATTAGTCAGTCCAAAAAGGCATAACTGTAACTCATAATGCCCGTACCGTGACCTAAATGCCGTCTTCGGGATATCTTTGGCCTTCACCTTCAACTGGTGGTAACCGGACAGTAAATCTATCTTGGAAAAGACACAAGACCCTTGCAGCTGATCGAAAAGATCGTCATTGCGTGGCAAAGGGTACTTGTTCTTGATGGTCACTTTATTTAATTCTCTATAGTCCACGCACAGTCGCAGTGACCCATCTTCGAATAGCACCGGCGCACCTCAAGGTGATACACCCGGCCTAATAAAATCCTTATCCATTAAATCCTGAAGTTGCGCCTTAAGCTCTCGCAGCTCAGCCGGTGCCATCCGGTAAGGAGCCTTTGAGATTGGCGCAGTTCCTGGAACTACGTCAATCACGAACTCAATTTCCCTATCTGGTGGCATGCTAGTCAACTCAGGTGGAAAAACATCCGGAAACTCACGGACAATAGGGATATCCCCGAGTCCCGGCGCCGCCGTAGGCCCTTCAACAACACTAGCCAAAAAGGCTACACATTCTCGACGGATCATCAGCCTCGCTCGGGAAGTCGAAATTATAGAGGCAAAGAAAGCGCTCTGACATCCCCGGAATACTAATATTTTCTGGTCTGGCTCTCTAAAAGTGACGGTCTTTGTGGCACAATCAAAAGTCACAAAACACCGAGCCAGCCAGTCCATCCCGAGGACCATATCGAAGTCCTCCAGTTGTCATAAGACCAACAGGTCCGCTGGCATAATCCAGGACTCGATCTAGATCGGGCGGGACTAACAGCACTTCTCCATACGCAGAGTGCAATCGGGAATCTACACCTTTCATGCACAGGGTAAGAGCCCTATTCCTAACCTAATGATGTACGTTTCTTACAAATAAAAGAGATGCCCCTATATAGACGAGGTACGAGTCCTTATGCCAGAAAGTAAATCATACCTGCTTCTTCTCGGTCAGCTATAGTGGAATCCTCCGCCAGCGCCAAGTCATCCTGACTGCTCGACAACGGCTGTCTCTCTCCAGAAGGGCGGGGGAATGAAACTTGATCCCCTTGAAGGTCTGTTGGGGAAGCTCCCGGTCGTAGCTGGGAAGTGGTAGGAACAACCGCCGAGGTAGGTGCCACAGTTATCCCCGAAGGACACGTAACTCGTATGTGCCCGGGCTGTCCACACTTGAAACAGCGGCCGAACCTCAAGTCACAAGCACCTGAAGTGTGCTGACCCTCGCAGAAAATGCACCTAAATGTAGGCTGAGGCTGCCTTACCTGCTGCTGCTGCTGCCTATGCCGCTGAGGCCTCGACTGTCGCCTCCGTCTCCGAGAACTGGTCTGTCCATTATCATCCGGTGCTGGGCGTTTTCTCTCTATATGCTGCTTAGAAGCCCTGGTCCTCTCCCCGACTGCCGGATCACTCCTCTGTGCCAACAGCTGCTCCAAACGCTGGTCCTGTCGAAAGCTCCTTGCCACCAAATGGGTCACCAAGGCCCGTAGTTCTCCCAGCTCAGCAGATACCGCCTGCTCGGGCTCCTCAGAAGGGGTGGGAATGCCCCCGGTGGAAATACGACGAAGGGGCGACATACTGTCACCAGAAGCCACAAATCAGGAAAACAGAACCCCACACGACCCAATCTAGCGAAAGTCAAAGACATTCCCCTATTTCTGTGACTTTATGTTGTCTGCAGCCAACATAACTGTACACCAGAAATTTGGGTATGTCGGTCTCTCTTCTCCCACTGGAAGAGTCAAACAAAATAAATCAACGACTTTCGCAAAATGTCACGTCTCTCATGCCCTATTATCCTAGGGTCTGCCAAAAGCCTAGGGTTTCCTAAGTCCCAACTGACCTATCCCTAAGCTCTGATACCAACTTAATCTGTCACGCCCCGGGACCCGGGCTCGTCTACAGATCCGCCGTGCACACGGAATTTTCCGCGTACACGAAGCGCTGGTAACCTGCTCAGATATAATATAACAATAAAAGAGCATAATACAGAGCTGAAATAGAAGAACTACATAGTATCTCAGACTGGAACCACAAGTACAGCAGTAATATGTACAATAATCTCCCAGCTCACCAAAATAGTACAACCAGCTGGCTAACGCCAGACCCCAAAATGAAAGGAGAATATCACAGTCTGAGTGGAGGGTACAATATCTGTCTAGTAGCTCTCAGCCTCACAGGAGATCTATCTATTCAGCGATCCCCTTACCTCGATCTGCCGCTGATGGCCCAGCAGCTCCCACAGACGACTCTGCGAAAATGAAGGGGAAGGGAAAAGACAGAAAATAATAATGGGGGTGAGAACTACCAGATAAACCAGCAGCCTCCCCTAGTGGGTAAAACCTCAACTCTGACGCACCCACTAGGACTACTAGAGGCAAAAGGGAAAAGGGGAAGCGGTAAAATACATAAGATGCTGAAACAGGTAAACTACCACTACTATGCTGTCAAAACTGTATGCATGCATCAGAAACAGTATCTGTCCAAATAAACCCAATCTGGATACCAGTAACAACTGGTGTTGCCTGCTCAGCGGAATCTGCACACAAGGCTCGAAACCGCGGGATCGGCCCGCACGGCTCGCATCCCAGCTCAGCGGAATCTGCACACATGGCTCGAAACCGCGGGATCGGCCCGCACGGCTCGCATCCCAAAATAAGTATCAGACCGGCACACAAGGCTGGGTCCGAGAAAGCACACCTCCGGAGTGGCACTCGAGGGGAGCGACCCACACGAGTAAAATATCTCTGTCATCAGTATCACAAGTATCTCTGTAGCACATGTCTCAATATAGCAGGACTGGATCATAACCATGATCAAAGTGGGAAACTCCATCCACTATAGAAACCCAATCCCCAACTGATGCAATAAATAAACCAAACTCAACCCCCAATCTGATGCAAGGATAAACATCTGGTCAACCGCCTACTGTTCGCGGTCACCGCAATACCCCACAAGTCCATAATCTAGCACAACCTTGGCTACACTATCCCAGACCCCTGCTCACACTTGAGCAACAACATATGAATGCAAAGGACAATAATGAAACATGTTCAAATCCCAAAATGATAGTGTAGCAATGAATAGTGGCCTTACCTGATGTCCGGGCATGCATGCAACTGTCTTTATTTTTAAAAGTCGTAAAATAGTGTCAAAGGTTTAAAAACAATTGATTTACTGAATAAAAGTCATTTGCATGCGAGATCATGGCCTTTGTCTCAATCACAGTGTCCCAATATAAGTCATCATATCATTTGTGGGGTTATATTAAATTTTAGGGGAGTTTGTCCCAATGGTCCTTGTCATTTGTCATATTAATTTGTCCCAATGGTTCTCATTAATTGTCCTGTTAGTAGTCCTGTTAGTAGTCCTGTTAGTAGTCCCAATGATTCTCATCAATTATCGTGTTACTTTGTCCCAATTGTTCTCGTTAATTGTCATATTTTAGGGGATTTCTAATAATCCCAGTGAGCTTGTCAAAAATGAGGTAAGCAACAACCGCCCACCTCGAGCAGCTCAAATAACACCCCAGGTAGTCTCCTGGTTGTCCACAGTCCTCAAATCCTGCAAATCAACGCTCCCGGTATAAATACAAATCCCAAAAAGCACAAAATTTGCTGTTTTTCAGACAGCACGGAAAAAGAGGAATTTTTCACCTCTAAAATGAGCTCCTAAAATCCCAGAAAAATCACGGTTGCGTTCCTCGCGAAGAGTAGATCAAAATCGACTCTTAAAACGCCTCGTTCTGACGCTCCTACGTCAAGATAAAAATCGGAGAAGTTGGTGCTGTCCAAAAAAACATCACAGTAAAAAGGGGGGTCAAAGAGGACCTAAAAACTGTGCCAAAAGTACGAAATGGAGCAAAATGATCAATACGGAAATCGAAGCCCTACCTCTTACGGTCGTGCTGTCGCAAAAATCGTCCAAAAATTCCACCTGGTTAGCCCACAGTGAATTTTCGACGGAACTGCGACGGGAAATGGGCCTAAAAAGAAAATCGTCGCAGTGCGCCGCGTCGCAGATATCTCACTATCTGTAACTCCTAAATTCCTGAGATTCTAGAGAGAGAAAGAAGAGAGAGAGAGGAACAACTTTCATATTTGGCACTTTTCCTAATTCTCTCTCTATGGCCCGCATCCCGAGGTGCAAAGAGAGGGGGGTGAGGGTTCTTATATAATGGGCCAAAAGGGTATATTCCCTCACGGGATCTGGATCCGAACACAAAACACCGAAACTGCCCATCCAGGAAGCGCCACGTGTCGCCCGAACAGGAAACAGCCTGTGCAGGGCCAACCGGATTTCGCCACGTGGCCACGTGGTCCACGTGATCGGTCCGCGCTCCGGGTTCTCCGGAAAAATGTCGGCCTATAGGAGCATGCCACGTGTCAACCATCTAGACGCTTCTAGAAGCCGGCCAGCCACTCAGGTGCCGCCACGTGGCAAGCGAAGGATTCGGTGCACCTGGTGCACGCCTGGCCCATGGACCGCGCACCGAGCCCCCTGCCCGCGCCTGCCCGCGCTGCCCGCGCCGCTCTCCTCCGCGCTCCGCCGCTGCCCTGCCGCCGCGCCGCTGCCCGCCGCCGTGCGCCGCCGCCCGCCGCCGCTCGCCGGCGGCCGCCGCCGGCCGCCGGAACAGTAACTCCGGCGTGAACAGTAACCTTGCCCAAAAAAATAAAGTAAATATACCGTTTCGATCGTTTTCGCGCGCTGAGTCCGTTTTCGACGTCCGTTTCGCCAAATTCTCATCCGAAATTTTGCCGAAATCTCCCGAAAAATTCCATTTGTTCCGATTTTCACGCAGAGTCTATATTAAATGTCCAATTTCAATTCTACAAGCTCCGATTCACCGTACAAGCTCCCTACAGTCACTGTTTAATGTTGCACAGTTCCTGCGGGAGTCCGGATCATCACAGCCGGGGGCATTCCGTCTCCTGGACCGGCATGGCCAGCCCCGCCGTGCCGGCCCTGGGCGCAACAACAGAGGCCGGTTCCCTCCTGGAGGCGCTGCTGCTCTCGTTTGGGGGGCTCTTCGCGGACCCCGTCGGTCTGCCCCCCAAGCGTGCGCACGACCACCGCATTGTTCTCAAGCCCGACGCCCAGCCGGTCGCCGTCCGCCCTTACCGGTACCCCGCGGCGCACAAGGACGAGTTGGAGCGCCAGTGTGCCGCAATGATTGCTCAAGGGATCGTCCGCCGCAGCGACTCACCGTTCTCGTCGCCCGTCCTCCTCGTCAAGAAGGCCGATGGCTCGTGGCGCTTCTGCGTCGACTACCGGGCGCTGAACGCGCTCACCGTCAAGGATGCCTTCCCGATCCCGGTGGTCGACGAGCTCCTCGACGAGCTCCATGGCGCCAAGTTCTTCACCAAGCTGGACCTCCGGTCCGGGTACCACCAGGTGCGCATGCGCCCGGAGGACGTGCACAAGACGGCGTTCCGCACCCACGACGGCCTGTACGAGTTCTTGGTGATGGCGTTCGGGCTGTGCAACGCCCCGGCGACATTCCAGGCCTTGATGAACGACGTGCTACGCCCGTTCCTGTGCCGCTTCGTCCTGGTATTTTTTGATGATATTCTAATTTACAGCAAGACGTGGGCTGATCATCTTCGCCACCTCCGGGCCGTCCTCGACGAACTACGCCGCCACCAACTCTTCGTCAAGCGCTCCAAGTGCTCGTTTGGTGCCTCCTCCGTCGCCTACCTCGGCCATGTCATATCCGCAGCGGGTGTGGCCATGGACCCGGCCAAAGTGCAGGCGATCCATGATTGGCCGGCTCCACGTTCGCCCCGGACTGTGCGCGGTTTCCTCGGCCTCGCCGGGTACTACCGCAAGTTCGTCCACAACTACGGGGCGATCGCTGCACCACTGACGGCCCTACTCAAGAAGGAGGGCTTCTCCTGGGACGACGCGGCGGCCGCGGCATTCACAGCGCTCAAGGCCGCCGTCACGTCCGCCCCCGTACTCGCCATGCCCGACTTCGCCAAGCTGTTCACCGTCGAGTGCGACGCGTCCACGCTCGGCTTCGGCGCGGTCCTGATCCAGGAGGGCCATCCGGTCGCTTTCTTCAGCAGGCCTGTGGCACCTCGCCACCGCTCGCTTGCCGCCTACGAGCGCGAGCTCATCGGCCTCGTCCAGGCGGTACGGCATTGGCGCCCGTATCTCTGGGGGCGGCGCTTCATCGTCAAGACCGACCACTACAGCCTGAAGTACCTCCTCGATCAGCGCCTCGCCACGATCCCTCAGCACCACTGGGTCGGCAAGCTCCTGGGATTCGATTTCTCGGTGGAGTACCGGTCGGGCGCCACAAACGTCGTCGCCGACGCCCTCTCCCGTCGCGACAGTGACGGCGGGGAGGTGATGGCTATTTCGGCACCCCGCTTTGACTTCATCGAGCGCCTCCGCCACGCCCAGGCCACTGATCCGGCCCTGGTCACCATCCACGATGAGGTCCGGGCTGCCACCCGCACCGCTCCGTGGGCGCTGGTGGACGGCATGGTCGCCTTCGCCGGCCGCCTATACATTCCCCCGGCGTCGCCGCTGCTGCAGGAGATCCTGGCCGCGGTCCACAACGACGGCCATGAGGGCATCCACCGCACCCTCCACAGGCTCCGGCGGGATTTTCATTTTCCCAACATGCGTCGCCGGGTGCAGGATTTCGTGACGGCATGCGTCACCTGTCAACAGTACAAGTCCGACCACCTCAGGCCGGCCGGTCTGCTGCAGCCACTGCCGGTTCCGACTGCTGTGTGGGCTGACATCGGCATCGACTTCATCGAGGCGCTGCCCAAGGTGCAAGGCAAGACGGTCATTCTATCCGTCGTGGATCGCTTCAGCAAGTACTGTCATTTCATTCCCCTGGCGCACCCCTACACCGCCGAGTCCGTCGCTCACGCCTTCTTCGCCGACATCGTTCGCCTCCATGGCGTTCCGCAGTCCATCATCTCGGACCGCGATCCAGTATTCACCTCGACGTTCTGGCAGGAGCTCATGCGGCTCACAGGGACGAAGCTCTACATGTCGTCCGCCTTTCACCCGCAGACGGACGGCCAGACCGAGGCCGCCAACCGGGTAATCGTCATGTACTTGCGCTGCTTCACCGGCGACCGTCCCCGGCAATGGCTCAGGTGGCTGCCATGGGCAGAGTACACCTACAACACCGCCTATCAGTCATCGCTCCGCGAAACTCCGTTTCGTGTGGTCTATGGCCGGGAACCCCCGACCATCCGCTCCTATGAGCCCGGCGAGGCCCGCGTCGCAGCGGTCGCCCAGGAGATGGAGGAGCGCGCTGCCTTCCTCGCCGACATCCGCTATCGCCTTGAACAGGCGCAGGCGGTCCAGAAGCGCGTCTACGACCAGCACCACAGGCCGGTGTCCTTCCAGGTCGGCGATTGGGCTCTTCTTCGCCTTCGGCAGCGGGCAGCAGCATCCCTCCCACGCACGGCAACAGGGAAGCTCAAACCGCGATACGTCGGGCCATACCAGGTGGCGGAGCTCATCAACGAGGTGGCTGTGCGGCTACAGCTTCCTCCCGACGCTCGCATTCATGATGTGTTCCATGTCGGCGTCCTCAAGAAGTTTGTCGGTAACCCGCCGGCCGTTCCACCGCTGCTGCCTCCACTCCTGCACGGTGCTGTGGTGCCTGCACCTGCCCGGGTGACTCGGGCGCGGCTGGCCCGGGGAGTGCGCCAGGTGCTCGTTGAATGGCAAGGACAAACGCCTGCGTCGGCTACATGGGAGGATCTGGACGACCTCCATGCTCGGTTCCCTTCCTTTCAGCTCGAGGACGAGCTGGCCTTCGAGGCGGGGAGAGATGTCATGTGCGGACGCACATATGCCAGGCGCGGACGGGCTGAGCGCGCTGAGCACGTTGGGCAGGCGCTGCATGGGTTAGCCTCTAGTGGCTAAAGATAGAAACTTAGATTAGGTAAGTTGTTTGGAAATTCCTTAGATTAGGTAAGTTGTTAAGTTGTTTGGAAATTCCTTAGATTAGGTAAGTTGTTTTGGAAATTCCTAGAATCAAGGAGAGCCTTCTCCATTTAGGTTGGGCCAGTGGCCATATATGCTTGTGATCGCGGGACAATAAAGAAAGGTAGGAATTATATCCCTAATCTCTCTCTCTCTCTCTGTTAAGCCTGCGGTTGAGGGGAATAACCTCACCGAAGAAGACGGCCGGCGGCTACGAGCTACGTAGCCGCGGCCCAGCCAGTCGGGGATTCGACGCCCTTGACAGATGCCAAAAAAGGCCTAAGTTTTCTAAATCAAAGAAAATCTGGTAAAGGAAATGAAAAATGACTAGAATTAGAAGGATATCAAATGGGATCCCAGCGAAGAGTAATCTTAGGTGTACTTTACTGTTTGCTCACTATTATATCCTTTGTATGGTATTGGATCGTTTCAAATGAGAGATGGGCCATATGCTAAATTTTGTATTGTTGATGCACGAGTGCATCAAAAAAGAAGACCTGCATAATGAACAAAAGGTCACCTACAATTGATAGGCACAGTTTCCTTGCCCAGAGATGCGCTATATACCTAATTTCTGGTTTTGATTCCAACTTCTAATAGAGTTGACTTTTTGGCTGATTTGTAAGTTCAGGCATAACGAACAAAAAAATGACATAATGTCTGTTTGCTTTTGTGATAATGGAATTCAACGCAGGAAAAGAAGGAACTTGTTATCTGTTTATATCAAGTTACTAGGAATTGAAATAAGGTCAGTGTTAGGACCGCCAAATATATGAAGTCAAGTTATCTTCCCATTTGTAGGAAAGTTAATGGATTTCCCTGTAATTATTTTCAATTTTGGAAGGAAATCAATCTTCAGAAACCAAATAAAGCCATAATTACAAGCAACAATTAGTATGATGATATCAGTCGACTTTGCCTTGTGAACGAAGTACTTACCTACATTATGCCACTTTGCTGCCATGGTAATATAACATGCTCTGCACGTTTGACCTTGTTGTTGAAAATGTAGCATTTAGTGCATGAATAGTACATTCAGGTAAAATTTCTGTGGTAGATGCTAAACTACATGTATCTGGTGGCTTATTATCATTCTGTAAGTGCAGAAGAGGGCAACAAAGGGAACATCGGACTGTCTCTGTCTTAACTGAACTAGCCCTGTCATTGTCACAGGGGGACCAGACTTAAATTGATTAAAATATTCTGTAGAAATGAGTATTCATGACAGCCAGCATTGCTAAGTAATGTACTAATGTCTGTGGGCTACTGTTTTGCAAGAGCTTCTTCAGATGCTCCTAGAGGTCAACTTTGATGTTGGTCTTTTAATGGTAATTAGCTGTTATTTTAGTTAATCCAAGCAACTTTGAGGGGCTCTCGGTTTAATTATTTAAGCAACTAAAGTAATTCTGCCAACGAGAAGACACCATCAGGAAGAGAGCATGGTGGTGATATTTGCCATTGGCATTTACTTTAGTCTTTTAAGTAGCTTCCTTCAACTAAAATAGGAGCTTAGAATTTTAGATGACCAGTTTGCCTTATTTGATTCTTATCTTTATCTGGTAACTTATGCTGCCTGGACTTTTTCGATGACTACAGAATTGATATTCTGTGTTACAAGGATTGACACATTTGTTTTATTTTGTACTGTGATGTATTACAAATGCATTTGATTTCAGGTTTTGTAAATCTTTGCACACGGACATAGTAATCAGTGTTTCAATAATTTGGATCAGTAAAATTAAAAGAAAAAAGAAACTTAAGTACATGGAAGAAGGCCATTTTTCATTTTCTATTGCTGTATTGACTAGTCCTGTTTTAAGATCTGAATCTTCACATGTTCGCTTTGAAAATTGAAGGTATCCTCCTGGCCATGGTGATGTATTCCCATCGTTGATGAACAGTGGGAAGCTTGATGCCTTACTATCTAAGGTTAGAATGAGAAAGCAGAATAAACCATGTAAAACTTAATATTGTTTCTTGTGTAGCCTGCACTTTCAAATCTTATAGTCTACCCAGTAATATCTTTTATAAGCGACGGTCTCTGTTCACTTATTAATATGTCTTATGTTTCTTTACATAACTTTTTTCAGGGAAAGGAGTATGTCTTCATTGCAAACTCTGACAACTTGGGTGCTATTGTCGACTTAAGTATCCTTATAATAATTGTGGTTGTGTACTCATGATTATCAGGATTGTTAATTGTGACAAGTTGTATTATCCTTGACCAACCAACACAGAAATCTTAAACCATTTGATTAATAACCAGAATGAATATTGTATGGAGGTATGTTCTTATTCGTTTAATTTAGTAATATAATTTGTTAGTCCCTTATTCAATTCCTCTATTGTTGCTCAGGTTACTCCAAAAACTTTGGCTGATGTTAAAGGTGGTACACTGATCTCATATGAAGGAAGACTTCAGGTAGTTGGGAATGAATTATTCATTTTGTTGAAATGGATTCACCATTCATTCTTTTAAATTCCACTTTTATGATTGAACCGGGCTTAAATGGTTGAGTTGTTGCAGTATGTCTATGGTTGTAAAATTTAATGAGGTTATTACATATGCTCCCACAAAATTATCTTTTACATCCTTGCAATATCTGAATTTTCATGCATGCCCTTCAAAACTTTATTTGTCACACATAGATATCCTTGTAATTGTTAAAATGCCTATATGCTAAAGAACTTTTAATACAGAAACCAGCTTCCCACTAATTTGATGCTCTTCAATTTAAAAACAGTATTTCTGTAAAAATAGATAATTTTGCAGGGATATGGATGTAATGGTCCAAAATTTAATTTATGGCGAATTATTTTGCTGTTCTTATTTAGCAGCCACCTCTAGGTGTTATAATTCATCTGCCTACAACTTGCTGAAACTATTGCAATTTTATCAGAAACTTTCATCCATTGATCAACAGCAGTGCGATATCATTAATTAGTTAGTTACTTAAGCAAAACTAATGGTTGCTAATGCTCTAAACTGAGAACTGCCCATGAACTGAAATTCTGTGAAGTCATTTGTCACTTCGGCCAGTGAGTTAACAACTGGTTGAAGTACTGATATCACATGATTTCAGAATTGTAGTAAACTGCATGTAAACTAAAAATCGACTTGCATTTAGAAAAACGAGGAAAACCAGAATAAATGGGTGAAAAGATTAGCCCAAACCCCTATTTATTGTAAATTGAGTTGGTTTATGCTTACCACTTGAGCTTCTGTATGTTTATGTCTGCATCGTTGCATGATTATAAGCATGTAGTTTAGGCAATTGCCAACCATGTATACTGTCATATATGTAGAGTAGGAGAGTTAAACCATTCCAATAGGAACGAAATACTCGAACTCTCATCTTTTTTTTTTAAGTCATCTTGGCATATTGTTGTTTATAATTCAACTTCCGTATACACAATGTTTACCTACAGTTGACCAATTCTTCTCTGAACATATGCTCTGATTAGAGCTTCACTGCTTCTGTTTGTTGCTTTTCTGACATTTTCATGTACAATTTTTTTGCAGCTTTTGGAGATTGCACAAGTTCCTGATGCACATGTAAGTTAGATTTGAAATTTATGTTTTGCTTATCATTTATATGATGTCTCAATAAAGGTCCTACATGTCTAAAATCTGCGTGCCTATGAATCAGAGCGATAGTGACTAATATTGACCTGGATATTTTTCTGGTGTTGCAGGTGAATGAATTCAAATCAATTGAGAAGTTCAAGATTTTCAACACCAACAACCTGTACGTTAATTAAGATTTCATAGAATTCTGAGTTTCATTGATCTGATCTTAAACAATTCTGGATAACAACAGATGGGTGAACTTGAAGGCCATCAAGAGGCTTGTTGAAGCTGATGCTCTGAAAATGGAGATTATTCCAAACCCCAAGGTAATTATCCATTTTAGCTTATCTTTACCATCATTAGAACAGGGGAAACAATACTGACAAAGTTATTATATATAGGAAGTGGATGGTGTGAAAGTTCTTCAATTGGAAACAGCAGCTGGAGCAGCCATTCGGGTATTTACCAGACGTCATTTTCCCTTTCAAAATTGTTTTGCATAGTAAGAAATTCTCACTTTTTACACATAATCAGTTCTTCGACAATGCAATCGGTGCTAATGTTCCTCGATCCCGCTTCCTCCCGGTGAAGGCAACATCAGATTTGCTTCTTGTGCAGGTTTAGATAATCCTCCTGACTATGATAAGCAATTTGTCATGAGCAATCTCAGTCAGTTTCTAAGACATGTATCTTTATGCAGTCCGATCTTTATACTTTGGTTGATGGCTTTGTTATCCGTAACAAAGCAAGGACAAACCCGTCAAATCCCTCGATTGAACTGGGTCCTGAGTTTAAGAAGGTAAACTCAAATTTAAGAAACATTTTATTTACTGGATCAAGAGCACTGAAGTTTCTTCCAATGTTGTAGGTTGGTGACTTCCTTAAACGCTTCAAGTCCATACCCAGCATAGTTGAGCTCGATAGTTTAAAGGTTTCTGGTGATGTATGGTTTGGTGCTGATATTGTCCTTAAGGTAACTGTGCACTCACCTGTTCATGTATTTTTGCCTTCTCTTATCTATCAATTGTTTTATTTCTTTTCCTCCTTATCTATCTTGTTCGGATACGTAGTATTCTTGTTCGGATGCATAGTATACCTTATATATAAGTTGTTAAGGATATTTGGTCGTCACTTCACTTGACAAGGCATCAGAATTCATTACAACAAATTGTAAAGGTGTTACTGCATCAGGCATATATATATATATATAGAATTGAGCATATATATATACGGAGAGAGAGAGAATTAGGTAGGTGCATAAAATATAAAGGAAAACTTTCTACACTGATTGACATATGCATGTCGGTAGTCAAGACTGCATAAAAGCTGCATTTCTGTATTATTCCTTTTATTTGTAAGCCTCTTTAGTTTTGCCAGAGCAAAATGATGCGAGTTGTGTCCCTTTCCATAATCTGATGTCAGAGCAGAAAAGGAAGCAGTATGCTTCTTGATGTTCCGCCACAGGGGAACCCATTACTCATGTTTGTTATTGTTGAATATAAATATTAAAAACACCTTTCTCTGGTTACTTTGCTATATTGGAGAATAACGGTTGTTTTGTATAATTCACAGACAATATAAATATTGAAAGTACCATTCTCTGATAGCTTAAGCTATTCTAGAATAACGGATGTTTTGTATAATTTAACAGTTATCCCACAATATCGATACTTTGAAAGTATACAAATTTATCCCTATTTAATATCCTGTAATCCAGGTTGATATATATACCTCGTAGACTTAGGTATAGACGATCTGAAAGTCACAACATTGTCAGTTTTCGAAATAGTCTTTTTTTTTAGCTTATCCCAATTCATGCATGGTTCAAGATAATCTGCTTGGTTGGAGAACATAATAGATATAAATACGTATGAATATATGACCTAGAGTCGTAGGAGAGAAGATGAACGATATTACGGAATAGTAAAAAAAAAAAGTCCCCTTTTGCCCTTCCTGGAGGCACTGGCCAGAGTGCAAAAGGTGAACACTTAAAGAGTCTGCACACCTTGTTTTAGGGCTGAAGTTGCTGTCTGGTTTATTGAATACAAACTAGGTGCTCACCTTTTTCCTATTAAAAATACTTTGCGGCCATAATACAAATTTTCAGCTTTCATCTATTTGATAATCTTGCACCGAGCAACATGCTCCATAGCCTAATACTTACCAATCTATTCTTATCTGTAGGGCAAGGTCGTCATCACCGCAAAAACCGGTGTGAAGCTCGAGATCCCAGATGGAGCCTTGCTCGAGAACAAGGTATTGTTTCTTTTTGTTCTTTGTCGATGTCCGTGTTAGTTTCGTGCTTCATTATTAAAGAGCGATCTGTTTTATTTGCTCATTTCAGGAGATCAGAAGTCCGGAGGACATCTAAGCATATGCAGCTTGACCTTCTCCAGTTTTGTTTCAGTCATGTTTCGCCCAGGTTTGAGGGTTTGTGTTTCTCTCATCTACTACGCTGCAGGTTTAATATATAAACATACGTGAGTAAACATAAAAATAATAATAATGTATGTACTCTGTGCTCGCGCACCATTTTTGTTTCGAGGTATATTTTTCTCTCTTAGTAGGATTAGAATATGTTTCGGTGTATGAATAATGAAAAGTGAAAAATCTTCACACTACTTCCCCAAGGATCTATTGAAGCATTCAGGATCATAGGAAGCAGGAAAAGTAACATTCCAATGGATGAACGCATATTGCAGGTATACCTTTTTTCCTTGGGTTAAGAAGATTCTCTTTACAGCGATCGGTTGAGGTAATATCTAGGCTCAACTCGAGGCTCACTTTATGGTCGAGTTGAGCTCCAGTTAGAAAGAATATATATTTGATGAATATATACGCAGCAAACTCATCAATTATAGTCCTGTGTGGTTTTTTTAGCAATCGTTTTAATTTTATTGCTATGTGATTTTAAAAGTTCTACTTTGCTGTCCAGTGCTTTTGTGTTTGTTCACCGTAGAGACTTGTCATTAGATAACATGATAGTAACAAATTGTATTTTTCCGCTTCACGGTTTATAAAGTATAGTATTTTATTATATGTTGGAACATGAATAAAACTATGGAATGATAAAACAAAAATATGCTATACTGCTGGGTGGTTAGTTAAAAGTTTTTCTTTGCATTATATCCTGAACCCTAAATGTATATCTTACATTATATTCTTTAGTCTTGACGAATCAAACACAAGCAAACTGGCCAAACCTAATACTCGATTATTAAGCTAAACGAGTGGGTCAAGTGAGGCCCACTCGCCAGAGTAGAATTGATTCTTGATATTGACTCGTCCAAAAAATGTCTGGTCTCATCTTATGGGGAGAGTTATGGACATCTTTAAATAAATGAAAATAGTCTCTAACTATTATATCTTCTGAAATAGTAAGGAGTTTCCATCCATACCAACTTACGAACATCTAAAGAAAAAAAAAGGTCCTTCGTCTTCAGAATTAAGAAGGAACGTAAGTGGGCTGGTCAAGTAGCGTAAAGCAGGTAGCATAACCTAATAAGCAGATAAATAATTTTGAATCCAAAACTAAGTTTTTTTTTTTTTTTTTTTTTTTTTTTTTTTTTTTTTTTTTTGCTTAATAGTGTTTTTAATAACTGATTTTAATTTTTAATTTTTAATATATAAAATCAGAAGTAGTTAAAATCTGATTCTGATTTTAAACTCAAATTTTTTATTTTTATTTGAAATTCAAATTTTGAATTTAGTTTTAAAATTTTAAATTTATATATTAAATTTAAAATTAAATTTCAAAACTCAAATTTTAAAATTAATTATAAAAAATTCAAGTCTTAAATTTCAAATTACAAATTTTAAATTTTTAAAATTCAATTTTTAAATTTTAATATTAAATTTTAAATATTTAAATTTTAAATTTAAATTATTTTTAAAAAATTCAGTAAAAAATTTATTATTTACAAATTGCGAAAAAAGATTTTACCAAACAATTTTACAAAATTACTTTTTATCTAAACTCATCCAAATATTCTATAACTTTTAAGCAAAATCAAGTAAGTAGAAATCAAATTTTCAGAAATCGATTATGAAAATTGTTCGGTCTCATCTATTACATCTACTAACATGGTGAGGTATTGACATATATCTTTAAATAAAGCCTTATTACACCTTCTGAAATAAGTAAGTAAGCAGGTAAGTAACTAGATTGAAAAGTAGGCATGTAATAACTAAGGTAAGAAAAGGAGGTATGTAACTAAAACCAAATGTTCTGTCTAATTTAGTGCATCTGCTAACATAGCAAAAAAAAAATTTAAAAAAATATATATATATAAAAAAATCACAGGATAGTTAAATATAATTTTTTAAACCATATGATGGTAACATAAAAATGAGCTAAATAATAGAATAATCAAATGCAACATTTTAAATCACAAGATGACAAAGTAAATATAGGCTAAGCCAGGTTAAGTATGTTGAATCATTGAAGCTAACCATTACTCCCAAAAGCTTGAGCTGTTAGAAATACATAATCAATTCGTTTAAAGCGTATAGACACAGCACCCACGGATCTCGACCGGACTCAACCCTTAAGTCTATTGTTGCACCTCTTGTCGTTAGGTATATTATGAACCGCATACCCACTCAACTTATAGGACTTATCCAACTCAAGTTATTAGTCTCCTAAGCCTATTATCACGGGACAGAAAGTTTGACCTATTTTCATTTCAATTCATAAATAAATAGCCAACAAAGGAGACCTTAACATAGCAGGTAACCAAAGTACTAACAATGTTGTTATAAAACAAAAGGCAGAAGGTCACCTAGAAATCTCCCCAAGAAATTCCAAACCCTTTCACTTGCACTATGGCACCAAATAGTCTAACAAAACTAGTCTCATTACTACTGACTGCTAAATTTCAGGAAAGGCAAAGGCAAAATAAATCGCTGTTGCCGCAGTTCAAGATTTGCAAAAAATTAGGCACTAATCTCGGGTCACATGTTTTCAGATAGCAGAAAGCAGTACTTGTGTAATAAGATTTCATGGTCATTTCTGGCAGACACACATGCAGAATGGCAGTTGAAGCTTTTACATTTTGCGCCTATTCCCTAGCATGTAACCTAGTTCAAGCATCAAACTTCCTCCAGATTAAAAAGATGAGAAAAGACAAAACAAAACCATATGAATAATGCAGAAATATCCTTCACAACTAACAAACATTAGTTGCATATACATCCCCAATTCGACAACAAAAGAAGTATCAAAGCTCGACAAATATCTGGAGAAAGAGAGAGCACGATTGCATGGAAAAAGAATAAAACATTTGCATATCCGGTAAAAGAGAAAGCACCATCATTGATTGCACGAAAAAGAATCAGTTATTCTCTAATTAAGGTAGACAATAGAATTAGTAAATAATCAATCATGAACGACAATGCACATTTAAACAAGCAATTCAAATTGCACTCCGGATGGGAGATCGAACTCACCAGTTTGATACTCAGATCAGAAGGCAATGCTAATTTGCTTCTCTGATTCCTTACACCAGCCGGCCATCAATCTTCGACAAATCTCTCAATGGCTTCAATTTTGTTTCTCAAAAGGAAACTAATGCACGACGATCACGAGTGCAAATGATGGTCCACATCAAAGCCATGCAGATCGGATGGGCTGGCACCTGGCCTGTCGAACAAAGCAAAGATCTATTAGGGCTTCTGAACAAATATAAAAGGGCAAGAAAAAACACATTTCTTGGGGATCATATGAATCTCTCTTCCAAATAGGCATTATATCTTCAATTTCAAAAGGAAATCAAATTACTAGCTACTTCTAACTCAGCAAGGATGTTATTCTGGTGAATCACTCCTTCGACAAAGCATGAGGTTCAACAATTGCAGGAAGATTTTTTTTAAAAAAAAAAATCTAACAACACCAAATTTTGGAAAGCATATCAGATTATCAGTTGATGAAGTTAGAAAGTTCCTATATATAAAACCTGTAAACAAAATCCCTATTTCACCAGGTGAAATTAATTTTCACAGTATTCAGGCTGGGGACAACTTGTATAGCTCCTAATAATTAATGAATGGCAGCGTCGGAACTTTTTTTCCCCTTTCTCCTCATTTTTGATCCTGCTTCCACTTACCTTTTGTTTATGGTGCAATAGTGAAACTTGATATTTCCAGCTTTCATATCTTCGATGTACTGCGACCACAACACAAAAATTAAATATAGCTCCTATTACCAACATAAGAAGACACACACACACAGAGAGAGAGAGAGAGAGAGAGAGAGAGAGAGAGAGAGAGAGTGTCAGTCTACCATCTTCAAGGTAACAACGATTGACGAGAACGCCAATGAGTGAAATGGTACTTCATCCAGTGCAAAAAGTGCACACTCTAGTGACTCGGTGCCAGGTGAAAATTTGGGCGTCTTTAGTTTCGCACGGAAAATGATGTAACTCTGTACTGCATATCAGATTGGAAACCACATAAAAAGCTTATTACGTGAAGATTTAAAGTAAGATAACACAAATTTAACATTTTCAAAAGTAGCCCTTGCGGGTATCAGCAAATGTCCCACGGAATGTTATTAATGTGTAAACGTTGTTTAACATGGCAGTTAGTTACTAGTTTAGCTTTCCAATTTCAAAGACGATACCTGACAAAAAATTAAACCACCCACTAGCTGCCATATGCACAAACTTTGTCATCATCAAGAGATTCTTAGGTGAAGATTTAAACCAAGGTAAAACAAGTATAGTAATTTAAAGAGTAACCCTTCATGTACCTCCAAATATATCACTAGCTGTTGATGAGGAAACACTGTACATGGCAGTTAATAACTAATTTAGCCACCACATGCACAGAGTTGACTCATTAACAATCATCCTGGGATATATTCCGAGGTAAATGAAGGCATTACACTTTTTTCTCATATGTAACTATGCATTTTCCTCACTTGGCCAATCCGTGGAATATCTAACTGAGCAAAAGGTGAAAGTATTTCAACTTCTGCACATGCTTCTTCCAAGGTTTCTCTAGTGGCCCCCTCAGCAGCGGACTCCCCAACCTCCAGGTAACCGGCAGGAAGAGTCCTGCAGACAGATAGCTGGTTATTATGTAGCCCTACTAGAGTATATTTTTTGAAGGTAATGACTAGAAGAGGTTTTTTTTTTTTTTTTTTACATCTAATGTGATGCGGTACATTTGCTTAGCCGTTGAGTCGTCATTTTGACTTTTATTTTTTACTTACTTTTGGATTGTTTGATTCGATCCAAGCATAGTTTGTTAGAGGGTTGGATAGATTGACCCAAATCCTGATCTAACCCGAACATACCTAAATCTGAACCTAAAAAATCCAATAAAACAAGCCAATAATAAGCCCCAATAGACCCAAACCCTAATCTAACCCAAACAGGCCTAAACCTGAACCTCAAAATCCAACAAAACCAGCCCATAAAAACCAAACCTGAACCTAAAACCCAACAAAATTCAGCCCAAAACTAACCCAAACCTGAACAGAATCCATTTTTTTTGTTCATTTTCTGCCAATAGGTAAGGCCAAACAAGAACGGTAGAGCCCACAACCTTCTCCAACATCTATTCTTATCTAGGAGGCATTTTTAACAATTCAGAAGCCGCCATCTGGCCAAGGAAAGAGAAGAAGCTAAAAAGCCACCAGCCCCTAAGGAGCCGCACGCAATATTTTTTTCCCAAGGCAGAAATAAAAAGAGAGAGAAAGAAAAAGAAAACAAAAAGAAAGAAAGTTATAAATACATACTCTTGCGGTCTTTGGGGGGGGACTTTTGCGGAACTATCTGACACTACATACCCTCCTCTTTCTCTCCTTCACCCTGCAGATTCGACAATGATTCTCCCTTGCACTTCTTCTGGATCCTCCCTGTCTTATTCCTTCTCCTGCTGGAGATCGCCGACCAGTGATACCGCATTCCTTTGTGGATTACATACCCCACAATTCATGAATTGCTTCACCATCCTTCCTTTCATCCACCAAGGTATCGGAATTAACCCATTACCATCTCTAGCCTTCCACTTTATTAGCCTATCACCAAAACTCATCTACCCTTTTCTAATATCTAAGCTCGGAAAAAATAGATCCTTTTAGGCCCCGTTTGGTACCTGGAACTAGGGGGGGATAACCCCTAGTTCCAGATACTTATACCCAAACAAAAATTTGGGGGGTGGGAACAAGCTGTTCCCACCCCAAACGGGTAACTTGTTCCCACCCCAAACGGGTTACCCGTTTGGGGTGGGAACAGCTTGTTCCCACCCCCAGGTGGAACAACTCCACCTCCACTGGTGGAGTTGTTCCACCTGCTGTTTTTTTTTTTTTTTTTCCTTCTTTTTTTTTTAAATTAAAAAATTTTAAATTATAAGATATTTAAATTTATAAAATTTAGAATTTATTTTTTAAATTTTATAAATTTTAAAATTTTTAACTTACTTTTTAATAAATCTAAAAATATAATTTTTTTATATTTTTTTAAAAATTTATTAATTTTAAAATTTTTAAATTTATGCAATTTTTTTTAAATGTATACTAATTTTAAAATTAAAATTTTTTGCTTCTACTTTTGTAATTTTTTGAGATAATTAAAATTAAAATTTTTAACATTTATAAATTTTTAAAATTTTATAGCTTTTAAAATTTTTAACTTTAATTTTTAATAAATTTATCAATTTATAAAAATTTAAATTTTATTATTTTTACAATTTATACAAATTATTAAATTTTTAATTTTAATTTTTAATAAATAATTCACCAAATTTTTAAAATTTTTAAATTTATAAATTTATACCTATTTTTATATACAAAATTTTGAATTTTAAAAAAATTATAAATTTTAATTATATCATAAAGGGTAAAATAGTCAATAAAAATTTATATCCCCTCTAACCTTCTTATTCCTCTTTAATTTACCAAACACAATTTTCTTTATACCCGGTATAACTCTTATACCCACCCAAACATAAATTAACATTAGTTCCTGCTAATACCATAACTTATACCTATCTCCGGTATAACCAAAATTTTCTTATACCCGAACCAAACGCAACCTTAGTGTTTTGATGGAACTATTATATGTACTTGATTGTGGTTCATTAAATTCCAGTGTTGAATTACGCTATAAGTTCTTTTGGTTGAAGTTATTTGAGCTATTAGCTGTGTTGAATTACGCTATTAAGTTCTTTTGGTTGAAGTTATTTGAGTTCGTAGCTCTGTTACTGCTGGAATTATATTCTATCTCCTGAATTGTGCATTGAAGGTCCCTTCAAAAGTCCTAAATCTGATTTTTCAAATTTGGAATTGTATTCAAGACCTCAAACTGAAATTTCAGCACTTTGGATTGCATCACAATGCCAATGCAAACTCGTCCATTTACATAAATACCCATGTAAAAACTAATTATTATTATATACCCCTTGAAAGTGCAGTTTCTTCTAAAACTACTCTAAAAGTTGAGGATTCACCCAATTCATGAAGGAAAGTTGATCTTTTATAAAAAATGTTTTTCTTAGAATCAAATTAATAAGTTAAAACAGCAAAACCAAACAGAGCTTCAACAAGTTTCTTTTTTTTTTTTTCTTTTTTTGAATTGCACCACCATAACACACAAAAGAAGAAGCATCGAGAACTTATAACCAATATAAGAAAAAAAAAGACATGAATGGAAGATAATTACCAAAGCCCATAAGACGGTTCAATCTTCCTTTTGCATAGTAAGACCTTGTTATCATGCTCCACGAGGCATCCAACGACCTGTCGAAATGGAATCCCAGAAAAAACAGTTAGTGATGAAAACAGAAGTAAATGGGAAAGAGAATAACATGAAAACTTCAAACTTCCTGGGATAACCTAGTTAAAGTTTCAATATATATCAAAGCACGAGGATTCATAATCATTGCCTTGTCACAATTAGGGCATAATAAATGTAAACAGAAAGGCAATAAGCATGAAGTAAAAAAAAAAAAAAAAAACTGTATGCTTCCAGACTCACATATAACAAATAAAGAGGTATATACATAACAGAATCCTCGTTAAAAAAATAAAAAATAACAAAACAATTAGAGGATATGTGATGCAGTAACATAGTGTAAGCATAAAATAGTAAAGAAGTATGTTAGAAGAATATCTTGCAATAGAGTTGATAACATGAAAGAATTATTCAGCTTTTTTCATCTCGGCAGTTCATAGGGTAGACACATTCACAGCTGTTTAGGGAATAGAACTTAGAAGTAAAAATTCTTGCACCAGAAAAGATGACTTTAGAACAGAATCCATATCAGGGGCATCATAAAATATATTCAAGCATTTGTGCATGAATTTGCACTGTACATATCTAAGCCAAATCAACAGTTGAGTCATATCAGACTTAGATTTGTTAAATGCTTGAATAAGGTCAGCAAATGCAAAGATCAAGCTTAGCTCATTAAGGAATCAATCAAGCTTTATGCCAATATCAAGCCGAACATCAATGCAAGCTGTTCAAATCATTTGTTATCCTATAATTTTCCCCGTACCATAGTTGTAGGAAACACCATTTGGAGAGCATGGTATTAGTATCGTGTGCTTATAAAGCAACTACGAAGAACATGATTTGTCAGAATAACAAGCACTTAGAAGCTCCAATCATTGGAGAACCATGTTATTTATGAAAACAGAAATAAGGTTACACAGAATCACTATAGAGAGAATTAAATAATCAAGAGAATCGAAACAAGGCACCGCAAATATTACAAATGTGGAATGTTAAAACCCAAGAAACACATAAAGGATGCAAAATGTAGCATCATATAAGTAACATATTTCATTGGCATTATCAAGATTAGATACAAAGAACAGAAAGCTAAGTCGTACCATTTTGGGATTTTCATAATGGATTTTCCCACAAATCGTACAAACAGCTCTCAGTTTTTCCTCTCCCTCTGGTACAACTTGTTTTGTCGGACTTCCACAAGCTTGGCAAAATCGAATTTTGGTCTTATGTACCTACAACATTTAAATACTTCACAATCAATAATGAAGGCCAAAAGGTAACTTGAATTCGGCTAAAATCAAGTAATATTCTTTTGCTTAATTTTCACCAACGACCTCTAGTAATTAGTAAATATAATTTCAACTCTCAAAAATGCAGAAATAAGGTCATGACAGATTTTACTCGATAGCAATCAACAAATTGATTACACGGATATAATTCCTTTGGAGCAAATATGTTGATTAACACAATTAAGTCAACAAAAGTAAAATCTACAAAGTACATATCTAGTTCCATCCAGTAATACATTTTCACCAATGCTGTCGTCTTTTATCAATCTAATCTTTAGGGAAAAAAAGAGCCCATATCCTTAGACACCTAAATCTAATCTATTACGTGTACTATGCATTACAGATTGAATCATTGACACCCAGGAAGTTGTTTAACTTTCATTAGTGTCTAATGGCATAGCATTCTTTGATCAGCCCTTATCTTCTATATCTGATATTAGTATATAATAAGACATGAAAAAGGATAGGCAACAATTATCTTGAACAATAATTCTTAGAATAAAATACAAAAAGGAGACAATAACTACACCTCAAAGTTTAAAACGACGCGCTTTGTAACAAATTTGATATCAGTTACAGTATTATTATAACTCGATATTTAAAGGAAACTAATCAATTGGAATTATATGTGTACTGAAAGTTATAATATTACCAAACCAAAATCTTTGGGGGAAATATAACACTGCGACTTTTTAACATTTATAATCTTTATATTTACAAGTCAAAATTTATTACACCTTGATATTTCTAAAATCTATCTCAATTATTTAAGGCATTCTTTTACATTCATATACCTCAGGTTAACCAATGTCAAGTTTACACAAAAGAAAAAAAAAAAGAAACACTGAAAGATCAAGCACAGATCACTAAAGACTACCAACACATACAATTTCAAGAACTACTTTCATCATGCAGAGAGTTCATAAACTTGCTTACATACAATTCCAAGAACATAGCATCCAAACATATCATACTAATCATACATGGTCAAGAACCTTCCTAATTCCGTCGATTCCCTCCTCAAAACCTAAACACCTAATTTCCCCAAATCCCTAACCAGCAACACCGATCGGAGGAGAACAATAAAATAAAATAAAATAAAATAAAGAACCGATCGAGCATCGGAGAAGCCCTCACCGGTGGCGGCGCCACATCAGCGGCGGCGGAGGCGGCGGAGGCGGCGGAGGAGGCGTCGGGGCTCGTCTCCGAGCCTCCCGAAGCCATCCGAAACGCGCCGAGAACGCGGCGGGGGGATCGCAAACGCGGGACGGGGAGGACGACGAGCTGCGGCGGCGGCGCGGCAGAGGAGGAGGAGGAGATGGAGGAGGGGAAGCGGAGGCGACGGTGGGGGAGGGGGGAGAGGGCGAATCCGAGGAGGAGGAGGTGGTGGTGGAGGGATCGGAGCATCGCTCGGTGGGGTTCGCTTTTATAGGTGCTAGGGTTTTAGAGGCGACGGGGGCGAGAGTGGGGAGGAGGGGGAGGAGGAGGAGTGTGGTGGCGACGCTTCGGCCACATCGCCGCCGCTTGAATTCGTGGCCGAGAAAGTGCCAGAAGAGTCTGCGCGGGTGAGTGAAAGAATGGGATTGGATAATTTCTAATTTCAAGTTTTCAACTACAGCCCATTTTGAAACAAACCCTCTCATCTCATTTTATTTTAAGATCTCTCAATTTTTATTTGAATTTTTATATTTAGTTTAAGTTAAATTTTTTTAGTAAATTTAATAACTCTAGGCGGGGGCTCCATACTTTTTTTTTTTTTTTTTTTTTCCTAATTTCTTTTGTATTTAGGTTGAGGTCTCTATCATTATTATTATTATTATTATTATTATTATTATTATTATATATGATTTGTTGGTCCATAAATACTAAATTTTAAGACAAATCTTGAAAATAGAAATAAATAGGACTTTGGATCTTCTCTTCATAGATGTAAGAATATTTATAAAGTAGGTGAAAGGTTAGAGTAAATTGACAAATTAGGTGACCAACCTTCGACGGTGATGGAGATGGGAGAGAGGAAAAAAAAAAAAAAAAAATCTTAAGTAGAGAAAAGAGGGAGAGGAGCCATCGCAGAAAGAGAGGGGGCTACACCCCTCTGGCTGAGAAGGTTCTCATAAAATTTTGGCATATTAATTCTTATAAAAAAACTTTATTTTAAAATTAGACATCTCAAAATTTTATTTATAAAAATGAATTTGAAATGAATAGAGAGCTCAAAGACGGTGAATTATTCACCGTTTTATATCTATAAAATTTTGATAATACCATAAAAATAGTAAAACATTCAATAAGACGATGAATGATTTATCATCTTTATATATTGATATATGCTTTTAACTGTTAAAATGAAAGTGGTTACGTTACATACGGTAAGTAAATACGATGAGAAAATATTCTATTTATTTTCGTACGCAATATCACTACGTAATATCGCGTTCTGCATATTACAATGAGTCTTCATATATTACGATGGAGTCAGTTATAATATATTTTTTTACGATTTCATCAAAAAATGCAGATGCATATCCTTATATGCTTTTGCTCAAACTCCAATTTATTTTAATAGGGATAGATGAATTTCAATACTAAATTGTTCCTTAATAATGGTGAATGATTTTTCGCTTCTAAAAACGATAAATCATTCATCATTTTTTTTTAAAACGATAAATAATTCACCGCATATATAAATTCGGTGTACCATTTACTGCTTATGCTATTTTTATAATTTTATTTTATAGAAAATTATTTTTAAATTTATATAATTAAATATAATTATTTATAAAAAAAAATTCTCTCATGGGCCCTCTAAGAATTACAAACACAACAAAATAAAACTTGTCTTTTACACTTAGTGTTTAATCAATGAAACAAGCTCAATAAGAAGGGCAAAAAAAATACCAAAAAAAAAACTAAATAAAAAAAAAAAAACGGCGCGCAAATGCATACTCTCTCTTACTGATGATCATGTCTCATCTTCCTGCTGGAAGTGCCACTTGCAAAAGCTCAATATTGAGTTTGAATTCAGCTCCAGGCTGCAAAAAAGTACCGTTAGATTTTTATGGAACAACATTATAGGATTATCTAAGAAATAATTATGATGATGTTGATAGATGAATATCCTCAATAACTTGCTTTTGAGGTTTTCTTTTTCAGGAGTCCAGATAGAATACTTTTGTGACGTCCAACTTCCCAGGAGGTTTTGAGGTTTTCTTTTTCAGGAGTCCAGATAGAATACTTTTGTGACGCTCAATTTTTCAGAGGGTCACCCATCTTAGAACTACTTTAGCTCTAGCATGCTTAACTCTCTTAATCTCTTGGGTCTTGCTACCACCCAAAATACTATAGTCGGGTTAAGAGAATTAGTCCTATTATATTATTTATATATAGGACTAATATACATTCATTTCGGGGGTGTCACATTCTTCCCCCCTTTAAGTCTTGACGTCCTCGTCAGGCTCAAAGAGTCCTATTATATTATTTATATATAGGACTAATATACATTCATTCCGGGGGTGTCACATTCTTCTCCCCTTTAAGTCCTGACGTTCTCGTCAGGCTCAAAGACACTCACAAGCATCCGGCGATGTGAGACTTGTCTCGCTAGTCTTAGCCGACCTTGTGGGGAGTTACACTCCACCCACAACGGTCATTAGCCGGGAAGCTACACTCCATCCACAACGGTCATTAGCCAGGGAGCTACACTTCACCCACAACGGTCATTAGCCGGAGAGCTACACTCCACCCACAACGGTCATTAGCCGGGGAGCCTCGCTCTAACCGCTATCCACAACGATCATTAGCCAGGGAGCTACACTTCACCCATAACGGTCATTAGCCGGAGAGCTACACTCTACCCACAACGGTCATTAGCCGGGGAGCCTTGCTCTACCCGCTATATAACCCTGGCTCAACCAAGACTCATCTCACATTTCCGGCTGGTGAATGTCTCTGATACCAACTGTGACGCCCCAACTTCCCAGGGGGTCACCTATCCTAGAACTACTCTAGCTCTAGCACGCTTAACTCTCTTAACCTCTTGAGTTTTGCTACCACCCAAAATACTATAGCCGGGTTAAGAGAATTAGTCCTATTACATCATTTATATATAGGACTAATACACATTCCGGAGGTGTCACTACTTTTGAAAGCGCGGACACTAATGCATATGTACTTCTAAATTATTTTCAATAATAGGCCATTCGAATCGATAATCAATTTTATTAAACATAATCTACACAGTTGAAAGCATCTAAAAATCAAATTTCATAATTATTTCGACAGCATTTATCTAATGAATAAATAATCTCAAAATGAATAGCTGAAAATAAAAATCTCATAAAAATTAATGATAAAAGGCTTAAATTTTAGATCGGAGGTGCTGGCCATGATGAGGCGTCCGAATCGACGATAAGCTCATTAGACATAATCTATATTGTTAGAAGCATCTAGAAACTAAATTGCATAATTTTTCGATATTATTGGCACAGTGAACAAAGAATCTCAAAATAAATAACAAAAAATAAAAATCTCATGATCGAAAACTTAAATTTCAAATTAAATATAATGGCAATACTATATGGTTTAGAGAATTCACTATTAATTTTTTTACCTGATTTCCTCGTTTTATACAATTAAACTTAAAAACATGTCACACCGGCCCATAAAATTTATAATTTTGAGATTTTGATCACTACATAAATAATGTCGAAAAATTATGAAATTTAGTTTCTAGATGCTTCCAATAGTGTAGAATGCGTCTAACAGAACCGACCTTGGATTTGAATGTCCTATTATCGAAAACAACTTGAAAACACAAATACATCCGTGCTTCTACAAGTATTCTAGCTAGACTTTTTTTTCAGTAGCTCAAACTATGATCTAATTCATTACCGGAATTTCATTCATCCCCTTTTTCCCATAGCCAAGCTCCGGTGGGACGATCACCGTCCTCTGCGCAAAAACAGACGAATCAAACCCAGTTAATTGAATTAAGGAGAGATTAATTGCAGAAACTCTTACATAATCTGCAAGTTAGGTAAGATCCAAAGTTGCGAGTTTCGAAAGATGCTGCTCTTTTTGCAAAATAGCCAAAAGATCTCTGGTATAGTAAATTGTTTTGAAAAATGAAGAAACAAAGTACAAGATAAGAGAATACCACATCTATTTACCTTTCCTCCTACTTTCATTCCTTCAGTTATTGTGTACATGGCGGGCGGGGGCTTAGGCGCGGCCTGTGCGGAATAAAGTCCATTGGCATTATCTACAAATTCACGCTTCCTCTCTTTGCCTGGTGGCGACCCGACAATGAATTCGTAAGGCTACTAGAACATAGAGAGAAAAGCTTTGTCAAAGAATGGTAAGCGTCTTTTTTGTTTTTACAATATCAAACAAAACAGCAGTTTCAATCCATAAGAGGGCACTTGATTTCTCGGAAAATAGCCTAGAAAATAGTTTTCTGGTTGGAAAACTGTTCTCCGCCCATTTGGTTCCTGGGACAAGCAGTTTTTCTCGAAAACTTTTTTCCAGATTTTATCGAAAACTAAGTGTTTTCATTTTTTGAATTTTTACTCCAGAAAACGAAAACTGTAGAAAATAGTTTCCCCGCTTTTCTGCAGAACCAAACACCCCGTAAGTGAGAGCAAAAAATCTTTCTTGAAGCTAATAGAGAGATGTCTGAGAGAAGCATGTGCTTCAGCCGAGAAATTTTGATTTCGGTTTTTTTTTTTCCAATCACTTTAAACCCATAAATGCTGTTGTGTTCACCCATCAATACAAGTAAAAATACTGCAATTACGTAATGACATAAAGAGAAGCTTTTAGAAATAACAGGAGAAACTATAAACTAGTGAAAGATAAATATCCTGGATTCTCTATCAGCCGTCCTTAGCGCAAGTGGCAAAGGGCTTGGTGGTTGATACTCGAGGTCCCGAGTTCGAAACCTAGTTGCTTCACATTTCCAGCTAAGTTTATTTCAAAATAAACGAAGCGGATAGCATGCTACTTTTCTCCCTCAAAAAAGAGATTGTGTTCCAGTAGATTAGTTGGTTTTCAACTTCATAAAGGAAAATCTTTCGTACTACTCTTCACGTGAGACACAAAAATATTGAATAAATTATATAAATAAACTTCCAGGATATCCTTTGGACTTTCAAAAACAGAAATATCCTCATTTTAATCATGTGAGTCAGATTCATAAATATAACCTGTGCAATGCTGCGGTTGCCTGCTAGGAGTTTAGATTCCCGACTTGATACAGCAGTGATACCGCGATAGATGCAGTCGAAATGTACCTACAAGAATATAGCATAAAAATGTGAAGTAATTTCCATATGATTTGAAACTGCCTCTACGCAAGCTCCTCTCAATGCCCCTGTTAGGCTTTGGCTACTGGAGCAGCTTCTTCACTCCAACAAGTAGATATTGAAAAGTTTGGAACTTTAATTCCGGCCCGAATCTAAGATGAGCTCGTGAGCCACAAAAATAGAAAGCTAAAATTCATAACCACTGTTTCTGCTGTAACATGAAGCCCAGGTTTTTGTCTGGGAGGTGGGGGCAGATAATGAAAAGGTTACTATTTCAAACAACTCTGTTAGTAACTACTCCAAAAGCTCTAGCTGAGCCACAAAGGCCCACACTACAACAAAAAGGAAAAATACTACTTAACTAACCTGCACAACTGAACCCTTCTCAGCTGTTGGGCCCTTACCGTCAGTAATATCGTAGTACTTCAATCCATCAGCTGTTTAAAATATTTAGATTTCAGACCATCTGAAGAAAAAAATGGCAGCAATAATTTGTTTATAATAAATTGCATGAGAACAAGAAAAGAGTCAGTTCACCTGGAAGTCAAATTTACTACTAATAGTTCAGAAGTATCAATGCAACGAATGCTTTAATTTACTAAGATCCCTCTAAGGAGGCAAAAACGAGGCGTTATCTAGGCCATTGAAAATAAAATTACAACAAAAGCATGGTCAATTTTTGTACCTCATCATATTCACCGTAAATTCTGCTATGTTAGCACTTACTATATACTATGGATTGACAGGTTTAGCTGCTTGAATCTAGAAATCACACCAAATAAAAATAAATTGTTATACGAACAGGGAACAAGAGGTCGATGACAACTACTTCAATAGAACTCGTATATAATGATGAAAATAGGTTGGGTAAATTGTGAGAGCTGAAGGGCAGAATCAAAGTATAGTGTTGAACAAGTAGGTGTTACTGTTGAGTTCTATGGTGGCGAACTCAATGGAGTTAGTTATTCTGATCCTGCTATATCTATCCTGGTACGGCAGTCGAATTCTACGTCGACCAAAATAAGTCAGGTTCAGAGATGGGTTGAAGTATTTTATCCAAATATGCATCTCGATATCCATATGTCAAAATATCACTAAAATCTAACATGAATCTTTCTTTTCATTATTATGATGAGCCTGTAAGCTGCTTATTTTTCATATTTCTGTATTGTCATACATCTGAAACAAATGCGGACACATGTGAAATCTGATTCTATTGAATATGTATTAAGTATATATGATTTTTTAAGTATATTTTGAATATCCGTATGCGCATCGTATGTGGGAAACAAAATGAATTCTCCCTATTTCAAATGCCAAGCACTACATGTTCAGTTCTTCTTAGTTCTTATAACTCTCCCTCATGTCAAGAACTTCACTAACCAAAATTCATTGCTGCTTTAATTTACTTGATGGAACTTCAAACACAAATACTGAAGAAAAAAAAAAAAAAAAAAAAAACTCAATTGCAAAAATACTTTAGCCCTAAGATGCCAATTTTACCAAATGGGCTACCAAAACATAAGGAAACATTTCATAAAATAAATATAAAAAAGTTTATTAACCCCTCCAACCATAAACTTCAATTTACCCCTATGTGGTATGGCGTATTATTATTTTATCATCACGTGGTTTAAAAAGTTACACTTAACTAAATAATTTTATTTTTGTTTCACTGTAAGCTGTAATATGCAATTTACCATGTTGTACAAAAATAATGTAACTTTTTAAACCACAGGGCGAGAAAGCATAATGCAGTAAAACACATGGGGCATATTGAAGTTTACCCTAAACCTCGTAGCCAAAAAATTTCTACAGCTATTCAGATCAAATTTGAGCATAAAAAGCTAAATGGTTAATTTCATACAGCTCCTGTAAACATATCGAAAAACAGATATATTCCTACAAAATTTAACTTTTTATATTTATTCCTTCAAAAATCCTAAATTATTCATATATGTCAATATCCGTTAGAAAAATATAGTTAATTATAGATTAAATACTTACCTTTGATTAATGAGTGTGGTAAATTTATTTTTTTACCCAATCAGTTAGAACTTTTGGAGTTACATGTTTGTATTAATATAGTTAGTTAATTCGCGAATAATTCGCGAATTTTTGAGAATCCGAATTAAACGGACCTTTTCCAAATTTTTCCAAAGATTCAGAAAAATTTCGTAAATTTTTTAGCAAAAAGTATTATTCACGAATAATTCGCGAATCTGAATTTTTTCTTGAAAATATTCGCACTTACCTCTTTCAAAAAAAAAAAAAATCCCTCATAACTCACAGCACCCCCACCTTCTCTTCTCCGTTCTCACGCCCTCTCACACCCGCCCAGGCTGCTCGCTGCTCGCCATCGAAACCCCTCCGAGGGCGCCCGCCGCTCGTCATCTTCTTCGCCACCACCAGTTTGTGGGTTGTGATTTTGTAAATTTGTGTATTAATTCAAAGTTTGGTAACTTGTGAGTGAACTATTTATTATTAATTAATCTAATTTTTTTTATCTATAAATTTATTTTTTAAAAATTTTTTAATTATTTGTGAAATTTTTTTTGTTCTATGTGAGTGTTTTAGTGCTGTGTTTTCATTATTTTTTTTTTCTTTTTTGTTTTTTGAATGAGTATTTTTTTTTTATTTATAAAGTAGGTTGATTAAATTAATTTTAAAAATTATAATTATTTATGCTAATAGTATAAATCTAGAAAAAAAAATTTAATTTAATAGTCGAATTTTTTATTCCGAATTTTTAATGGATGAACGTATAATTTCAGCATAAATCGCGTATCCGAATAATTAACGAATTTATTTTTTAGCCAAATTTTTCAACGAATTTAAAAATTATGATACGAATTTTATTCGAATTATATCCGTACCGAATTTTTGCCAAATCCGAATTAACTAACTATGATTTGTAAGGACAAAATTAACATTTTACTAATATCTGTTAAAAAGTAAAAAAAAAGTAAACAATTAAAAAGATAAATATGAAAAGTTGATATGTTTACAAGCCCTAAAATCCAATTTAACCAAAAATAAACGCACAAACCTGATGAAGCATGGATAAACAGGGAGATGAATAGGGCGAATGAAAGGATAAATTAGGGTTTGGGGAGAAGGGAAACTCACGGCTAGTTAAATACTCCTCAGGAGAGATGGTTTTACGCGCCCTCCTCTCCCTAGCATGAGAGGGGAGCGTGAGAGCGCTCAGATTGAGGGGGAGAGTAGAGATCAAAAGCGCTTCTCGTCTTAAAATGGGGAGTGGAAGGATCTGAGGAGGAGAGGAACACGGTCGATTGGCTCCAGATGCTTCTGCTTCTGCTTCTTCTGGGGCGCTTTTTGACGAAGCCATGGGCGATGGAGCGCGGAGGATCTGCAACGAAGCCATAGCCGTTGTTGGAATGGAGAGGAGAGAGATGAAGATGATGGGGGAATGTAACGTGTGATTTAAAATTCCACGAATATCCCCATTTTCGAAAATAAATAAATAAATAAATAAATAATAATAATAGGGTTAATAACATACATGTCCCTTTAATTGTAAATATACCTGCAAAATTCAACTTTTCATTTATTCCTTCAAAAATCTACCGTTATTCAAATACCTACGTCATCTCTGTTAAAAAATTGATTTAATTAGGTTAAATGCTTAATCTTGGTTAGATTAAAATTGAATTTACATATTAACCTTTTCCATATTATACCTTAAAAAAAAAAGAAAAAAAAAAAGAAAAAAAAAGAATTATTTTGATGATAGAATTTAGATTCTTGGAGAGGGGTATTTTTGTAACAAATATAATAGTATTACTTTTGGAGGGATATAAACAAAAAGGTCATTTCACATCGAATCTGTTAAAAAATAAACAGATTCCAAACGGGATTAACCAGAATATTTGAAGAATTAGATTTTTGAAGGGATAAATATAAAAGTTGAATTTACAGGAATATATTTGCAATTCGACATATTTGGAGGGACATGTATGCAATTAATCCATAATAATAATAATAATAATAACTCATTTTTGTATGGACCGGGTCCACCACGTCATTCTTTGGAACTCAAAGTATAAGTTTATAACGCAACGGTAGGGGAGTTAACGAGCAGCGAGCTGGGTCGGCTCGTGTTCGGCTCGTTTAATAAACGAGCCGAACACGAGCTGGCTTGTTTAAATATCGAGCTGAAAAATTCGGCTCGTGTTCGGCTTGTTTATTAACGAGCCGAACACGAACTGGCTTGCGAGAAACAAGTTTGATTTTCATTCTTACTATTAGATTTAAAGTTGAAAGAAAATTAAAAAAATAAAATTTTAATCTAATAATTAAAATTTAAAAAAAATTGATGATCTAAAATTTAAAAATTTAAATAGTAAAATATATATATATATATATATATATATATATATATATATATATATATATATATATATATATTCGAGCTGTTATCGAGCCGAACACGAGCGAGCTGACCCCAGTTCGTGTTCGGCTCGTTTACTAAACGAGCGATTCAATCTCGAGCTCATTTCGAGCCAAACACGAGCAGACTCGCGAACAGCGAGCTGGATTGCCACCCCTAAACGGGTGTATGAGTGCATTTTGTACACCGCACGCCTTACAAAATCAAAATTTAAGTGTACATGTGAATTTTTTTTTATAAATAATTTTATTAATTTTTAATTTTAAAAATAGTCTCTAATAATATATTTTTTTTGTAAATATAGTTTTTTATAAATAATCATTCACGTTTTAAAAGCTTTACAAAAATATGAATACGGTGGATCGCATTTAAAAGATTGCGGCTTTTGAATGGTTTATCGTATGAATACGGTGGATCATTCACGATATTTAAAAGATTGCGGCTTTTGAATGGTTTATCGTTTTTAAAAACGGTAAATCGTTCATCGCTATTAAATAGAATTATTATTTACCATTTTCAAATGCAGTGTTCACCGCTATTAAATAAAATTATTATTTATAAAAATGATAAATTGTTCACCACTATTAAATAAAATTATTATTTATAAAAAATATAGTTAAAAAAAAAAATATTATAGCCAGCTTATCAAACAAAATATTTTTTTTGTCACCTAATCTTTTCAATATATATCATAACACACAATATGTAATGCGATATTAATATTTTATCATACTTTCTTATGCACGTAATATTTGCAATATATATTATAACAAATAATATGCCATCGATATTATATACGAAATAAACATTGTAACAATATAACGCAATCTAAACAACTTAACACAATTTTTTCGTAATTCCAAATAAATTTCTAACGATAAATTCAAAACCATACAAAAAAATATATAAAAATAATAAATTATTTACCGATTTTAAAAAACGAAGAATCATTTATGAGGCTTTTAATGAAAGCGGTGACTCATTCAGTCTTTAGAATACTTATTTCATTCCAACTTATTTTTACAAATTAATTTTGTATAGATCAATTTTTATCATAAGAATTAGTTTTGTAAATACCCCTGTACATGTTCTATGATATTTAGAAGTTTTAAAAATCATAAATTAAATTATTGATCTTTCTCTATCGTTTATTACTAAGACTACATGATGTTTTAATAATAAATTTTTATATATAACCTTCAAATGGCATAAATTGTATTTTTCCGATTAAATCCCAATTATCATGTATGTATATTTGAAAATTTTTAGTATTAAATGATTTTTCATAAAAAAAAATGCCAACAATACCTTGAAAACCCTAATAAAACAAATACATGAGGTGTTCCATCAAAACAAAAACTGAGTATAAGGATAATTATAAGCTGTTGTGTTGTTAAACTTTCTCAACAGTTGATAAAAACATAATCAGATCTTTTTTTAGTCCCATAAAAAAAAAAAAAAAAAAAAAAAAAAAAAAAAAAAAAAGATCCAGGGATCTCAACAATTTGTGACAAAAACAAAAAAGAGTAGCTATCAAATGAAACCCATCTTGAGTTCCTGTGATAAAGAATCTAGAACTTTGGTCAATTCTTGGTCACAATTCTCCATCATCGATCTCGGAGGAATCTCTGAAATTAAAAAGAAGAGAAATCACTTAAGAAACTTTTGAAAGAAAAGAAGAGACAGTGAAAAAGATATATCTGAAAGAAGAATCAGAACAGTAAAATTTTCAGCTCAAGAAGCACAATCTTAGGAATAAAACTAAACAGATTTGTTAGTTTCAGAAACAAGTAGAGCTGAATATACTTTGTAAATCGACAATGCTTGCTAAGATCTTTGCAAAGAGCCTTGCTAACGCCGCCTGCCTCAATAGATCCCTTTTTGATCCACCCAGTGAGCTGCAAAAGGCAATGAAAAGGACACCAAATGAAAATCAAAGAGTTTATAGAACATATTTCAGCTGCTAAGGTTCTACTGAAACCATAGATTTGCTAAATTTGATTTAACAAAGTGTAGTATACTTTATTCGACAGAGTCATATTGTGAGATCTTTGTATATGCATTATAGCAATAGAATTTATGAATTGAAAAATCTGACTCACCTCATCCTCAGTTTCCTCCAACAACCTGCATTAGAGAACACACCGAGTCAGTCTCTCTCAAGAGCTTAGGACAGTAAATTTAGAAGCCAGAAAAACACAATCAGTTTTATTGATCCTCAGTTACAATTAAACTGATTATTGACTGGATAGTGAACAGATCCATCATACATAGCATACTAACTGTAGAAATAAATGAAATTTCCGGATCCAATATTAGTGATCATTTCAGCACTAGCAATGCATATTTAGGGATCATTTCAGCAGTAGCAGGATTCAGAATATCCATGACTTTATCATATTTATATATTTTCACAAAAATCCAGAAAACCAGAACGCGATATGACGAGCTGACAAAACTGTAATATATTATGTCAGATATTTAGAGATTCACAAATAAATGACATTAGATCCTACAAGGATATATGGATCCTACAATATGTAGAATACAGTTTAAATCAGATACGGGGCTACAGACACATTACAGCCGCCAATCCAAGGCTTGCATTAAATTTCTTGCGGGTCGAGCTCAGAGAAATTAAAAGAAAGGATGATAAGCCTAGTATAGGTGAGAAACATTCTCCTTTCTGTGGTCAATTGCAAAAAATCATTGCATAGGATTAAAGGAGCTCCTACTTTCCAGACATCACCTTGGACCTCTAGACTCTTCTTCCAAAGCCAGAAGTTGATAAATAGATAATAAGAAAGAACAGCAAACTAATTACATAGGTGAAAGGTGTAGATAATATAAAGAAAAAGTTAGAGTGTGGCATTTACGTAGTCTAGGATGTAAGAGATGAAACCAATATTGCTAACACTTGTAAAACACTCGAGTTTCAACTAATTGACGTTGCCTAGTCTAGATCCGTCCATCTCTTTCCATATTGAAAGAAGCCGGAGAAAGCGAATGACTCTACTACCACAATCTGGGATTCATAGAAATAGATGACATTGAAAAGGTACTGCATAGCCCAGATAGAGGCATTCAGAGCAACACCATAAATGTTGTCCTAGAAGAGGAAGTGATTAAAAGAAAATAAACAAAATCGAGAAAAAGAAAGAAAAAGAAAACAGAATATGGGTTTAGTCAACCTTTGCATGATAACAGATAATTAAAGGAACCAAAAAGGCAATGCATAACCAGTTAACAAGTGTAAATCTGAATAGATATCTCAACTATTGTTATATAGAAATTGCGATTAAATAAACAAAACAGTAAACCATTCACCGTACAACAAACTAAGTAAATTTTACCTTCCACAAAATGTGGATAAATCCTTTGAGTAGGCACGAGCTTCCTGCTTATCTACAAAACAAAACAAATATTTTTGAAAATTATTTAGGGTACCTAAAACGAAAGGAGACGAAATCCTACCTAATCATCAATTCATAGTTAAAATTAAGTTGATAAATGCTGCTATATATATTGACATAAACCATAGATCGGTAAAAGCACAAAGAAAACCAAATGGATTCCCTCTAATCAACTCAATCATCTTTTAGTCACTAGACTGAGAGACACTTGTTTCTTTGTCATTCATCGGCAATACTATGACCCATTCATCGGCAATACTATGACCGATAAATGTCATTCATTACCACTAGATGTAAAGCACATATAATTTGTAAGTGCTATTCTTTTCTGATTGAATTAGTATCAAAATATCCCAGGAGGTGAAATCTTAGATTAGCATTAAACAAAAAATAACTACCAAATTATTGCCCGAAATGAATGGCCAATAATATTCCGAAAAGCTTGTAAAAACGTTTCACTACTGAAATATATTAGCAATTAAAGTTTAATAGAGTTCCGGCAAAATATTTTGAGAGGTAAAGACCAAGAGTTGCCTGTCAGAAGTCAAGATATAGCAACAATGCTGTATAAAGCTTACCAGTTTTAAGACTGTCCCAGTTTCTCACTTTAACCCACGCTCGCTCACCTGATTCTAGCTGCAAAAAAAGCCAGAAATCAACAGCTAAAAGTATAGGCCGTGCACCTACATGCCTAAACCCAAAATTCTACCTTAAGAAATTAAGAATTTAAAATCAGGTGCATTTTAAGAGCTAAATGCACATTAGTGCAGAAAATACCAAAAGCATTAGATGGCAAAGTCAGATAATATTTACCAGAACAATCGTGCAACTAAAAATCTTAATTAATTCATAGGTATTTATATACCTTTTCTAGAGTATAATCCAGCATTTTTTCACAGAGACCATCCAGCAGCTCAACAACTCTTAGTTCGCTAACTCTGAAGGGAAAAACACAGATTCAATGTAGACATTGGAACATAAATAAAAGACCAAACTCTAAGGCTGCGTTTGGTAATAGAACAATATTTAAAAGGAAAAATATTTTTATTCTTGAGTTTAGGATATATTCTAGGATAAAGAAGAATAAAATAAATTTTGTGTTTGGTATGAAATTCTCTTGTTCCGAAGAATAAGAAAATTTATGTTTGGAAAATGTTTTAAGAATAGTAGAGAATAATAGAAATAGCAGATTGAGTTTTTTTAAAATACCAATATTGCCCTTGTGTATGCCTCTTTTATATGTAATATTTAATAATATAAACAACACTTCATATAAAATATAATATATGAAATAAAATATTTTGGTGAAAGAAAATTATATTTAATATTTTAATATTCATATTATTTATAAATTACTTTAATAATTAATTATAAATATTTTACCTTAGGTTTAGTTAATTCAAAATATTATATAAAATATTACCAAATTTTTTTATTGAAGAAGCTTTTTTGGGTAAGAAATAAAGATAAGGGTAGGTGGGCTCGAATAACAAGGCAAAATTTTCATCGTTGCTCTGGTATAAACTGAAGAATATAACTATTCCAAGGTTGGAGAGGAATAGTTGTTAACGGGTTATTTAGATTATATTCTAGAATAATCTAGAATAACCCGTTTTGGCCAGAATTAAATCTCTCTCCTAATTTTTACTCTGTTTGGTAGAATTACGGAAATAAAATGTGTTATTCCCATTATATCCTGTTACCAAACAGGGCCTAAGACGATGAGCAGGAAGGAATCGAATTATTTAGTTATAGTGTACCTCCTTTAAACTTAGATTAATCCATGCTAAAAGCCAGCAAAAATAGCTCATTTTCTAAGATCAAACAGCCATCACTCCCAGCAGGTAATATAGAACAACTTAGATAGAACTACAGAAAAGTAATCAGGAAAGACGCAACATTTAGCAGGTAGGTAAACTGATAAAAGTATTGTGGTTACAGAATTTTCAGATGATTTCAAAGAATTGTCACATCTGACTTCACAATAATGAAGACATCCAGGATGACAGGCATATTTCCACCAATAATAGTGTTAGTAGTTTAGATTTTTTCATAAGCCACATCACAAAAGTAGATTCCAAGTTTATAGATTAGATAAAAAGATCAAAAGCATACGATTAGCATGTATAAAGAGGCAATACTGCAGTATCATGATCTAATAACAGTACTTTCGGCTTATAATAGCTCCCTTCATTAAGAATCAAATATGGAAAGTTTGATTCTGAATTGATTGGCAAAACTTCACAACTGACTTTACATGACAACTATCTATTCTTCATGCCACGATTTGATGCATTGAAGATATACAAGTCTGTTTAAGGGCTTTAACAAGCATTTAAAAACAGCAAGGACAGAGATAGATTTGTCCTTCTCTGAAATCTCTTTTCCTTAGAGATGATATCTATTAACAGATACAAAGTTTAACTCAAATGGACCAACCACAACATAATTCACAAGTGCTGACATGCAGGTCTTATCCTCTATATGGAAATTCTGCTTCTAAGATTGCAAAAAGCTGGGCTCTTAATTTTGTTAATGAAACAAATTTTTTGATAATGAGGACACAATTGTAAGTTATAAGTCCCAAAGAACATACAAGACATGAAAATAAATCTAAGAAATGTTCATTGATAGCAGGTGTCATAGGAGACATCAAGGTGATCCAAATAGACACTGATAATTTAATACCTGTAATCAATTACTTTACCCTCACGCTGACCTTTGGAATCCAAACGGTGGCGCAGGTCTAAGTGGTTTCTTGGCTTCTCCTGCATCAAAAGTAAAGCGGAAGGTGCTAAAATATACAAATTTCATAGAGTGATTCTGATCATAAGCTCATAATGGAGAAGAAACAGACATTAGAGATATGTAAGTCAATGCAGGATACTACACTAAATTTAGAAATTTCTTTCTGCAACAGAGAGAGCATGAAGCAAATGCCATTATTAATTCATTCATGACTATAACTGGCATAATATTACAGGGAAAGGAGAATGTAGGAAACTTACACTAGAGAGTCCAAGTTCTATTTCGGCCTGCAAATCATTCAGCAAAATAATCAGATCTTTATCTTACGAAAGTTGGGGTATCAATCAGAAGAAAATAGTTTAGTGATCTATTTCAAAATGATATAATATAGTTGGTGAGCCAGAATTAAAAAAAAAAAAAGGTAAACACGTATAGAACTTAAACTGAACTTTCATCCATTTTGGCTCAACTAGACTCAACTATTGAACCCTTCAAAATTTTGATTTCGGTAGCCAACCTTTCTATTTATTTGATTTAAGCCATTTGAAAGTTCTTCCAGTACAAAATTTAAGCTCATTATTTACTTTAATGAAATTGTATTTGCATAAATTACGTAAAATGTGCTAATCAAGCCCATAAAACCAAACAATGCAGTCAAAATTTGAAAGTGTGACAGTCCTTAAATGGCTCAAATCAAATTAATCAAAAGGTTATGTAGAAAAAAAAAAAAAAAAAAAAAAAAGGTAAAATAGTTAGATCAGAATGGTCATAGTTCACTAAGTTCCATAAATTTTTACCAACAAAAAGAAACGAAAAAAAAAAAAATTGCGTTCTCATATTTTTTGCTTTCACAAACTAAGCCAGTACTAGTACACTAAAAAATAGGGTAAAATAAGCAGATTCTACAATTTAGAAAAAAAAAAACTATTTTTCAGATCAAAACTAGCCAAATTCGCCAAGCTTCATTTCCCCATGGTAACAGCCATTTTTGCGATCGAATTAAAGGAAAAAAATGTGAAAAAAGTGTTCGATTCATCGGATCAAAAGCTCTTAAATGGGATAGTGATCCAACAATTACTGATCGGAGATTGTGAGGAGGAGAAAGGGGAGGAGGAAGACTCACCGCGACGGCGTAGCAAGCGGCGCATTTGTCGTCGATGGAGGAGGCGAGGGGGACGAGGGCCATAACAACAGCAACGACGATCCACATCCCGGATCTAGGGTTTACGCTTCGTCCCTTCGTCGTCGTCGTCGTCTCCATCTCTCTCTCTCTCGCTCTCGCTCTAGCGTATCGCAGAGTTTCCTTTTGAGGAGCAAATTGCTAAAGTGGTCCCTGAGGTTTTCAATTTTCATATTGGTACTTCAAAAAGGTCAAAATGCATGAAACCCCCTCATGTTTAACTTTCTTTTTATTGAAACTACTTTAACTTTCTAGTCAGTTTAGTGACCCTATTGGCTATTAACAGTTAACTATTTCAATTTCATTTGGTAAAAAATTATTGAAACTATTTAATTTGGTAAAAAATTGTTTTGATGAATTTGGCAAAATCTTCAATCTATTTGACTAAATTTGCTTAATTCCCCAAAAAAAAAAAAAAAAAAAAAAAAAAAAAAAAAAAGTGTTGTTGTTTATAACCCGAAAAGTTTTCTTCTGAAATTACCCCAAAAGTGAGTGTAATTTTTAAAAGGATTAATTGCATACGGCTCCCTGCAAACATATCGAATAGCAGATATATCCCTACAAAGTTCAACTTTTCATATTTATCCTTTCAAAAGTCCAACGTTATTCATATATATTCCTCCGGTTTATTATCGTTAGTTCACTGTTTATTTTTTAACAGATTATATGTGAAATGACAGTTTTGCCCTTTCAAAAATGTCCCTCCAAAAAATAATGCAGAAATATTTGAAAGGGTAAAAAAATAAATTTACCACACTAACTAACCAAGATTAAGTATTTAACCTATAGTTAACTAGATTTTTCTAACAGAGATAGACGGCAGGGATATATATGAATAACGCTGGACTTTTGAAGGGATAAATATGAAAAGTTGAACTTTGTAGGGATATATCTGCTATTCGATATGTTTACAGGGAGCCGTATGCAATTAACCCTTTTTAAAAATCATTGAAAGGAAATGTTTGAAGAAAACTATAATAAATCAGTGGATAATCACCGAAGAAAACTAGCGCAAATGAGAGGAAATATTTGAAGAGATTAGTAGCAGCTAAAGAATGCAAAAGAGTCTAACATTATTAGCCTTGTCGATAACGACCAGTTAGATTTATCTATCCAGTAATATTGCAGGGGAAATTGAGTACCAGATCTGGTGAGCTCGGGCGAAGAAGTGTTTGTTTCCTTTCCAATTTATCAAGCTGTGTGTTATCAGATCTGAAACACAACTACACAAAGTGAAGAAATGATCTGAGTTAAAGAAAGAGCTTTAATTATTTGGTCTTTTTTAATATTTGTTCAGGAACTTACCTCTTTTCATTTTAGCCTTCCCTTGTCCAATTTTGTAGTACCTGTACAGCATCAGCTGAAACATAGCAGAACTGTCGAAGAAAATTGAAGTTTTCGATGCCCATTAACCGCCAGCTTGCTGCCAACTAGAAAAGAAATACAAATACCGAACTAGCACGGGTGAAATGTATGTAATTTTCTTATATTTTGCATTCAATTCTGGCACGTCAAAACAATTTAGCCTTTCTGACAGGATTTAAAGGTTATTTTACAGCAAAAGTCGACGGCATTCAGAGTGTTTTTGAGTATTGCAATATATGAGAAAGTGCAGTAATACAAGTGCTTAAGCGGAAAGTCATGGACCAATTCCAACTATCAAAACAGTGAAGGAGTATCTCTATAGTGGATTGCTTTGGTTATGATACAGATCTTACCTGCAAGACCACTGCCACTTTTGTATAGTAAGGGGTGTTGGAGAACAGAGTACCGTGAAGGCCTGAAGATGGGCTGCGTGGTAGTAGAGCTGCCTCTTCGATATGAGATTTGCAAGAGCAGCTAAAACAATTAGTTATCTTAATGCATCTTTACGTAGTAGCTGCAGTATAAAGAGACATTACACGAGGTTCAATGTGATCTTATTGTTCTGATCCATTTCCAGTTCAGGCTTTGCTTCACCTCCTATTCTGAATTTCCGTCGATTGCACCGTGTTCCCTTTGAAAATTTCTTTTCAAGAGGTCACTTGGCTTTTTTTTTTTTCTATTCCATATATTTACTTCTACATAGTGAAATTTTGAAGAAAAACAAAATTTCACTTCATTGTCATGGATGTGATGAAATCGACCTCTATCCCTGCAGTCTTTGGTATTATCACCAAAGCCACTGCCAATAAGGTAACAAGCTTCGGCCTGTTCTAGTCTTAGGACCACCAACCTCGAAGGCTCTGAAGGTTTCTCAGCTGCACCTATTCAAAGAAACACAGTTCGAAGGCTCCATTTTTTGACATTTGGTCTTCATTTTCTTTTGGGCAGTACTGCTTTCTTGATATTCTGTGTTTATACTTGATTTCTGCCCAAGTGCAGTATTAGGACAAATATCAAGAACATTGCAAAAAGCCCAGCTGACAGATAAGTACTTTTCCCTCACTCCTCTATATCCAAAAGTGCTTCTGATGAACCCGTAAGATGCTCTACAGACATCAAATGATCTGTTAACTGGGAAAGAACAAAGCATATATCTCCTGAGCTTTCATGTTTCATGTCTTCTACTAAAAACTCATGTAGAATATTATTTATCTCAATTGAACTAACTCCTGCATCCTTCTTGATTCCCTTCTCTCTCATGACTCTCCTCAGCGTCTTCATCTTCTCCCACCTGTGGGTCTCACAATACATATTTGAAATCAAAACATGTAGTCCTCCGCCACTCAATTCCAAACTTAGTAGGTGTTTCATCACCTGCTCCGCAATCCTGGCATATCCGTGAATTCTACAAGCCCCAAGCAATGCACCCCATATCACAATATCGGGCTTCATTGGCATACTTTTAATTAACTCCACGGCTCTTTGAATCAGGCCTCCCCTCCCAAGCAGATCAACCATGCAAGCATAATGTTCAATTTCGTATGGAACATCATAAACATCGTTCATAGTTTCAAAATAAGATTGACCAATTTCCACTAAACCACTATGACTACATGCGGATAACAAACCGACGAAAGTGATCCCGTCCGGTAAAAACCCCTCTTCAATCATTTTGTTAAAGAAATCAACAGCATCAAATGCCCGGCCGTGAATTGCTAAGGCCCAAATTATCACATTCCATGAGACTGCGCTTTTACTAGTCATCGTACTAAAGAGATCTAAAGCAGTTTCTATTGGACCACATTTCGCGTACATGTCGATAAGCGAGTTAAATAGAGCAATGGAGGTTTGTTCAATATTAATTCTAATATGATCGTGAATATTCTTCCCAACTACCAAATTGCCGGTTTGTGCGCAAGCTGTAAGAACGGCAATAAGAGTTACCTCATCTGGCATTACCTTCGAAGCTCGCATCTGGTTGTAAAGATCCAAGGCTTCATGAGAAAGCCCATTTTGGACATAGCAAGAGATCATGGCATTCCACGATACTATGTTCCTTTCCGGCATTCGATCGAACAGATCCCTAGCCACGTCAATCGAACCATGTTTCGCATGAGCAAATACCATCGATGTCCACGAAACCACATTCTTCACATCCATCATGTCGAAACATCTCTGCGCCATAAGCAATTCACCACACTTCCCATACATATCTACCAATGCATTCCCCACAATCAGATCAAATTTAGCCCCAGAAACCTCTATATATTGATGTACAAGCCTACCCAACTCAAAATTTTCTGCTTGCGAGCACGCAGATAAAAGAATAACCAATGTGAATTCATCGGCCGCCAAACCACTTTCTCTCATCATTTTAAATAGGCAAAATGCTTCTTCGCAATCGCCCAATCGAGAATACCCACAAATCATAGAGTTCCAAGACACGGCATTTCTACTGGGAATTTCGTCGAACACCTTGCGGGCGAACCAAACCGGACCGCAAGACGAGTACGCATGCAGGAGAGCATTCACAACAAAGATTTGGAACTCGAATCCGAGCTTTACGATCATGCCATGAATCACAAATGCTCCTTCCAACGCCGAAGCTTCGGCACACGACTTGAGAACGAAGGGAAGGGTGAATTGGTTGGGCGAGAGGCCCCGGCGGAGCATTCGGCGACAAAGAAAGAGGGCTTCTTTAGGGCCATGTTGATTGGCGTAGCCTCTGATTAAGCTATTGTACATGAATTTATTGGGGTTGGGTGCGTGTTCGAGGAGTTTGCGGCCGTAGCGGAGGTCGCCGTCGGGGGAGAGGGAGCAAAAGGAGATGAGCTGCGCTAGGGTTAGGGTTTCGTCGAGGAGTGCGGCGGCGATGAGGCGGGCGTGGAGCTGCTTGAGGTGGTTCATGGAGCGGCATCGTCGGAGGAGGGAATGGAGGAGTTGGTGCGCCGGAAATTTGAATGCGGCGAGGGGGAGGCGTTGGGGTCGGGGTTTTGGCGCCAATCCAACGGCTATGCGTTTGAACATAGCTTGCGTTCCTTATATAGCACATGCCATTCGTTATATATATATATATAACCCGTTTGGTATCGGAATTATTTGGGAATAAGAGAAATATTCTACTTATCTTTTCAAATATATCAAAAAATACGAAAATATTTTGTTCCAATACAACTAAATAAGTGAGAATTACTTTTCTTATTTTTTCCAACCACTCTTTTATTTTATTTTTTTTTAAATACCTCTCAACGTTTTTCAAGACACTATCTCTCACCTTATTATTATATAATAAAATTTAAGAACAAAAAGTTTATTTAAAACAACTAATATTTTTTATTCTTTTTATTCATTATTATCATACCAAACATAAAATTTTTATTCCTGAAATCATTCCAAACACTTACTTTATACTTATTCTTAGAATAGCTACAGCATAATGCTGGGTGTGTTTGGTGCATTAAAAATTATTTTTCTGCCTAGTAAATTTATTTTTTATGTATTTGTTTAGTTGATTTTTACGGATTTGAAAAAAAAAAATTGTGTATTTTCATTTTCCCCCGAAAATTGACAAAAAAAAATAAAAATTGGAAAACAAATATTTATTTATTTTCACCGACTTAAATAAATTTTTTTTTTCTTTCAACCAAATAAATATTGATATTTTCTTTTTTTCTATAAATCAAATATTATAAAATATAAAATATTATTTTTACCGAATAAATATTTTCACCAAAAATTATTTTTTACAATTTTACGTGCAACCAAATATTGCCTAAGCACTTTATGCTACCATAATTTATACTGTTAATTTTCTTTTTAATTATTTTTATCTTTTAATTATACTATTTAACCAACTATCTACTAAAATTTAAAAATTCGTTATTATTCTAGTCACACATTTCTTTGTCCAAAAAATTAAAATTAAAAAATACTAATAACTTAATATTATTAATAATATTTTAATCTAGTGACGTCATATGAACATAAATTTGTTGAAAAAAAACATCATATCTATTATCCATCTACTTTGAGATTCGTACCAGTTTATGTTATGGACGGTAAATATGATCGTCTCGCATTGAAGATTATTCCCACTAAATATTTACCCGTCATTATATAGCTCCAAATTCTTTTAAATTTTTTTTTGGTGATGTGCTTATTTGTATACCTATTTCAAAATCACATGGAATGGGCAATTTTTATGGAATTTGAAATCATATTTCATCAATAAGTTTTTAAATATTTAGTCAAAAAATTAATTTAATGTGATTTTTTTTTTTATTTATAACGATTTTATTATGTGAAAACAAATCCACTAACTTAGGATTTGATATGTAATGAATCAAAAAAAATATTTCTTCATCTAAAAATACTTTTTTTGAGAGCGAAGTAACGTATTATCTGCTTCGTATAATTATTTTAAAATTAAATTTAGCTAAAAATATAAATCAACTAAACTTTAATATTAAGACTTCGGATATCAATAATTAAATTTTTTATTATTTGCGTTAGAAATGATATGTAATGTGATCAGGATAACTCTGGCAATTACAGAAATTAAAAATAGAATTTTATATTTTATTATAATAGATTGATAAAATAATTTAGATATATTGTAATAGTTTATTTTTATTTTTTTTTTTCATGTTTGAATAAAATATTATATTTTTTTAAAAAATAAAATAATATCTAAATTTTTTATACAAAACAATACACACAAAAAAGTATAAGCAAACTATAAAAGGGATTCTATTGTCTGTAATTTGTTTAATCTTATGATCACCCAACCATTCACTTTCTATAATGAGCTTTTCCTTTCTCATTAATTTTTATTTTTTATTATTTTATGAAGAAGAGTAATATAAAAATAGAATATATAAAAAAAAAAAAAAATTATATATATATATATATATATATATATATATATATATATATATATATATATATATATATATATATATATATATATAGCTTATATATTTTTAAAAGTATAAGTCCAAATCTGCTTATAAATTTTTTATTCTTGAATTTACATTGAGATTTGTACTATTTATTTTTTCTTTCTCTCTTTTAAGTTAATTTTACAAAATCACAAATCTCAATACAAATTTAATGGTAAAAAATATATAAATATATTTGAGCAAATATATATATATATATATATATATATATATATATATATATATATATATATATATATATATATATATATATATAGAATAATTGTCTGTGTATCCCTGAAATCTGAAGAAATATTTGATTTACCCTTTTTGTTTTTTCTTTCAATATACTCCTCATACGTTCCACCATTATTAAAAATACCCCTACCGTTTTTTTTTGTTAAGTTAACTAGGGTTAAATTAGAGTTAAATAATAATCGGAGTTGAAAACTATCATATATACCTATTTTGTCCGAATTTAGAGTTTAGGGTTTAGGTCTTTTTAGGATTTTAGGGTTTAGAGTTTAGGGTTTTAGGGTTTATGGTATATTTGAAAGGGCAAAATAGTAATTTCATATAGATAACGGATAGAGTTTAACTTTAGGGATATTTTGGAAAGAAGTTGGAACGTAAGAAGGATAGTTTTAATATTAGCTTTCTAAAAGGGATAAATCTCAAAATAGAAAAATTTTTAGCAATATATAAAATATTGCCTAGAGAGAGTGAAAAAATCGTGCACGATAGATGATTTTTTTTTTACTCAATTATTATTATTTTTTTATTTTCTCCAAAAGTACTATAAAAAATTAGTAATTTTTTTTATTCTATTGGATTATCCAAACTGGCTAGCTAAAAAATTAAAAAAATTTAAAAAATCAAATAAATTAGTCCAAAACAGAGTTTTGAAAATTTTCGAGCTCTTAACTAAATAGATGCAACTAAACAACCCGAAAATATTTTTTTCTTTACCATATTTTAAAATATATTGTATTAAATTTAAATTTTCAAAATATAAATTTAAATATAACATTAAATATTTATGTATATTATATAATATAAAAACCGAGTTTAGATCAAATTTGGAGTACATGTACACTCGGACATCTCAAGTTGTGACTTGCAGTTGGAGAATCCAATTCAGGAAATTGTTGCATGCACCCGGTTCATCCAAACATCTGTGCACCGCTAACCTATCGACCGTTCATCTCACCCCACATTTAATCTATACCATCCACTAATATCATCTTCTTTTTTGCTCAACATTCGACGATCGGATCATAAAAATAAGTTAGCGGTGCACAGATGTTACAATGCACCGGGTGCACGCAATAATTTCTCACCTAACTCCCTATACTTTCCACAATTGGTAGGTGAAACCCAACGTGCCAACTTAACCCCTTTTGTTTTTTTGTTTTTTGATTTTTGATTTTTTTTTTTTTTTTTTTTTTTGGTCCCCTTTTCCCTTCTCTGATTAAAGCATTCAAATGGTTTCTAGTATAAAAAGAAAGGTAACACACTTGTTTTAGGCATTCATGCTATTGATAGCAAAAAAGAGAGGAAAAAAACAAGGGATCGAAATCGGGATCAGGATGGTGGTGAAGATCTACGGAACAGGCAGAGCCGTATGCCCGCTGCGGGTCATGCACTGTCTGGTCGAGTTGGGGGTCGAGTTCGAGCTCGTGCACGTCGATCTCGGCAAAATGGAACACAAAAAGCCTGAGTATATGGCTAAACAAGTAGATCATCGTTCAATCTAGTTTCTTTGTTTTATATATATATATATATATATATAGAGTTCGGCTATTATGCTTTTACAAGCATCAATCAATTGATGCTTGTAAGTTTTCTATCGTTAGATCTATTTTTTTGACTAATTTTATCATTTAAATCATTCTATTCTACCAAGCACTCACTTAACCCAAAAACCGACTATCATCCTAGCCACATATCGTTTTATCCAAGGGCTAAAATCTATCAGAACTAATAATTTTATAATTTTAAAAACATAGAAACGCAATTATATATATATATATATATATATATATATATATATATATATATATATATATATATATATATAGTCGGCTACTATATTTGTATAAGCACCAAACAATTAGTATTTGTAAGTTTTCTACCGTTATATCTATTTTTTTTTTTTGACTAATTTTATCTCTTAGTTCTATTCCACCAACCACTCACTTAACTCATGAGGGGTCCACTATTATCCTAACTACATATTTTTTCATCCAAATACTAAAAACTTACAAACACTAATAATTTATACTTTTACAAGTATAGTAGCTCAATTCTCTCTCTCTCTCTCTCTCTCTCTCTCTCTCTCTCTCTATATATATATATATATATATATATATAGGCTAAATTACAGAAAACTCCTTGTCATATCCCGCTTTTCCACTTTACCCCCTGTCATTAAAAAGTTGAAAATCTGCCCCCTCGTAATTACCGAATTGTGCAATAACCTCCCCGCCGTCAGTTGACCGTCAGTTTTTTTGAAAATATAATTTCATATACCCAAAATACCCTTGAAAAATATCCCTTAAAAAAAAAAAAAACTTCGGAATAGAAAAGAAAAAAAAAAAAAGGCATTTTCGTCAATTTACCATTTCCGTTAACGTCGTTGCCCCCTAAAGACAATTCGGTAATTACGAGGGGGCAGATTGTCGACTTTTTAATGGCAGGGATAAAGTGGAAAAGCGGGATATGACAGGGGGGTTTTCTGTAATTTAGCCTATATATATATATCTCTATCTATCTCTCTATCTATATATATATATATATATATTATATATATTTATTTATTTATTTATTTTTGAGTAAATATGAAAACCTTTTTTTTAGACTTTAATTTAGCTTGTGTCTTAATTACTCTTACGCACTTAAAATTACATTAATTTCGACCTGGTATATATTGCACTATCTGAAATAGCTTGATTGAAATATCATGATTTATATCTAAATATTTATACAAATTGTATCTTATTTGAAAGATCCATTACTAGTAGATAAAGAGATTTTTTTGTTTTTCAATAAAGAAAAATATTTAGCTCTATTTCAGGGAATTTTGAAATGCTGGGTTAATTAGAATTAATGTAATTTTTTTCTTTAATTATAAGAGATTATTAAGAAATAATTTTCTTTTGTACAGCTTTTTTTATTTTTTTTTAGCCAAATCCTTGTTCAACTGAATTCTAATATTTTTTTTTTTTTTTTTTTTTTTTTTTTTTTTTTTTCTACTTGTAGCCATTTGGAAAAGTTCCTTACATTGTTGATGGAGAATTTGAACTCTTTGGTAAGTTCATTTAATCACACTTATTAGATAAAAAATATAATTATCCAACATTTTCAATTTACAAATAATTTGCAAATAAAGAAACTGTTTATAATGGACACATAGTAATAATAATAATTGACTTAAATATTTTGAACTATGGTGTCAGATCCAATCACCAGCCGGAAGTGTGTGACGAGTCTCTGCTGAGTTGGATCGCTAATTTGTGAAATTGTCTGCAGAATCAAGAGCTATTGTGAGGTACTACGCTGCCAAGGGCGCAGAAAAAAGTCCGAACCTACTGGGAAAGACGCTGGAGGAGAAGGCGCGAGTGGATCAATGGCTCGACGTCGAGGCCATCAACTACGATCCCTTGGTGTTCTCTATAGTGTTCAACCTTTTCCTACTGCCCAAAAGCGGTGTTCCCGGAAATAATGCCGTGGCCGAGGCTGCCGCCGAGAAGCTCGACAAAGTGCTCGAGATTTACGAACGTCAACTGTCGAAAACAAAGTTCTTAGCTGGGAACGAATTCACTCTAGCCGACCTCACACACATTCCAACCACACGGTACATTTTTGAAAACTCAAACGACTGCGTACTGTCAACGGGTCGAATTCGGGATGAATTTTTAAAACTTCGAATCCGAACCTGACTACTAAATTCGAAATCCGAATCTGAACCCGAATCTGCCAAATTTAAAAAATTCATATTCAAATTCGAATCCGAACTCGAAACTCAAATCCGAAGCAATTATTTTTTCTTTTCTATTTACAGTATTTTCAAATATATTAAAATAAAGTTAAATTTTTAAAATATAAATTTAAATATAATATCATCAAATATTTATATACGCATATATTATATAATGTAAAATCAATTTAGGCTCGGATTCGGATCATGTACAGTCAAAATCTATATCCAAATTCAAATTCATCAAATTTTTATTTTTATATCTGTATCCGAATTCATATTTGTTTAATATCAGATAAATCTATTCCGCTCAAATTCGTATTTGAATAAAATTTTGAATATTCGTACCATTGACATCCCTACTTGCAAATTGACGCGCTAACTTTAATTTGATGCAAATTTGGGCATATATAACTTGCTTTTAGTTTCAAGTGAAAATCCGACGGATTTAGATTTGAATTTGGATATGAATTTTGATTGTACCCGATCCGAATCCGAACACGAGTTGAACCCGAATTAATTTTACGTTATATATATATATATATATATATATAATATAATATATATTTATATATATTAAATATATATATATAATATATATATGATATGATATGATATTAAATTAAATAATATATTTTGAAATATTGTAAAGAGAAAAAAAAAAAAATTGTTTAGGGTTTGAATTTTCGGATTTAGGTTTTGGATTTTTAGTTGGGTTCGGATTTGGATATGGATTTTTAAAATCCGTCGGATTCAGATTCGCATTCGGATTTGGTAGTCGGGTTCGGATTCGGATTCGAATTTTTAAAAATCCGTCCTGAATCCGACCTGTTTACAGTCCTACGATGAATAGATAATAGAAAAGAAAATAAAAAAATATTAATAAGATATATTATTATAATTTTTTAAATAAATATATAAGAAAAAAATATATATCAAATTAATAATAAATTAATCTAAATGTATAATAAATTCTATATGTTTAAACATAATAATTCAGAAACAAATAAAGGAAACTGAAAACACAAAATTATCGAAAGAATTTTTTCGTATCGCCCTCCTCGGTCGCCCTGATCCTTATTTGGCTAGGCGTCCTAGCGGTGAACGATGGAACAACCTTTCGCACTACACCCTCAGAGGAGGATGGCTGGAGTAAAATTGGCGTGAATTAAGATTTGAAAAACTTACTTTCCTAAATTTTGAATTTGAGAGAAATCCATTGAATAAAAGAAATGGAGGGAAAAAGTCATGACGTTGCATCAAAAAAGAGTTGATGAGGATGCAGAAGATAAATAATTATAAAATAATTAAAAAACACATTGATTATAGGAATTGAATAAAGAGAACCAGAAAGAAAAAATGATAACGTTTCATCAAATAAAAATTGGTAAAGATAAAAAAAAAATTACCACGTGACAAAAAAATATTAAAAATTCATAATTTTATACATATGTGCAATAATACTCTTTCTTGCATATTAGAAATGCAAGATATATAGGAACATATATAGAATCCTTGTTACGATACTGGCTCGTTTGGATTCGGTATAGAACCGAAAATAATAGAGATATTTCTCTTATTCTTTCAAATGCATCAGGAATCAATCGGTATAGCTTGTTCTGGTATAATTAGAATAAGTAAAATTTACCATTCTCACTCTTTCCAACCTTCCTTTTACTTTTTTCTTAAATATTGTTCAACGTCTACGGAGACACCGTCTCTCACCTCAGTATTACATAATAAAGTTTGAGGACAAAAAGTAATTTATCTCAATTAAAACTCTTTATTTCTCTTATTCCTCATACTCATACCAAACACAAAATCTCTTATCCCTGAAACCATCCAAATATTTTTTTACACTAGTTCTGTATTTTATACTTATTTTTGAAATAGTTAGTTCTGTCTTATCCCGTTACCAAACGGGCCTTAAAGTAATTAAATTTTGAGTACTTGTGTCTTAATATTTTATTTCTTGCGACAACAAAGTAATTAAATCTCATAAACGCATGTTTTAATATTTTATATTTAATAGAGATCTGGTGGAGAACTGCAATATGGGCCACCTAATTACTGGGAAGAAGCATGTGAAGGCGTGGTGGGAAGACATCACCAGTCGACCGGCCTGGAAGAAGACTGTGAACTTTGTGGAGTCTGGAGTTTCACACTTCTATCCATGAAGATTGATCAGGACATCAAAAAAAAATTCTGAATTAATAAATAAATAAAAAATGCTAAGTGTACACTCCATTTGAGTGATGTAAATTTTTTATTCATTTATCTAAGGATGAGGTAAATTTACCTATCACTTCGAAATAATAGATGAAAAATTTTCATTCTTGAATGAATGAGATGTAAGATTTGCACTCACTTTTGAATGTACATCTAGTATTACTCATAAATTTAAGTGTGATCATCATGCATCATCAAATAAAATTATATGTATGGATCAAGATATAATATATATATATATATATATAGAGAGAGAGAGAGAGAGAGAGAGGGAGAGAGAGAGAGAGAGAGAGATGAGAGAGAAGAATCGGCTAGAATATTATGGATACTTGGTGCTACTAAGTTTTTAGCCCTTGGAGGAAAGTATGTGTAATTGGAACTATACTGATCCCGTAAAATTTTTACTATTTAACCAACCACCCACTAAACCCTAGAGGATCACTATCATTCTAACCGCACATTTCTTAATCCAAGGACTAAAAACTTGATAGCACCAATGACTTTGTGCTATCGATAGTATTCCAACCTAATTATATACATAGAATACTATCGATAGCACCAAGTCATTGGTGCTATCAAATTTTTAGTCCTTGGATTAAGAAATGTGCGGTTAGGATGATAGTGGTCTCCTAGGGTTTAGTAAGTGGTTGGTTAAATAGTAAAAATCTTAGGGGACCACTATAATTCCAACCGCACATACTTTCATCCAAAGGATAAAACTTGGGGCTTAAAATTTGATAGCACCAATTGCTTTGTGCTATCCATAGTATTCCAACCTAACTATATATAATAATATATATATATATATATATATATATTATATATATAATATATATATATATATATGCAAGATAATTTCATAATATAATGATGTGTTTGAGTGTGTATGATTCCCTACTAATTTGTTATTTAGTTTTTGTTTGTAGTGTCAAATGAGGATTTTTTTTCTTTTTTTTGTTTTCTTTATGATCACTTATTTGGTTTGGCAAATAAATTTCTAAACTTTTAATTTTGATAACTAAATTATTTGAAATTTGTTATATAATCCAATAACACTTCTTCTCAAGCGCAGGTACTAATTAATTGGGATAATTGCCTGTGTACCCCTGAAATATGAAGAAATATCTGATTTACCCCTCTTATTTTTTTCTTTCCAATATACCCTTCAACGTTCCACCGTTTATTAAAATACCCCTACCGTTTCCTTTGTTAAGTTAACTAGGGTTAAACTGAGTTAAATATAATCGGAGTTGAAAACTATCAGATATACCTATTTTGCCCGGGTTTAGGGTTTAGGGTTTAGAATTTTTTAGGTTTTAGGGTTTAGGGTTTAGGGTTTTAGGGTTTTAGGGTTTAGGTTTAGGGTTTTTTAGGGTTCTAGGGTTTAGGGTTTAGGATTTTAGGGTTAGGGTTTAGGATTTTTTAGGATTTTAGGGTTTAGGGTTTAGAGTTAAGGTTTAGTTTAGGGTTTTAGGGTTTAGGGGTATAAGGTTTTCAGGGGTTAAGGGTATATTTGAAAGGTCAAATATAATTTACACACAGATAACGGCAGTTCCAAACGATACACTAACAGAGTTTAACTTCAGGGGTATTTTGGAAGAAGTTGGAACGTAAGAAGTGGTAGTTTTTAATATTGCCCCTTCTAAGAGGGGTAAATCTGAAAACAGGAAAATTTTTAGGGGTACGTAGGAAATTGCCCCTAATTAATTAAATGCTTGCATGTGAAATTGTCCAATATAATTATTAAAAATATTATTTTCTAGCAATTTAAATTTTTATAAAGTAATCGGATATTACATATAATTAAATGAGTTCGAATCGTGTCTATTTTTTAATATCATTAATTTTGTTTTTATTTAATTCAAATTCACGTTTTAAATCTATCAAAATATTTCTAGCCCAAATTTATATATACTAGTTAAAGAACCCGCGCTTCGCAGCGGCCGAATAAATTAATATTTATAATTAATAATTATTAAGCAATGAATAATAAATTATTTAATATATTATAAAGAGATCTATGCATTCCCTCTTCATGCTAGGGTGTGTAATTAAGAGATCTTATGCATCCCCTCTTCACTCTCTTTTAGTAATTGCTAGGTTGTACTTCGTTCAATTGAAGTTTTTTTTTTTTAGAGAACGGTGCCAAAAAGAATGACCACTCCATTGCAAAGCGGTATGAAAAGTTCTATAATCAAACATCTATATTGGGGTTGATTTATGAGAAATGATGACATCCTCCTGCTCATCAATTCTTGAACCCATCTATATGTAGGTTTTTCTTAGTAATACGACTATGCCATCACCTTGTCATAAATCAACCCCAACATGAATACATGTAGGAAGAAGCTCTATCATACAAATCTAGCAACAGTGGCCATTCCACAACTCTCCATGCTGATTCAGGCAATACATTCAATATATTACTGCACTCTTAAGACCAAATCCCATTCAAGGTACTGAATTCCCATCCTATTTTGCATCGAGGCAATCTGCGACTCAGCAAGAAGGAGATCCTACGATGGAGAAGCAGTGAAAAATAAGTCTTTAACTTCTTCACAAAGAATAGAGATAGATAATTCTTAAGTACACTGAGGAGTTAGGATCATGTATGAGTATATCAATCAATAGTTATCCAAGTCACAGGAAACTCGGAATTAAATATGGCGTTAAAAAAAATTTCGGCTGAAAATTGCAAGCACATATGTGGAGGGGGAAAAAAATATCAAGTTATGACCACGACTCAACTCAAGCCAAAGCCAAATCCTCTCAGTTCAAAAGTGTAAGATTGCTTACTGAGATCGCAGATTTGCCGCGTCTTGAAACAATTTCCCGACATTTGAATACTTCTTATCATCATAGGCAACTCCTTTTCCCACACCATAACCAAAACCCAAACTAATACCACAGCCAGCACCAATTCCAAGGCCGAATTTGCCAATTCCAAGGCCGAATTGTAAGCCAGGAAATCCAGCACTTAATCCTGCACCTGGATTAAAGTCATGAAAAATTGAATGGTTTCATTTTTCATGTAATATAAAAGTTTTTTAAGTTGAAAAAAAAAAAAAAAAAAAAAAAAAACATGGTGAAATTTGTTTCATCCAGTTGAGCACTGGGTTAGGAGTTAAACTTTAAGTACTTGTGAGCCACAAAAGTTGTAGCATCTGTGGCATTAATTAATGTAGTATTTTTTATTACGATGTAAAAAAAATCTATAAATAATACTTGATGTAATAATTAGCCTAATGACATTATTTAAATAATACTTTATCAAATGTCACTGTTATCTTCAGCGAGGTCAACAAAAGATTATAATAAGTGGAAATTCATGGTATCATATGAAAGGCATCAAATCTAGACAAATTAAATACTTAGCAAATGAGAACATGGATCATTTTTATTTCCCTTTAGTTTTGTTTATTTTTTTTTTATTTTTTTTTAATTTTTTTGTGCCTTTAAGGCACCTAAAAAGAAAACCATATTGTTTTACATAGCAAATTAACATGCAATCATACAATATAGTTTTTAATGAGCTCCATGCATATCTATGCTTTATGATTAACACTAACTCTGCCATGAGTCATGACACTACAATTAGCAAGTGAAAACTAAATTCAAGTTTCAGATTCCAAAAATATCGTATAATGCAACGCACCTTCTTTAAGAAACATCACAACACGTGTTACAATATTTAGAAGTGATATTCCCTAAATAAAAACCAATCATATTCCTCAACTGACAGAGCAAATTGCTAAAAAACTTCAATCACCATCTATTTGGCATCTCAGTCACTTCTAACCAATTTAATCGAGAAAACTATGAATAGAGTAACACTATCCAATCTAGCAAACAAAATTATCGAAAAGAGGAAAATTGCAACAGGAAGTCAAAATTAGCAATCAATTGTGATGACTGGAGAACAGGAACCAAATAGGATGAACCCATGCGTACCTGTATGAACTTGGAGGGATCATCGCCCCTCTCAATCTGCAAAGGGAAGTTGAACCCATAAACCATTGGAGTAGATCTTTTAAATACTGCGCCATTTCTTATCACAAGTAATCCAGAGTCCACTATATTAACTACATGAAGAACCTGTATGAAATTTGAATTGAAAATATCTCACAATCAGAACATAGCAGGTAAAGAAAAAAAGAGCAAGCCTCAACTGGGATGAAATAAAGCAGAACGCCTACAGACCCAGCCATCAAAATGAGCAACTAAAACAGTTGATGAACCAGGCGACATTGCTTCAGCTGCAGCCTGGGTCAGAACTTGATCAGGCTTAGTTCCCGAAACTCCATACCTGGAGACATATCTCTCACAGTTCTCCGTTAGTTCTCTAGCAAAAATATGATCAGAATTGTTTAGAAACTATGATCAGAGTTGTCTAGTAAGTACACCGCTAAACGTACAGTTTCAATTATCTTCTCCAAATTTTGCCCAGCAATACCAGTAATTTCAAATCCCATAGCTACTGTACATAGCTCAATATCGAGTGTCTGGGTTGTAGCTATTTGGTACATAACAGTAAGTGGCTCGTTGAAAAACCGGAGATTCCAACTATGGCATCGGTCTGAGACCGGGCGGAATCGTCAGGTTTTGAGGAAATATGGACTCATCATCAAACTGAACTTCAATCCAGTACCAGAGAATTAGAGAGAAAAACTGGAGATTCCAACAATGTCGTCGCACTGAGACCAGGCGGAATCGTCAGATAACTACCTTTCCATCAGAACTTAGCAGTTTTCGTTAACTTTTTTGATGGACTATTCTATTACTTGGCAGAATATACTCTACTTGTATGAAAACTGTTGAGTTCTGATGGGCATTGAAAAAGCTTTCTGAAATTAAAAGTAAATCAAAGGCTTAAGAGTGAAGTAAAAACTTCTGAACTTTTAAGTAGCTGTGGTAAAATGCACTGTCAAGTAAGGCCAGCATGTTCACACCAGAAAATTTAGTGTCAGGTGAATACATGACAGGCCCAAAAAATAACCGGCTAAATTAATTTGCTACTAATTTAGCCTTTTTGTGACCAAAATAAATTCTGTTGTAAATACAAATTGCTACCTTTGGTACCATAATCAAGATCTTAAGCACATAGTCTGCTTGTTTGTATTTAGTATGATGAAAAATAGATGAAAAATGTGGCAATTAGTATTTAGTAGAATGAAAAACACATGGAAAATACGATGAGATTGCTTAACTGCTGTAGAGAGCAATCGCCGTCAACTGCGGTGGTTAATTAGTGTTTAGTGTCTAAATATATATTCAACAAAAGTAGCGAACAAAAGCAAATCTAAACACTGGAGCTCCAAAACTCTCTATTTTATGCAACACTTACATGTACTCCTTTTTAATTACCAAACAACATTTCTAAGTAAGCTCACATATATTTGGAAAAAAAAGGAAGTTGGCAGAGAGTACCTCAGAGAGAGGACAAATTATGGACAAATTATGTCTTCCATGTTGCCTAAACAATAAAATGCTTGGAAGCTGAAGCTTAAGTAGGTCGTGAGAAGAGAACCCACGCGCTGGAGTTGGTGAGGAAACCACCTCAGAGTAATTAAGAGAGATGTACGGGAGGAGGATAGAAAGCACACCATGAGGTAAGCAGCCAGGCACAGGGAGAGGGAAATGGCACGTCTCCGCAGGGGAGTCACCATGCCGCGACGCGACGGCAACTCTGCAACAGAACAGGAGAGAATCCGCGACGGACCAGAGGAGCGGGCTTAGCGGCGGAGTCGGTGAGAGTTGGTGAGAAGAGGCCATGCCGCGGCGAAGTCATCGAGCCCATACCGCGGCGGGGACTCCGAAACGGAGTCGATGAGGAGTGGCCATGCCGCGGCGGAGTTAGCGAGCCCATGCCGCGGCGGGAACTCCGAAACGGAGCCGGTGAGGGAGCGGAGTTGGTAAGGAGAGGGCTTCGCGAAAAGAGAAATCAGAGGGAGAGAGAGAGTGCCAGCGTGGAGTTAGCGAGCCCATGCCGCGGCGGAAACTCCGAAACGGAGCTGGTGAGAGTCGGTGAGAGCCGCGGAGTTGGTAAGGAGAGGACTTCGCAAAAGAGAAATCAGGGCGAGAGTTCCAATGAGAAAAGAAGAAGGCCCCAAAAAAAAAAGAAAGCAGAGGAGAGAGAGAGAGAGAGGGGAGAGAGACATCTTTTTCCACATGTACGGCGATGACCCTGTGAGAGAACCCGTTCAGCGTGAATCGCGGAGGGTCTTCTAAGCTTCGCCCCATAGTGTATAGAATATATATATATATATATAATATATATATATATATATAGATATATAATATATATATATATATATATATATATATATATATATATATATTATATAAAAAATAAAATAAAATAAAATAAAATATAAATTAATAATAATAATAATAATAATAATAATAATAATTATTACTATCTTCATTAATCCACATACAAGAGGGTATTTGGTTTTCTCAAAAAAAAATTAATTAAAAAAATAATTTTCTGACTAAAAAAATATTTTCGTCTATTTAATTTTCAGAAAAAAAATGGAGAAAAGATTTTTTTTATGTTTGAAAAAAAGTCTATTTTTTTATTTTTTATTTTTTTCTGAATTTATAAAATATAGAAATAGTGTTTTCTAAAAAGCTTCTTATTTTTTTGAAAAAATAGTTTTTCACGATTTTCTGAAGAACCAAACACCCCATAAATAAAAAAAGGGATAATTGCCTGTGTACCCCTGAAATATGAAGAAATATAAATTACCCCTTATTATTTTTCCTTTCCAATATACTCTTCATATGTTCCACCGTATTAAAAATACCCCTACCGTTTTCCTTTGTTAAGTTAACTAGGGTTAAACTAGAGTTAAATAATAATCGGAGTTGAAAACTATCAGATATACCTATTGGCCCCGTTTAGGGTTTAGGGTTTAGGGTTTAGTATTTTTTAGGGTTTTAGGGTTTAGGGTTTAGGGTTTTAGGGTTTAGGTTTAAGATTTTTTAGGGTTCTAGTGTTTAGGGTTTAGGGTTTTAGGGTTTAGGGTTTAGGATTTTTTAGGGTTTTAGGGTTTAGGCTTTAGGGTTTTAGGGTTTAGGGTTTAGGGTTAGGATTTAGGGTTTAGGGTTTTAGGGTTTAGGGTTTAGGGTTTAGGGTTTTAGGGTTTAGGGTTTAGGGTTATATTGAAAGGACAAAATAGTATTACATACAGATAACGGCAGTTTCAATAACTAACAGAGTTTTAACTTCAGGGTATTTAGAAAGAAGTTGGAACGTAAGAAGGGTAGTTTTAATATTAGCCTTCTAAGAGGGGTAAATCTGAAAACAGAAAAAATTTTAGGGGTACGTAGGAAATTGCCCCATAAAAAAAAATAAAAAAGAATTTTTTTTATCTGAATTGAGGGTTTTTTAAGTTATTAATTAGTTAAAATTGAAAATATTATTAAATTAATTTAATGGCTCTCATTAGCTATTAGCCATTAATACTCACAGTTCCATTTTGCTAACCATTGATTAAAATTATTCTCCAACCTAATTAATTCACTAAAATCACTTGATTAAAAGAAAAAAAAAATCAAAGTTAGTAATTAAAACTGCATCAATAAAAAATTTTAAATAAATTTAATTTCTGGGCATCTTAACATTACAAAAAATAAAAACTCTAAAATTTTTTTGTTTTTTAGCCTCACCGCCGTCTCATATCCCACCCCTGACTGAACCTGTCCCATAGTAAAAAATTCAGTGACACAAAGATAAAGGTAAAGCGTAAAACAGGTATGATTACAAGAGTACATATATTAAATCAAACCGTAAACGCTAGAGGATCCACAACTCCTCCTCATGCAATCAATCATACTCCCCTGTAAAAAATCGTACCGAACACCTGCCTAATCGGTCCATGGACCTCAGGCACAAGAACACCTGCCCTGCTCTCACCTTGGTGCATTTAACCCCCCACTGTACAAGTGAAGCAGCGCAAATAACCGCAAGGGGCCCCCACTAACGTCACCTCGTGAGGTTCACGGGTCCGCAGACCACTCCTTCGTTAAAGTATACCGACGCGGTGGCCAAACCGCCGGTGTGCGTGCAAGCGCCATGAGCATAATAAAGAAAAAACACCGACATGTGTCATAGGATCTCGCGACCACGGTCGCAGCAAATAAGATAAAAACCGATGCATAATAGGAGTTAGTCAACAACTCACAATGTGGATCAAAACACAATTACCATACATCTAAATCATATGATTGCAACCGAGCGTGCACGAAGAAGTAAAGGTTACCCACCTCCGGGAACGTCGACCGCAGCCACTGAAACTGTTCTTCGCTTTCGCAGGACCCTCGGACCTAAAAAGTCCCCAAAAGAACACATCAGCAACTCCACCAAGCCCCGCGAAACAGGTAGACCCAACCTCTGTCCAGAAAGTACCGAAAACACTACAACCCAAAAAGACGCGGCACGGTCAACAACGTGGCACGGCAAGCGCGACGCATGCGACAGCCCCGTGCGGTCACCTTCCCCCCGCGGGTGCAAGCGGCGCGGCACAACTCCGCGCGGGCACCTTCCCTGCACGGGCGTAAGCGGCGCGGCACGCGCAGACGGCAAGGCGGCGGCGCGGTGCGAAGCAGAAACCCCGCGCGCGGCGCGGCCTATCTCCCTGCGCGCGACGCAGTCTGCGGACATGCGCGCGGCTCGGCCTGTCTCCCCGCGCGCGGCGCAACCTGCAGACCCCACGCGGCGCGGCCTGTCTCCCCGCGCGCAGCGCAGCCTGCAGACCTGCGTGCGGCGCGTACTGTCTCCCTGCGCGCGGCGCAGCCTGCAGACCTGCGCGCGGCGCGGACTGCCTCCCCGCGCGCGGCGCAGCCTGCAGCGCGGCATCTTCCAACAACGTCACGCAGCAGCGGCTAGGGCATTCTAGCGACGCACGGCAACAAGATGCGACCACACAAAAAAAAAAAACCCCGACGATCGAAAAACACAAAAACGAAAATAACGAGAACGAAAGGTAAACCTCAAACCTTGCTCTAACGGAGGGGACGACCCCAACCACGTTCTTTGCGGGTAGAGAGAAGACCGGATCCGCTCCCCGTCGACGGTGACGTCTCGTTCCCCGTCTCCGGCTCGTTGATCGGAGAAGATGGATGAACTGATCTCTTTTCTTTCGCCTCCCTCCCGAACTAGAGTTTTCCGATTCTTTAAAAATTATTAAATAAATAAAACGAAGTAATACATTCCTCTTGTACGTAAGGAAAAATCCGTATTCGGTATAAAGGAAAAGATTCCAATTTCCTCGAAAAGCATGCCGATCGTCGAAACGTTCCGTAACGACTGGCACGGATCCCGATGCACACTACGGACGCCGAAACCGAGAAAACCCCATTTCGGGCAATCCGTAAGTCGGATTTCCGATCCGATCACTTTGTCGTTCTTCGTTTTCCGAGCTCTACCACAGAAAAATACTCGCAAGCTCAAAAGTTTCATCCACGAAAACTCGGTAAATAACCCCAAACAACTATTTTTATTCTAAGGGAAAATAAAAAGAACACAAGAAGGGTCTGAATACTACACTAACCCTTTGAGTAATTCCACCTCGTAGATCATGCTATTACACTAACTACCAACTAAACCCAAGGGACCCATTGTCATTCTAATCACATATCTTTTCATCCAAAGGTTAAAAACTTAGGACTTGTGTGCTTTTAGAAGTACGGAGCCCTCCGTGCTCCCAAGTTGTTTTTAATGTTGGGACTTCTGAATGGACGATCGGCTCCGTTAGACTTAATTTCGAATATTTGAAGTATTTACAAACTAAATTTTGTAATTTTTAATATCATTTATCTAGTAATCTAAATGGCTCAAAATTAATGACTGAAAATAAAAATCTCACAAAATATAATAATATAATACTAAAATTTTCGATAAAAAATATTGATCTTGTTCTATATAGTGTAAAGAATTTTTTATCAAAATTTTACGTGATTTGGATATTTTTACGCCGTTAAACTTGCAAATGGCTCACCACAACCATTAAAATTATTGATTTTGAGGCACTTTGATCACTTGGCAAATGATATAAAAAATTTATGAAATTTAATTTTAAAAACTCTAAATCATGTTTAACGGAGCGGATCGTCCATTCGGAAGTTCCAACATCGAAAACAATTTGAGAGTACGGAGGACTCCGTGCTTCTAAAAGCACACAACTTCTACTTATATATATATATATATATATAGAGAGAGAGAGAGAGAGAGAGAGAGAGAGAGAGAGAGAGAAGTAGAGCTTATATACTCTCAAAAGTACAAGCTCAAATATACTTGTGAATTTTTTACCATTGAATTTGTATTGAAATTTGTACTATTTACTTTTTCTTTCTCTCTGTTTAGTTAACTTTACAAAAGCATAAATTCTAATACAAATTCAATGGTAAAAAATTCACAAGCATATTGAAGTGCTTTTGAGAGTATATAAGCTCTAATATATATATATATATATATATATATATATATATAATATATATATAATATATATATATATATATATATATATATCTAAATATTAAAAAACTTATTTTTCGTCGAGCTACATTAATGTGAAACTAACAGAAGAATAATATGAATGAAATAGAATGAAATATTAGAGTTTAGAATGTTTGATGTCCATTTCAAAAGTTTGGAGAGAAATAAAAAAAATTTACCCTTTAGTTTATTATTATTTTAAATTTTATATTGCAATTAATTTGTGGTGAAGAAGAACATGTATGGACAGATCACAAGCAAAAAAATTCTTGAATAATTCGACTTGACAATATAAGCTGTTTTTTATTAATTTTTTTCATAATTAGGGATTTAAATTACTGATTTGAATTGATGACTATTGTGATAATAAACATATTTGAAAAAATAATTATGATATTTGTTTTAATTGATTGAACTTTTATATAACTAATAATATTTTCATAAGTAAATATTTTATAATATATATAAGAGTCCAGTTACTGTACTATTAATCTCCGTACTATAAGTTATTTTCAGTAATATAATCGATTTCGTTATACTTGATCTATACTATTAAAACTATCTAAAAATTAAATTTTATATTTTTTTCGATATTATTTATTACGTGATCAAAGTATTTTAAAAATAACAGTTTTATTGGCTGATACATTTATAAATTCAACGGTATAGAATAATCTAAATAGTGTCAAATTTTAACAGAAAAATCCTACTTAACATAAAAAATAAGATCAAAATTTTTAATTTAAAATTTAAATATTTATTATTATTTTTATAATATTTTTATTCTCACTTGTTTATTTTTAAATTATTATATAAATCAAATTTAACATAACCCATTGTGGATTCAAAAAATATATTACTGAAATAATTTGATAGTAGGGAGGATTCTGTGCTTTGGATAGTACAATAGATTAGCTCCATATATGAAATTATTTTATAAATTATTTTGTTATTTTTTAATTATAATTTTTAATATTAAATTTTTGATAATTATATATAGTAAGATAATATCTATCTCAGTATTATATAAATTGGAGTATTTGAGTAATATTGAAAAGAGAGTTTTTTCTCCCTTATTCTCTCTCCTCCTCCTAGGGTTTCCCAATCCTCGTACCCAACCCCGCGAAACCCTAGGTCATCGGATCGATCGGAGAGAGAGATTGAGGAATGGAGACCCTCCCATCCGCGGCGGAGAAGCAGCAGCTGATCTCGTCCTTCAGGGAGATCGCCGCCGACGAATCCGTGGAAACCGCCGCCCAATTTCTTGAGGTTGGGAGTCTCACCGATTCTCCTCGAGAAGCGCGGTTTCGATCTGTTTTTTTGGGTGCTTTTTCTTGTTTGTGTCCTGCGGTCGATTGATCTAGGGTTTCCGTGCTTTGTAGGCGACGAGTTGGAAGCTCGAGGAAGCGCTTCAGCTGTTCTTCGTTGGGAGCGATGGTGGCGCTGTGGCGTCGTCGTCCTCGGCTCCGGTGGCGGTCGATGAAAGCCCTAGGTCAGTTCACGGGGAGGGATTGTTGAGTGATTGGTTTCAGGATAGGTTTCGATCCCTAACGTTCCTTGATTGTAGTGGAACGGTGAATGATGTTGCGCCTGAGAGTAGTGTCAAGCTAGATGGCGGAGACGACGCAGTGCGCGCTCCGTTGCCCGTCAAAAGAGATACTTTATATGGCGACGCCTCCTTTTCAGGGTAAGTTTTTTGGTTGTCTTATGGTAGATTATAATGACTCAGTACAATTTCATATGTATCAATTATAGTTTTGTATTGTTTTGTTAATTTAAATTGTTGTAATCATGAAAAAAATAGTTGAGACAACCACAGGAAACAGCGACCTCTGTGCAGTTATCATCGATGATTTTAATGCACCTGAATTCTACTTTGTAAGTGATTTTGGTCTATTTTTTGAAGAAAAACCTTAATCAAAAAGGAAAAAAAGATATGAAATTACACTCATTAGTTGAAATTTTATTTTTTTTTAGTAGGTACATTATAACTTGATGTCGTAAATAGAGTTTAACTAAATACTCTTTATGGCCAAGAAGTTTGCGAATCAAATTATATGGCCTTTCATACAATTGAAATGAGCAAAAACACTAGTCATAACTGGTAATTAATCTCCAATGTCATCTTTTTAGTAAGACTTACTTATCTGGATAGCCATGTAAGTTAACTACTAAATCTTTCTTATATTGATTTGATCTTAATCTCTTGTAATTAACCTAGAAATCGCACATAAGTTTTACAGAAAATTCAGAAAGAAGGTGACTTGAGTGGAATCAATTTAGATGAAGATGAAGTTAATTGAACCAATCTTTCTGCCAAATTAGGCTGGTGTTTCACTTCCTGCGTAAATATCTCCCTTGGGATTCCTTCATGGTTGAAATGAAAACCATATGAACATGTGGAAATTCAAATTAAGAAAATCGGAAAGGATCATTCACGACTCAGTGGAGGATCGAGCTTCTATTCATTATCCTAAAATTCTTTGTATTTCCCTGTTTGTAACTAGCTTTATATTGCAGTTTGGAGGTGTTGGTAAGCACTGTATTCCGTATAGATATAAGTGCTCTGGGTACAAAATATATTCCCCATAAATTTTTTAGGGTTTTGGATATAGTTTCTCGTAAAGTGCGCATTAGTATATTTTTGAGAATGAATACTGTCTAAGCAATGATGCTGTTTATTGTATAACTGACAGGCCTTATTCTCCAACTAGAAGATGGCTTAATTCTAATTAGGTGATGCTGTTTTTTATAATTTGATTCTTAGGAACTTAATTTTACAGTTTTTTGCAAAATAAGTTAGCTTCATTTCTCGATATTACAATATCCTTTTACGCATGAAATCTTAGTTCCTTCATGTTGATTTATTGGTAAAGTCATGTCCTTGTGATTTACTCTACCATCAGCAAACTTTTAGTTGGTTTTATTCCGATTAGTATTACTCTTTATTGCTATTACCATGGAGGTGTTTTTCTTGTTGTTGACCCTATTTTGTTCTGCATCCAGACTACAACCTAGTCCAGTGGTTGCATTTCGCAATTTCGAGGAGGAATCAAGACGCCCTGTTGTTTGGGAATCTAATCAAAATGCTGCATCGACAACAAATGGCTCCCGCGATAACCTTGCTTCTTTATATCGGCCACCTTATGCCTTGATGTACAACGGGCCCTTCGACAAGGCATATGTTTATTTTATCATTATTTTATTCCTTTCTATGCTCTGAGATACATGCTCAAAATCCCTGTAACTTGATTTGTTGCAAGATATTAGATGATTTAGGTAAAGAAAGAAAATATTTTATATGATATGTTATTGTTGTTGTTTACAAAATTCCTTTGAGCAGCATATTTTCCACCTTCCATTTCTTCAGCCTTTAATTTACCATTTGCATATGGTTACACTTACGGAATAGCATTTGACAATCACTTCTTACCACCAACTTGTTATTTTCCTGATCTTTTAAGGCCTTTTGCGGTTGACTTTTGAGAAATCACATCCATGACATGCAAGGGCTTATCATAGGACAAAATATTTTATTCTCCTTCTTTATTCTTTGATAATTTGATCGCAGATCCTAATACACAAGTTCATAAAATTCTAAGTAAGTAATCTGACTGAAATGATGGATGTTGTGCATGTATAGGCCAAGGTGGAGGCTGCTAACCAGGGTAAGTGGTTAATAATCAACTTGCAGTCAACAGAAGAGTTCAGCTCACACATGGTATGACTTTCTGCAATTATCTATTATCAATTATTCGATCATTAAATTTCGGAAGAACATTCTAACTTCTGAACTTGTCTTTTTATCTTTTGAAGCTCAATCGAGATACATGGGCAAACGAAACCCTGGCAGACACAATTCAAACTAATTTCATTTTCTGGCAGGTTAGTCTTCTGATTATTTTTGAATATTCTTATCAAGCACTGACTTCCGGTTATACTTTATTTGCTTCTAATCCTTGTGTCTTTAAATTTTTGAGATTCTGTTTTAGTAATCTCTTTATGCTTTTTGTCTGCTTTTTTTGCTTTGCTCTATCGCCTTTTTAGTTTCTTCCCAAATGCTTCTAAAAATTACTGAAAACGGTGCCTCCACAACCACCACTCCTAATTGATTTCCGTTCAAGTTTTTAATATGATTTGATCATTTCAGGTGTATCATAACTCCACCGAGGGAAAGAAGGTCTGCACATATTATAACTTGGTCTCCGTTCCTGCAATTCTTGTCATTGATCCCATCACCGGTCAAAAGATGCGTGCTTGGAGTGGGATGGTAGAACCAGATCGTTTGCTTGAGGTACTAAAACAGATTTTTTTTTTTTTTTTTTTTTTTTTTTTTTTTTTTTTTTTTTTTTAAAGAGTAGAGCATATTTGTAAATTCCATGTTATGTAAAATTAAGTTTTTGAAAGTACAGCTTTTGCAAGTATATATATAAATAAATGATTAAGTGTGTATATGTCAATCTATCTTTTTTCTTTTGCTTTTTAAACACGTTGTATGCAACACTTTTAAGTTCGACACACATGAAAAATCCTTGGAGATCATAGTCTTTTGTGGTATGTTATTTGGATCTTTCTGTTAACCTTTTCGCATCAATTCTTTATGCAGGATTTGCTTCCGTATCTGGATAAAGGTCCTAAGGAGCACCATGCCTTTCTACCTCAAAAACGACCGAGAGAGCTTGCTCAGTGTTCTACGCAAACTGTAAACGGTATGTTGTAGATTTCTTGTTTGGTTCATATGATTAGTCTTTTTGTCTTGGCAGCAGGTCATATAGAAGCTGAATGTCTTTCGGTCTTATCTCTAATATATAATGCCCCTTCCCGACATGAACCGTTGAGAACCCAATCGAAAATTTTCTGACGGTTTTGTTCAATTATCTATTTTTTGCTAGCCATCTTAACATCAGATATTAAATGGATGTTAAATCCATTGATTATGGTTAAACATTATGACTCCCATGTTGCCATCTAATGACACTATAGATTATACATAAACATCAAGATTCGAACTGTATAAAATTTATGAAATTTTTTTATGTACTATTTGGTTGTGATTTACGCTTTTCAAAACCAAACAAGAAATCAAAAAAGAGTGGCCCAAATTAAAGCACTTACTAAACCAAACCAAAATTGACCAAATAACAGCAGCTCTGTTTGGTGATTTGCTTTATAACAAATAGAAAGACTGCATGTAAACCAGACCAAATATCTACTTGTACATTCATTTCTAGAAAGACTGCATTTATGTTTGTAAATCATATCAATACGATCTCCTTTAGCTGCTCCGTAGCTCTCCTAATCCAAGTCAATCTTGCTATGTTTTATTTTTCGCATTCTTTCCTTTTCAGATAAAGCAGTCGAAGAAGATGATGAAGAGGTTTCTCGTGCAATTGCAGCTTCCTTGGCAGATGCAAAAGGTTACGCAGAACCAGATGCTACCGAAGACAAAGCTGAACCTGCGAAAGATGCCGAGGCTAGCTCGAAAGAAAGGCCTATTTATCCTCCCCTTTCCGAAGAGCCTAAAGGAAGCAGGGAAATTCTATGTAGGGTGGCAGTTCGACTACCTGATGGCCGGAGAGTCCAAAGGAACTTCCTAAAATCCGATCCTATAAAGGTTAGATAATATCATCAAAAAGCTTGTTCAATGTTTTGGTTGTTCACAAATTTAGTCCCTGAAGTTTGACACCTATCTCAAAATTAATCCCTTAAAAGTCCTGTCAGTCTACGATACTGTTTTTTGTGTCTGCTCTGTTTAAACCCACACTCTTGACTAAACCTTAAGGGCCAAAATTTTAAATTGAAACTCCGCAACAGATTTTAGGGACAAAACTTGTAATCAAGCCTAGAATGTTTCACAGATCTCCTCTTTACAGAAGGCTTACATTGTAATTGTTATCGTCTCTCAACAGCTCTTGTGGTCTTTCTGCTGCTTGTCTGTGGAGGACGCGAACAAACGGCCGTTCCACTTCACACAGGCGATTCCCGGTGCATCGAAGAGCCTGGAGTTTGAGAGCAATCTAACATTCGGAGAAGCGGGATTGTCGAATTCGATCGTATCCTTGGCGTGGGACTAAAAAGTCCACTGATTAATCTCGAGTAGGGGCTTCTTAAAATGAACTAGAAAAAAAAAGAGAAAAAAAAAAAAAAAAAAAAAAACTCAAAATAGTTCATGATCCTTTTGGTGTAAAGTGAAAAGTGGACCTTTCATGATGCTGCTTGTAAACAAATACGTAAATTATAGTCGAATTTAGCTGTTCTCGGTCTTTGTTTATGTAATAATAATGCATTAGTTTGTTATTATTAATATATTAGTATTTTGCCTTGATCTAATCACTTGGATTCTCAAGTTCTCAGATGATTTTACTCAGAAACTTCCTCAAGGAAATATTCTTCTGCAGGTAAGCATGCTCATGTTAGCTATGTATTGAACTTTAAATCACTGCTCTCTCTTATTGGTAATCATCTAGTTATGATAGTTTTTTAATGTAAAAAATCCCAATTAGTTGATCAAATGATGCCTCTTGTAGCATGTGCCTGATTAAATTGATAGAATAAGATCTGCGATGAAGAAGAGAAAACAAACAAGATAGGCAGAAATTTACATAGGGCTGTTTGAATTTGTTGCAACCAGTTTTTCTTTCTTGTTTTTCTGCACTGTTAACATATATTTTTACTATTAAAGTTTCCTGAAAATTAAAGAAAAGAAAAGATATGTGGAGAACCTTGAGCAAATGCCCTTTTTAAAAAAAAAAAAAAAAAAAAAAAAAAATTGTAATCTAACCTCATTTGATGGATTAGAAAAAAAAATTAACTTAATAATATTTATATAAATTTATGTATTAATTAGGAGAGAAATTTTTTTTTTTTTTCTTCTTACTCATTGTGACACCCCCGGAATTTGGATTAGTATAAATGATATAATAGGACTAAAATCTCTAGCCCGGCTATAGCATTTTGGATGGTACCAAGATCCAAGAGGAACATGAGAGTTAAGCGTGCTAGAGCTAGAGTAGTTCTAAGATGGGTGACCCTCCTGGAAAGTGGGGCGTCACAGTTGGTATCAGAGCCATTCACCAGCCGGAAATGTGAGATGAGTCTCGGCTGAGCCAAGGTTATATAGCGGGTAGAGCGAGGCTCCCCGGCCACAAGATCCGCTAAGGCTAGCGAGACGAGTCTCACATCGCCTGGTGCTTGTGAGTGTGCTTGAGCCTGACGTGGACGTCAGGGCTTAAAGGGGGGAAGAATGTGACACCTCCGGAATTTGGATTAGTCCTCTATATAAATGATATAATAGGACCTCATATGACTTTACTTAATATAATAGGGACATGATTAAAATTATTCGATAACCGTTGATATGATAAAAAAATTAACTACACGCTTAACATAACCGTTGATATGATAAAAAAAATTAAAAATAAAAGTAAAATAACTATGCTGTAAATATAATGTGTCTTGAAAATTAGAATTTACAATGTGTCTTGGGAATTAGAAGAGGAGGAAAAAAAAGAAAAACTCTCTCCTAATTAATATATAAATTTACATTAATAATATTAAATTATTATTATTATTTAATATTTAATTTATTCAAATACGACTAGATATTTAAAAAAAAATGAAGACTTGAAAATATATTTTTTGAACCTCAAACTTTAGCTCGTGAACTTAAATTTTATTAAAAAGTTTAACATACTCCTAAACTAGTTTTGATCACATATTATTATACACATAATTTTATAAAATTTTAAAATATATTACTATTAAAATCCAAAATTAAAATTTTAAAAATTAAATTATCAAACATTTTATTAAAAAAGTACTTTTAATTCTAAAATCATTTTCCGGAATATAAACCAAACAATACCTAATTTGGGATCCAACCTTCCCCACTTGCAAACGAACGAAAACAAATCAAATTATTTATTTGGTAAATTTTATAGTATATATATATATATATTTATATAAAGTTTAAATTTTTATATTTATTTTTTAAAAATTTTATATTATTTATATATACTTTTATCATAAATATTCGTTAGAAAAATATAATAAATTTATTTATCTATAAATTTATTTTTTAACAGTTGAAATTTTAAAAAAAAATACATTTAGAATGACAAAATTAATATTTTATTTATATTTTATTAAAAAATAAATTATAAATTAATATTAATAATCTAGGAGGATATATATAAATAATTTAAAATTTTAAAAAATAAATATAAAAGATTAAAATTTGTAGAGATATATGTATTATCTCCTTATTTATTTTATTATTAACTCAAATGCTTCACTCCTAATCAAGGTTTCCTTCCTCTCTCTCTCTCTCTCTCTCTCTCCTCCTCGTCTTCTTCTTCTTCTTCTTCTTCTTCTTCTTCTCCCTCTCTCGGCGCCTCCCATGGCGTCTGCGGGTAACAACAACAGCATCAACGCCAAGCTCGTGAGTTCTCTCCCATTCTCCTCCTCTTCCTAACCCAACTCCCCGATCTCGCCGATCCCTGATCCCTTTCGATGATCGCAGGTGCTCCTTGGCGACATGGGCGCCGGCAAATCCAGCCTCGTTCTCCGCTTCGTCAAGGGCCAGTTCCTCGAATTCCAGGTCTTTGATCCCCTCCTCTCGCTCATCTAGGGTTTCCGATCGTGTATGTCCATCCGTATCTAGGGCGAATTAGGGGATGTCTGAAATGGGGTTGTTGTTGGTGGTGATCACAGGAGTCGACGATCGGGGCGGCGTTCTTCTCCCAAACCCTTGCTCTGAGCGACGCTACGGTGAAGTTCGAGATCTGGGACACGGCGGGGCAGGAGAGGTACCATAGCCTGGCGCCGATGTACTATCGCGGAGCCGCCGCGGCGATCATCGTGTACGATATCACTAGCACGGTGCGATTACTGCAGCATCATCGCTGTTTCTGCTCTTTATTCTGGTTTATGATTCTGATAGAGTGACTATAAAACAAAATTGTACTTGTATATTCCTCTAAAATTGATGTTAGCATATACATTGTGATATTTTTCAATCTTTCATCTCCCTAGAACCTTGTTTTCTGCTTAATATCCCCCTTGAATTATTATATTAAAATTATCTTTGCATATCTGTCAATCTAAAATGATCAACTGATGTTACTGAAAAGCGACAGATAATTCTCATAATTTGAGGAATGGATGCGCCTGTATCAACTTTAGAATGGCAGATGTGAAATTTTTTTAAATTTTGCAATATATTTGTCTAAGCCCCTATCTTGCTTTCAATTGTGGTTCTCTTTATCTTCTTACTCTGATTTGAATTCTGTCATTTAGGAGTCATTTGAGCGAGCTAAGAAATGGGTGCAAGAACTACAAAAACAAGGTAGCTCTCATTTGGGCCCCATATCTCTCTCTCTCTCTCTGTTTTTTTTTTTTTTTTTTTAATTACTACGTTTCCAACCTTGTGACAGCGTAGAGTTTATTAGGGTTTAATTGCTGCTTTTAATTCGTTCGTTGAGTTTATAAGCTCAAATGGGTTTTCGGTCCAGGTAATCCAAACATGGTGATGGCTCTAGCAGGTAATAAAGCTGATTTGGAAGAGAAAAGGAAGGTCGCTTCTGAGGCAAGTTTCATGAACCCATTGCCTTGAATTGCATGGTATAATGTGCTGAAAATTGTAAATACAATCTTGTATGAAAATTGAGTCTCTTAATGTTTATATTTTTTGTTTAGCAATGAGTTTATGTTGCGATTTTTTGGGCAGCCATGTAATTGGGTAGTCAGGTTTTCTTATTAAAAAATTCTTGGATAAATTAGAATGCCTACATATTCCTATTTCTCCAAAAAGACAGGAAAAACTAAAGGTAGGTATTTGATATATTTTTGGGTAATTTAGCAACATTTTCTTCTGATTAGTGATACAGATCCCTCCACTTGAGTAAAATTTAGCAACATTTTATTAGTCTCTGAAATGACTTTTCATTTCATGCATGAAATGAAAGCCATTGGAATGCATAAAATAAATTACTATTTCACTCTTTAGCACTTGAGTAAAATTTGGGTGCCATCAACTGAAATGTTTAGGTATACCATAGTTTCGGCAAAAATTGCCTTTCTAGCATGAAAAGCTCTCAAAGAGAGTGGCGCATAGACGCAAGATGTGCTATTTCTAATCAGATAGCTGCAAATGTAACCTTTGAGCGCTAGAATGCAAATATAGGCTATTTCTAAGGGCGTACACCAATTTGTACTTTTGAGAGGTATACATGCAATAGTCTATTTTGAGGGGTATATATATGCCAAAATTCCATATCTTTATTTTGTTAGGACATTCATTGACTCTTGTTTGTGCATTTCCTGGTCATATTCATTGCCATTGAATTTAGATTTGAATTTTGTTTGGATATGTAGTGGAGGACACTAGAATAATTGATTTATATTCTTAGTTGTGCTCCTCTACTATGGAATATCCCTCTGTTTTGATGGCATATTTATGAACTTGTTGAGCTGGTAGCTGCATCCTGTCTTGCCCTGTTCTTCTAATAGTGCTATATACTAAGCGAATTGCATGAAAGACTAGTTTTTGTCATAAATGATACGAAAGCAAGTATAAAATTGTCCTTCTTTAGTTAGGTCAAATTTTCATTTACTTCATTTATGCTTGTTGATGATGTCTGATATTTGCAGGAAGCTCGCACCTATGCTGAGGAAAATGGCCTTTTCTTTATTGAAACCTCTGCAAAAACTGCTATTAATGTGAACGACATATTTTATGAGATAGGTGAGTATGACAATCTCCATCAATTTGAAGCTTTCTTTCAATTTGGTTTTGATGTTCAGCATAATAAGCAGATTAGGGGTGGTTACTTTGGCAACCATATCATAATTGGTGGCTTGTTTTATTGTACTGGTTTGCATGATTAACGGCCTTGTGGCGAGGTTGGAGCTTCTGCAGGAATGCTCTTAGAGTTGAGCTGCCTAAAAAGCACCAACAGCCCAACAGTTTCTCTTTTCTGAATCATCCTAACAGCTCCTCCGGCAGTGGCGGTAGAAAATTTAAATTGGACCTTTTGCTTTGGAGCCTAGAGAAGCTCATTTCAGCTTTTTTGCACTCCAAAAGCTCCAACCATCTTATATGCCAAAAGCATGGCTGCTGCCCTTTTAAAAAAAATACTTCTAGTTGTCAGCATTGTTAAAGTGCAGTGGACTTAAACTGCAAGTGAGAAGCTCGGTTTCTTGTCCTTCCAACTTGTCTTATAGCTATTCTGCCTCCTTTTTCAAACAATATCTTTGGGAAGCTTTGCATACCTAAGCTAAATTTAGTTGAATATCACAATATGATCTGCTGGTTCGAACTGTGAAATTATCCCTAGTTTGCTGTTTCTGTTGCTGATCAGTACTTGCCAATAAATGCTGTTCAAATTGAGCGTGTGATCATAACATGGCTCATTGAAAAATAAAAACACTATAACAAGGATTTAATTGCTTAATCTAATTGATCTCTCTTATTTGTGACTATTTAAGCCGCATTTACCTGATCAATATCCAATGCACTAGAAAATCAGAACATTACCACAGGCGGTGTAGTATTGTAGTTTAAATTATGGTCATCGAAGTAAAAAAAAAAATCAGGCTATACCATGAGGGGGTGTCTATAGTTTGTCCTGTTCTTTAATCTTTCATTGCTTGCCCAAGTTAGCATTTCTCTTCGCAGCTTTATTCCTTTCCTAATTGTAAATCACTGGACCACTATATGTTTCATTGCATGCAGCGAGACGGTTACCCCGTGCTCAGCAAGCTCAGAATCCTGCAGGCGTGGCTCTTTCAGACAGATCTGCTGAGCGGTCGCAAACTTCGACATGCTGTTCTTAGGTTGGTACAAAAATTAAATAAAGCAGGTTTCAGTATTTATTTTAAATGCAAATGCGGCTTCTAGGATTTAAATTAGATTGAAACAGTACTGTGCTAAATAGATGCATGAAAGTGTCCTTCTCCTGGTACAAACTTAAGAATCTGGCGCGGGAGAATTTCTCTTTTTGGTAAAGAAACAAAGAGTTTACTGCATTTTAATGAAGACAAAATCTGTCGAGAGAAGATCAAAAGTGGAGAGTAGGTTTTGACCATTAGAGCGCATGTGGTGCTTACTATATAATAAGTGCTGCTTTATTTGCCTTCCCCAAAGCATTTGAATCAAGGAACTAAGTGCCCCTCCAATAGGGGCACGGTACGGCGGGGTATCTAACCCCTCCGTCTCGGCGATACCTATTGGGTGTCGCCCGAGACAGGCGCCCGTGCCGTGCCGAGCGGCACGGGCTTTTTTTTTTTTTTTTTCACAGCTCTTTTTTTTTTTAAATTATATAATTGTACAGTAAAAAGTTGTACCGTACAACTATTTAACCCTACAATTTTTTTTTTTTTTTTTCTCTTTCCACGTTATGTTTTGTTTTTGTTTTTTTTGTTTTTTTTCTTTCTCTTTAAACACATGGTAAGTAAAAAATATTATAATTTAAATTTTTATTTAGAGTTTTTGAATATTTTATAATTATAAAGTTTTTTTTTTAAAGAAATTTAAAATTAGTCATTTTTTACTTATAATTTATAAATAGTTGAAAATTAAATGGATCAATAAATGGATCTTGAAAAGTTTTGAGAAAAAATATAATATTTTCTAATTTTATATTTTATAATTTTTAGAATTCAAAAAAATGATAAAATTAAAATAATTTTCAAAGTTGATATATATAATTTTCAAATCATGTTGTTTTTTTTTATTATTATTTTAAATGAATTTTAGGATAGTTATTTTTATGTAAAAAAATTGTGTAGATCATAATCTCACCTAAGAGAACAGAAGAAAACTATATATAGTCAATATTCATAAATTTTTAACTAAATATTTTAAAATAATATTATAAGAGCTTATTGGGATAAAAAAATATATATAAAAAAATCGTGCCAGTGTGCTACTGGAAGGTCATGCGTATTTATCGGCACGCAAGCACGCCACGTGTTGGCATAGATGCGTGCCCATGTTGTACCGTGTCAGGCGAAGAGTGGCACGCCCCTATGCCACGGCACTTAATTCCTTGATTTGAATGTCTTTTCACCTCAATGTTTAGAACCTAAGTTGTTGGTCAGTTTGCAAGTACCTCTTCTTAACATTGTTCCAAAGGGTGAATCGCACAAAACAGTCTCCAGCATTTAGAACATTTTAGTTCTGCCCCCAACCTTTCAATTGCGATCCTACAATTTCCAGAAAGTTTCTCAGTTAAATTGGATAGAAAGCCCAATCCAATTGCAGCAGTAAAAGCCCCAACAGCTGCTGCTATGACAGTTAGATGATTCCTGCATGGATGCCTTCGTCCAATTCGATTGAGAATCTTGAGCCAAGAGCGTAAAATCGCAATAAAATTCAATAAAATTCACAAAGGTTAGGAACCCAAAATGTAAAAAAGGTGTTAAAAGTGTAAGTACTTTCGAAAACCCTATTTTCTAGTTTGGTTTCTTTCTTTATTTGTGTTCTTCAGGTGCGACTGTGAACTAATTACTGAGAAAGTGCAGTGCATCAAAAGTCATGGCGAAGACGGGACGGTAGAAATTTCTGCAGGGTTCGCTTCTTCATCGACGTCTCTATCTGGATGCTGTAAACGGGCAACAGAGTATGCCATCTATCCGCGTGTTCAGTAAATTCCGAATACATTTATCCAGTGATAATTCCGTAAGTTCTTAATCTTGTTTGTATTTAATGTCAGATCCTTACTCCCTTCCCCGGACATTTAACAAAAGTTTCTGTACATTTATCAAAATATGAGACCTTATTCCATCAGTGGTTGAGTGCAAATGTAAATGCACTTTTCCTAACTCCTTGGGCCACATAAAATCATCATTCTATTGCAGGTTTTGATGCGTATATTGGATGTGTGTGATTTTGCACCTGTATTAGTACATATTTGGCTTTGCTTCTGTTACCTCTCTACTTTGACCAGCAGTATGTTAAGGACTTAGAAAGTAATTACTTAATTTTTTCTGCGGAATCACTATTTCTTTTTCTTTTCTCTACTTTTGCATTTAGTCGTAGGACGCGAAGGTCCAGGCTAGCAAATAGAGAGCAAGGCTTGTCCTCTTTGAGCAAGAAGTCGGGCGCCGCACGAACTTTTGCTAGGCGAAAAGCTTAAGTCCGTGACAAGTAGCTAAGCTTCTTCAAATAGAAAATTAGAGTTCTTGTTGTGGCCTCAAGCTAAATAGAGTTTCTCATCTTTGAAGGAAAAGCTTTACTTTAAAAAAAAAAAACACTGACAGATCAAAAAAAAAGGGAAAAAACTAGTGATATATTATTGTCTTCAACTTAGTTTATTCTTTAATTATCTTAAATGTGGAAATTATGTTAATAGTAATAATCATAATAATAATGGAGTCCAGCTACTATATTTATAGCATAGAGGTTTTCGCGTTATTAAATTGTTTTTAATAATGTGGCTTCGGAATTGACAATCTATTTTGTTAGATTTGATTTATATTATTGAAAAAATTTAGAAATTAAATTTTATATTTTTTTGACATTATTTTTAAGTGATCAAAGAATTTTCAAAATAACAGTTTTAATGACCGATGTGGTATATTTGTAAGTTCGGTGGTGTAAAAAAATTTAAATAATGTGAAATTTTAATAAAAATTTTATTAATGAAGATCAAAATTTTTAATTTAAAATTTAAGTATTTTATTATTATTTTTTATAAAATTTTTATTTTTCAGCCGTTTATTTTTAGACTATTAATTTGATATGTAAATAATATTAAAAAATAATAAAATTTGTTTTTTTTTTAATTTTTGGTTCTAATTTACAAAACCAAAAAAATAAAAACTCATTTCTAAAAGCTGAATATCTAATAACATCAATAATTTTGAATATCTAATAACATCAATAATTTTGTGCTATTAATAATATTCTAGCATAGTTCTAATATATATATATATATATTATGTTATTGATAGCACCAAATACTTTTGGTGCTATCTAATTTTTCGTCGGTAGATTTTTTTTTTTTAATTATTTTTAACTTTTAGATCATACTATTTTTCTAATCACTCACTAGCCTCATGAGACCTACTATCATTTTAACTGCATATTTTTTAATCCAATGATTAAAAATCTAATAGCACCAAAGACTTTTCTTATCGATAGCATAGTAATATGATAGTAGAGCTTATATACTTTTAAAAGTAGAAGCTCATCAATACTTGTGAATTTTTTATTATTGAATTTGTATTGAGATTTATATTTTTATAAAACCAACTAAAGAAAGAGAAAGATAAAGTAAAAAGTACAAATTTAAATATAAATTCTATAATAAAAAATTCACAAGTATGAATATGCTTATGCTTTTAAAAGCATATAAACTCTGATATATATATATATATATATATATATATATATATATATATATATATATATATATATATATATATATATATATAGTCTGACTACTGTGCTTGTACAAGCACCAAGCAATTGGTGCTTGTAAGTTTTCTACCGTTAGATCTAATCCTTTAATTAATTCCACCTTTTAAATTATATTATTCTACCAACCATCCACTAAACCCAGGGGTCCCACCATCATCCTAACCGCACATTCCTATATCTGAGGGTAAAAAATTCACAAGCACAAATAACTTTACTTTTCCAAATATAGAAGCTTAATTATATATATATATATATATATATATATATATATATATATATATATATATATATATATATATATAGTAGAGCTTATATGTTTGTAAAAATATCAAGCCATTGGTGCTGGTGAGTTTTTTGATCCCTGGAGATAAAAATGTACAGTTAGAATTATAGTAGTTCCCTAGGTATTGTTTGGTTTGTGAATAAAGAGCAGAATAAAGACTTTACTCTTTTTTTTTGTTCCTAACAAAAATAAAAAGAAAAAAAAAAAATCCCTTTTTACTCTTTTAACAGATTATTTTAGAATAATTCGTTAAGAGAGTGGAATTATTGATGGAATAACAATGTCTTTACTTATCAACTGTCCTTACCGCAAGTGACAAAAGATTTGGTGGTTGATATTTGAGATCGAAGCCTAATTGCTTCATATTTTTAGCTAAATTTATTTTCAAAAAATAAATGAAGCAGATAGCATACTACCTTTCTCTCAAAAAAAAAAAAAAAAACAAAAAACAAAAAAACAAAAAAACAAAAAACAAACAAACAAACAATTTCTCTACTTATACTTCAACTAATTTAATAATAAAATATTATTAATTAATATATTATATATTAATTAATTAGATAAATAAATAATCATTTTATTAATTACTCTAATAAATATTTAATTAACTACTTAACCCATTAATTTATTATTTATAATTAATTAGCTAATTAAAAATTTAATTATTTAGTGTGTTTATACAATAACTAATATGTATATGGGTTAACTAACTTATACTTTGACTAATCTAATTATCAAACTATTAAATAATTAACTTGTTTATTTGTTAATTTATATGCATTAAATTATTAATAATTAATTAATTTATTAATTAATATTTATATTTATAATCGTATTCATAAATAAATAAATAAATAAATTACATAATTATTTAATTAATAATTTTATATTAATTAATTAAATAAAATATTATTACTTTTTAACTATAATTATTTTTATTTTCATTATTTCAATCTTATAATCCAATGCTATTTTTTTTTATTTTCGAAAATAATTAAAATTTCATCTAAATACAAATTTGATCTAATTCTTATTTATCCTAAGAGTTGTATCTATAATAGGAATAATTAAGAATAATTTATTTTCGAAGCAAACGATATCTTAAACTCCTATATTAGGAATAATTAAGGATAACATATTTTCGAACCAAACGATATTTTATCTATTTGATTCGAAAATAAACTACTTTTGTTTATTCATGAAATATGTATAATTTTTAAGATAAGAAGGAATTAAATTAATTTTGTAAACTGAGATAATAATTATGGTTGAGAACGAAAATAATTTATCTAAATAATAAATATTTAAATATTAGTAAAATAATATTTTAATAAATTAATTAATTAAAAGTACTATATGAGATGGTACATAATGTCATTAATTAATGACGAATAACTATAAAAAGATAAGACGATATGTTAATATTAATTAATTACTTAATTAATTAATTAATTATATTTTTAATTAATATATTAATTAGATAAATTAAAATATTAAATATTTAAATAATATAAATATTAGTTAATTATTAAATAGCATATCAAATAAATAATTACTAATTATAAATAATAAATTAATTATTATTTAAATATTTATTAATTTGATAAATCAAATGAATAATTAATTAATTATTAAAAAATTAATTATATTTTATAATTATTTATAACTTAATTAGTAGATGAACAAAATAGAATATAGTATTATTCTTTTCTCTTAACAAGTAATATTACAAGTAATATTAAAAAACCCGTTAAGAAAAAAAATATTAATTTTTAATAATTTTTTACATAATCTGAAAAAATAAAAAAATAAATTTTTTATTTTTTTTATTGTTTTAATTAAATAATATTTTAAAATTTAGTAAATAATTGATAGAATAACGTAATTTATAGAGTAGAATTAATCAAAGATTGGATCTAACGGTGTAGAATTAATCAAAAATTGGATCTAACGGTGGAAAGATTAGGAGAAGTAAATATGGTGCCTTTAAAAGCGCCAATCTCTCTCTCTCTATCTCTTTCTCTCTCTCCGTATAGTAAGAGAAAGCGCCCTAGAACAATCCCTAACTTCGATCGCAACGCGCTCCCTCTTTCTCTCAATTTTTTGTGTAGGTTTCGATCCCTTCTCTTCCTCTTCCGCTTCCTTTTTTTAAAAATTTCTACAACAAAAACCCTAATTTTCCTTTTTTTAATTTTTTTTTTCACCTTTTTTTTTACTGTAATTATGTACTCAATTTAGAAATTTGATCGCTCGAAAATATTTTCTAATATTTGTATTCTTGTTGCGATTTCTATTTTTCCTGTTTTAAAATCTCTGGATTAACGTTAATTTTGGGATAATTATTTTATAGAATTTCTAGTGTTTGAATTCGTGCTGTAATCTTCTTGTTGTAGCTTCTTCGTTTGTTTTGAAACATGTCCGGAGAGGAGGAGGAAAATGCCGCGGAACTCAAGATCGGAGATGGTAATTGTTGCTTCTGCATACAAATTAGGGTTTCTCTTTTTTTTTTTTCTAATTTAGTTTAGAAGATATTTTCAATTCTGTTTAGTAAGAATCTTTGTTGAGAGTAAATTTGATTTATAACTATTCAAATCAGAACAATGGCTGCAGAATCTTGCTCATAAAGATATGATCTGGGTAAATAAATAGGTTTTTTATTTATTTTTCTGTGATTTTTTCTTAGCGTGCGAATGTCTGATCCATGATTTGTTAATTGGTTTTCATATGCATCATCTTAGCTGTTCCAATCGGCGAAGCAAGCCCAAGTTATACGAAATACGAGTAATTTCGTCTTTCGCCGAAAGCACTTTGTGTTCTCATTAGTTAATTCTCATGGATTTAAGGATTTGGAGATTTAGTGTTCTATAGTAGGTGGATCTAATACCAAGGGTTCTAGAGCTTCCCATTGGATTTTTGAAAGTAATCTATTATTAATTGGCCTTAATACATCGAATCGTTGCCGATTTAGTTTTTTCTTGCTACTATCACCTTTTTTTTTATCGTATTATGTAATATTAATATGGCTTGGTGCCAAGTTGATTCTTCTATTCTGCTTTGCCATTTCATGCTCACGTATTAGTGCCATTTTTTTTTAAAAAATTGGTCATATAGCTCACTTTTATATGTTTTTGGAGATCATTTCGTGTTCAGAAACACTTTAGATTTTTTATTTGCTCATAAAGGAGATTTAGAAGATCAATAGTTCTGAATTTGGTGATATTTGAGTTTCACGCATCATATTTTTATCATCGGGATGGAATGATCAATAGTTCTTCTGCTAGGCAGGAATTGTTATTTTCATTCATTCATTCATTCATTCATTCATTACTTAAAACTTTTGTAATTATAATTTGATATGCCTCTTTTCATTTGCCATTTTGGATTCTCCTGTCTACGAAACAAAGTTGTCTTTTGTCATCCTTTAATTGCCCTCACGACTGTTTAATTTTGTTTGTTGTCTTTTATAGAGTTCTTGAAGGCAAAGTGTCTTATGAATTGTGAAGTTGCAATCATCCTTGACCACAAGTACGAGCAGCTTCAGCAGATGTCTGATGATCCCACGAACCAAATTTCTCAGTGCGTGCTAACGCTGTTTGATGCCATCTTTTCGTTGCAATATATCCCTTTACCTCAGAAAATGGGATTTTTTTTTTGTTTTTTAAACCCTTTCTTTGCCCTTTGTTATTCAGGGTATTTGAGAAGTCGCTGCACTACGTGAAGCGCTTTAGTCGCTACAAGAACCCTGATGCGGTGCGACAAGTTCGAGAGTATCCTTACATTTTAAAAGTTTTGAACCTTATATTTTAAAATCCTCTTTCTCGAACATTCTTATTTTGAACCTTAATTCAATATATCAGAGTCCTAAGCAGATACCAGCTTGCTGAATTTGAGGTACGGTTATGGCTTTTTGTTGATTAAACTGTATATCTGGTTAAAGATGAAAACTAATATAAAATATTAATGTGGGGATGAAGCTTTGCGTGCTCGGTAACCTTTGCCCTGAAACTGTTGAGGAAGCTATTGCTATGGTCCCATCAATCAAGGTAACAAATATTAATATTCTTGCAGTAAGATGCATGTTCATGCTTAATCTCTTAGGCACATTTGGAATAAGAATAATTTATGCGAGGACCCTTTTTTTTTCCAGTATTTTGGGTTATCGACCCTTTCCCTGCAACCAAACAACACCTTATCCCGTATACATGTTGTATTACCTTTAGTTACAGTCCACTTTAGGAAATGTTGGTCGTTGGACTCGCGTCTAATGCTTGTTTCGCTAGGGTTCATGATCGCCAGGTAAAAGTGTATGGAGATCCCCGAAACTGTATGCCATTTTGAAGCCGACGGACGCCCTCAACTTTTATTTGTTTTATATAAGTTAACTGCTTCGGGCCCCTTTTCTGCTGTCAAACTAGCAGGCGAAGCCATTAACTTTAACAGAATGCTCAATTCGGCTGACAAATTATGTTATAATAATAATCGAAACGAGCAAATGCTGAGGGACAATTAAGCAAACAAACAACAAAAAGGAGAAAAGGTTCAGGAGTCTTATCTAAAACGGCATATAGTTACGGGGTGCTCCATACGTTCTTCCCTAATCGAATCTGAACTGAAGCGTTTCGTAACTCCCTATACATTCTCACTATGTAAATTTGCCTACGCTCTTCTAAGCGTGCTTCTCTTTCGTGCTTTCTGCGACAGAACAAAGGGCGGATTCAGGAAGATGATCAAATCGAGAAGCTGCTGAACGATCTTTCCCTAATAAAGAAGTTCGAGTAGCTCATCTGCGTATTCGATGTACTTTCGAGGTGCTTTTCGCGCCCTTGATACTCTCGATAAGTTATGTAACTTAGCACCATACCAATTTAGGCCTGTTTTTGTATGTTTGCGAACACCGGCAATGTGAAGCAATTATCCATCATCTGAAGGAACTTCCTTCTGCTTGATATTTCTGAGTGGTGTTTTTCACACTGGAGTTTGATGGTGGCTACCCTCTATTGTATAATTACAAGTTCCAATTTAAATTTTCAAATTTTTTGTTTCTAAGACTCTGGAATCTCAATTTAGTTTGTGTCATAACAAAAGCTTCTGATTTTCACTAGATGCTGCAGCAGCTAATGGCTAGATTTAAAAAACAGGGTATACATGCACTAAATCATGATTTGTTGGTTTCAAATACTGTGCCTCCTACCTTGTCCAGAGTCTTTTGATGGTCATTGCCTTCCTTTTCTTAATAACAAGAGTGAACTGGGACCAGTTTTATATAAATATAAATATCAACTAGAAAAAATTCTGCTTGCATTCTACTCTCTTATTAATGAGATGAACATGAGTTGGGTCGGGAACAATAAGTTACATTGTTGCTACCGAATGAAAAAATTTCAGTAAATTCAAATCTTAATTTAATAATTAAAATTTATAAAATATATGTGTTTTTATATTTGTGTTGCCTTAAAATTCAAATAGTAAAAATTTATAATATATATATTTTAGGGGATTACTATAATTCCAATCGCATATCTTTTCATCCAACGGCTGAAAATTTGATAGCACAAATTGTTTGGTGCTATCGATAGTATTCTAGCCGGACTCATATATATAGAATTAGGCTAGAATACTATCGATAGCACCAAGCCATTGGTGCTATTAAGTTTTTAGCCATTGGATGAAAAAATATGCGGTTGAGATTATAGTGGTCTCCTATGGTTTAACTAGGTGGTTGGTTGAATAGTAAAAATCTTAAGGGACCACTATAATTCCAACCGCATATCTTTTCATCCAACGACTGAAAACTTGATAGCACAAATTGTTTGGTGCTATCGATAGTATTCTAGCTGGACTCTATATATATATATTTAAGCTATCTAAGTAGAACACAAGTATGCCGATCCCAACTTCTTCTAGGCTCGTTAAAATTTCGAACTGAAAAATTCAGCTCATGTTTGACTCGTTTATTAAATAAGCGATCAATTTCAAACTTGTTTCAAGTTGAATACTAACGTACTGGCTCACAAATAGTGAGCTGGAGACTCGTTTATTTAAATAGTGAGCTGGAGACTCGTTTATTAAATAAGCGATCGATTTCGAGCTCATTTCAAGTTGAACACAAACTGATTCGCAAATAGTAACCTATAATTCATTGGTGAGATTGGTGAGATTTTGTTAAGACAGTCTGGCAAGCAGTGTAATGTAAGGGTTGTTTAGTTGCATGCAGTTGTTATTGCACAGTAATTATAACGAAATACAAATTCAAATACAGCTCTTGATTCAAAACATTTGAATTCGATTGTTATAATTGAAACTATACGAAAATATTTAACTATAGCAATTGCCCCTACACTTAGATTAGTCGTAATTCCAACTGCAGTAATTAGATAAGAGTAATTTTAAATGAAAAATAACTTTACCTCAATTTCTTTTAAATAGAAAAAAAAAAAAAAAATTCTGCATAGGAAATCTTGGGCAACTCAATATATGAAGTGTGATAAAATTTTGTGAATGCTCTTCTAAATCGTATACAATAAAATAAATTATTTATAATTACAGTATTTTTTATTATATTTATTAAATAACATGTATGTAATTACAACAACTATATTATTTGTCTCTCCTTTTTTATTTTTTCAATCTTTTCTTATATATATCCTTTCTATCCCTGAATATCACTTTGTTTGATTTTTAAAGCACTGTAACATACAGGAAGATAAGTTTAATAGAATATTTTTATTATATCAAAATTATGTTATAGTGATATTTTTAAGCATTTTTAAAATCTGAAAAAATGTCGATAATAAAAATACCGACACTTATAATTAGTGTCGCTATATATACAGTCGGTAGGATGTATAGCGACACATTATTATAATATGTTCTAAAAATATGTCCATATAATCTAATTTTAGATATAGATAAAATATAAATAGGACACTTGCACAAAAATATCACAAAAATATGCTTCTATAATTTAATTTTATTGTAGTGTTTGTTCTATTTGTGAGCACATGTTAATGTTTTGTCTGGCCCTGCAGATGCAAGCTGGTAGTGAAGTGTCATCTATCAAAATTCAAAAAAAAAAAATTGTCTATGGATTTTTCTCTCTAATATATATATGAGCTAGACTGAAATCATAGTATAAAATTATTAATGCTATTAAGTTTTTAACCGTTGAATTAAAAGATGTGTAGTTGAGATAATAGTGGGTCCCTTGGGTTTAATGGGTGGTTAGGAAAATAGTAAAATCTAACAGGTGAAAATAATTAAAGGGGTTGATCTAAGGGTAGAAAACTTGATACTATCGATAGTATAGTAGCCGGACTCTATATATATATATATATAGAGAGAGAGAGAGAGAGAGAGAGAGAGAGAGAGAGAGAGAGAGAGAGAGAGAGAGAGAGAGAGAATTGAGCTTTTATATTTTTAAAAGTATTAAATTATTAGTGCTCATAAATTTTAGCGCTTGAATTAAAAGATGCGTGATTATAATGATAGTAGGCCTCTTGGGTTAAGTAAGCGGTTGGTGGAATAGAAGAATCTAAGAGATAAAATTAATCGAATGGATAGATCTAAAGGTAGAAAACTTACAAGCACTAATTGCTTGGTACTTGTATGTATGAGTATAGTAACCGAACTATATATACATATAATTTAAAATATTTTAATTAAGATTTATGCATCACGGATATTTTTATAAGTTACGCATGTCCGTATAAGACTTATTTCAAATATGAACACTTATTAGATGTGCATTTAATGCGGGTTCATAGCGTATACAATTTTTAAAATATAAAAATATTTTTATTTTACTTCTTTTACGCGTACATAATATAAGTTGATCATGAATATTTTAACTTTTTGATTAATCCATACAAATTATTTTTGAATATTATAAATAAATTATATATGATAAAAAAAAATTTCTAAAAATATGTAAATTATCAATAAAATTTTTATAAATTTTTATTCGTATAAAAAGTACAATAATATTATATTAATAATATAATTTTTATTAAAGTAATTTATATTGTATTCATATTTTAATATTTTAAAATATATTGAGCCAAATTGTATGGTGTCTAGTATTCTGTATCAATATATGTAATGTCTAAGAAAAATGCTAGATGTACATCCCAAATGGGATATATATCTTACACCCATCTTATTTTGGAATAGGATGAATTTTATTCGTCACATCGATGTGACGAGTGGATGAATATCCATCTCAAAATAGAATGAATGTAGAATGTATATCCTATTTAGGGTGTACAGCTTAGCACTCCTCAATGTCTAAATTGACACCAATGATTGCATGTTGATAGGTAACCCGTGAACTTTGATGCACTTTTTTTTTTTTTTTTTTTTTTTTTTTTTTTTTTTTTTTTTTTTTGTCCTAAGCTTCAGTAGTTTTCCAGAAGAGAAAGAAAAATTCAAAACACATCAAAAAAGTAAAGATGACAACAATCAAATCAAGTCTCCTACTAAATTTTAGCACCAATAATAATAAAAAGTTGATTAATATTAAATATATATTTATTTTTGAGTATAAATTTTATATTTTATTTATTTAAGGGTGGGGTGAATTTTATGGATCACTTTAAAGTGATGGATGGAAAAAAAAATTTTTAGAATGATAGATGGAATGTAAAATGTACATTCATTTTTAAGTGTACATTTAGTATCTCTCTAAAAGGTTAGTCAGTGATTTTTCAGAGCCATACTTATATCTTATCGAGCTACCCGTGATCTGCTATCACGTGTTGATTTAGTACTAAAGTTTATAAACAATTTTTTTAAAAAAAATTGCGGAAGATAAAATTATTAAATTTAAGTTTAAGTAAATTTTGAAAAAAAAAAATATTATATTTCAAATATATTTTTTTGCAGTATTTTTTATATCTAATTTGAATTATTATTTTTTTTACTATTTTTTATTATTTTATAAAATTAAACAAATACCGGCTATTCCAGATTATAATTTTATTTTTATTTTTGATTATTTTAAAATGGTCAACTATTGCATACTTAAAAAAAAAAATTATCTTAATATTTGTTATTCTTAAAAGTAAACTGGGCTAAAGGTAAGACTTTGCAATTTTATTATTTTATATGGATACATTTGTAATTATTCTCCAAAAAGAAAAAATGAAAAAAAAAAAAAAAGAGCAAGTAGCATTTTCTAAAAATATTTAAAATATCTGATATTTCATATCCGATCTTAATCTATTCGCAACTGGGATCGAATCGAACTCGATAAAAAATAAATAATATATAAATAAAAATAATTATTTATTAAAATTTGAATATGCTTCAGAATATTTTATACTCATATCGATTTAGAGCTAATATGGACTCGATCTTTCAATGAATAAGTTTCAAAATAATTTTCAAATTTGAATCCAAATTGGGATCTCATGAAATAACCGATAATAATATCGGGTGGAGTATAATAATTTTTTGTAATTTTTATATTAATAAAATATAATATACTTTTTTGTATTCAAATATTTTAATTTTTTTTAACAAATTTTATTAGGCTAAGTGCAACGTATATATACCACGTGTTTTTTTACAGTGAAAAATTTATAGTTGTCCATAAATCACTTAATATAATTTAATATAATTTATGAAATATATATATATATATATATATATATATATATATATATATATATAGAGAGAGAGAGAGAGAGAGAGAGAGAGAGAGAGAGAGCGGCTAGAATACTATCGATAGGACCAAACAATTGGTACTATCAAGTTTTCAGCCGTTGAATAAAAAGATATGCGGTTGGGATTATAGTGGTCCCCTAAAATTTTTACTATTCAACCAACCACTTAGTAAACCCTAGGGGATCACTATAATCCCAACCGCATATTTTTTCATCCAACGACTAAAAATTTGATAGCGCCAATGACTTGGTGCTATTGATAGTATTTTAGCTATTGTGTTTATACAAATACCAAGCAATTTGTACTTGTAAATTTTTTACCGTTAGATCTAACCCTTTGATTAATTCTACCATTTAGATCATACTATTCTACCAACCACCTACTAAATCCAAGGGGCCCACCATCATCCTAACCGCACATTCCTACATTCAAGGATAAAACCTGACAAGCACAAATAACTTGGTGCTTTTACAAGCATAGAATCTCAATTATATATATATATATATATATATATATATATATATATATATATATATATATATATATGGTATGACTACTAAACTCTCATAAGTATAGATTTTTTCGTACTCATAACTTTTTCGCCTTTGGATGAAAGGACGTGCGGTTAGGATAATAGTGGTTCTCCTAGTATTTAGTAGATTATTAGTGAAATAGTATAATTTTTAGAGGATCACTATAATTTTAACCGCACATTCCTTTATCTAAGGGCTGAAAATTTATAAATATAGTAGCTGGATTCTCTCTCTCACTATATATATATATATATATATATATATATATATATATATATATATATATATATATATATGAGTATTCGATTTAGACTCAATACGAATTTGATCTGTGCCCGTCTTAAGCAGGTAATATACGAGTAGTCATTATCCATATACATTCAAATAGATCTAATAAATATATTAATAACTTAAGTATTTAGATCCTGACCCGATCTGAAGTTAAATGAATAACGTATGATTTTTTTTCTTATATTTTATTTAGGTAATTTTTGGTTCGGTAACAAGGTCTTGTTCTCCAAACGTATTTAGTTATAAAAGTAGTTCTCATCTTTTTAAAACAAGCTAGTATAAAGTTAAAATAGTAGTTCTAGCTTTTTTTTAAAACAAACTTATTCTCACTTGAGAATAAAATTTATTCTTACTTGAGAATAAGCTTAATTAAAATAAATTTAATTTTAATTACCGTATAACTTTTAAATTAATTTAATATTTTAACTAATCTAGTTATTCTATTAACTAATTATCTAACTATTAGATAACTTACTAATTAATTTATTAAATTATTTATTAATAATACTTATTATTATTAATTAGTTATTAATAATTAATTAAATAAATTAAATTATTATTTAATTAATATTTTTATATTAATTAATTTGATAAAATATTATTATTTTAAAATTATAATACTACTTATTCTCAAGTAAAACTTAATTTTTATCCCAACATAAAATTAATCTTATTTTTATTTATTTTTAAGGGTATATTTATTTTTAAAATAAATAATTCTAATTTATATGTAAACTAAACGCAGTTTTGAAGTACAAATACAGTATATCAACCATCCATATCCCACCCGGAGATTTTTAGCATTTTCCAAAAAAAAAAAAAAAAAAAAAATTGTCTAAAGCAACAACAACAGCCAAAGCCCGGGAAGCTCCTCTCTCTCTCTCTCTCTCTTCTCTCTCTCCATTGCTCTCTAACTCTCTCTCTCTCTCTCTCTCTCTCTCTCTCTCTCTCTCTCCATTGCTCTCTCACTTCTCTCTCTCTACTCTCTCTCTCTCTCTCTCTCTCTCTCTCTCTCTCTCTCTACTCTGCTCTCTCTCTCCTCTGCTCTGCTCTCTCTCTCTCTCTCTCTCTCTCTCTCTCTCTCTCTCTCTCTCTACTACTACTACTACTAATAAAAAAACAGTGGCTCAGGAGGGGACGAAGCATCGGTACGATCGAAAAACCAGGGTTTGAAAAAATAGGGCCAAAAAGGAACGAAAAACTCCCCCCCACCCCTACAAATGCAACCAAAATCGAAGTAACCAGTAAGAAATCTCTCTCTCTCTCTCTCTCTCTCTCTCTCTCTCTCTCTCTCTCGGATTCTATTCTCTTCGTTTGTGTATGATTCTGTACACGCATTGGATTCTTCTCTTTTCGATTTTTTTTTTCTATTTATTGGTTGATTTTTTAGTAGGATTTGAAGTGGAATCAGTAGGATTGGGTCTTTGGGAGGTCGCCGCTATTTTTTAAAATTTTATTAATATTAAACTTTGGATTTTTGTGGGGATTTTTACTTGCCATTTATCTCTTTCTCTATTTTTATCTTCGGATTTGCATTTATTTCGATTTTTTTTGGGTTAAATCTTCTAATTACGGAGAAAAACGACGCATTTTCCTTCACCTTTTTTTTTTTTTTAATGTTTTAAGAATTTAAGCCAAGTTTTGTTTCTTTTTTCTTTGTTTCAACAATTTTTCAGCGTTTTTGGGGCTATGGAAAACAAATGTGGAGTGTTTGTGTTCTTTTCCAAATTTGGTTTCTATTTTTTTTTTTTTTTTACACAAATCCTTTTCTTTTGCCACAATCGCAGGATTTTGGTGCTAAAACATGGAAATTTGGTCTATGGAGAAGTTTCAATCACCAATTTCCAAAAATGGATATATATTTTTTTTTAACAAAGTACTTTAGATCAGATCCATTTATCATTAACTATTTTTGGTGGTATCACCCTTATCAGAAAAGATCAAATGAACCCTAAAAGAGAGAGAGAGAGAGAGAGAGAGAGAGAGAGAGAGAGAGAGAGAGAGATTAATTAAGTGATAATGTAGGAACCAGCATCTTATTAAGCCCAGCTGTAATGCATTTAAAAATTATGCTAACTAACTAATGATCCCTACAACATTTACTATTTATTGATGTTTTTGTCCTACCTGCTGCAGTTTTAGAAAAGCAATGTGGGCTTCACAAAAGTTGATAAAATGTATGGAAGATTGATTATATTTATAAATTACTGGAGTTTTAGTAGAGTAATAATGCTATGCAATCTGATGTGATTTGAGTAAATCTTATGATAGTATAGTTTCTACGGTCCAGATTTTACTTCCATCTGAAGACTTCTGATCAATATTGTTTTTGTTGGTTGGTAGTTGACTTCTACTACTTTACTACTGGGACCTTTCACTCAGTAGCCATTGGAAATGGAGGAGGCTTTACTGCAGGTAAGGTAGACTTTTATATTGGTAGGATTCTAATTTTGGGCTTTTGAATGTGCAACTCATTCACTGTTTGTTGGTTTATATAGCAATGAATCTGGCTCTTTGTAAGGAATTAAATGTTAGATGTCCCCGACAAGATTTATTGACCGTAAATACGTCGTTGAGGTTGGATATTAAAATCAGTGAGGGTAGTACTTCCATAAAGTACATGATGAGGGGAAAGAGATATAATGAGAAATTTACCACTTGTGATGGCTCCATGGTTTGTGTTAATGGGATGTAAAATTAGAAATATTTTGTAGAAGGGAAGTTGGATTATATGATATTTGTAGAAAGACTACTTATTAGATGATGCGTGGTGGTTGTTAAAGTTGATTGTAATTCACTTTGGACTTTGGGGAGGCCTCGATATAGCTTCTTATTTACGGTGTCTGGACGAAGGGGAGCTTTATTTGCCACAAGAACAGATGGGTGGAGGTCTTTCGGCGCAGCCAGTGTGGTTCATTGATCAGATTTAGTCCAGCCCAGCTGGAGTGTTTGAGTAGAGCTGTCTGAAGAAGTAGTAGCAGCATTTTTGAAGTCCTCTCAATAGATTCACCTCGCAGCTGAGTACAAGCTTCCAATCGTAGCTTTTGTCTCTGAGCTCCAAAAGCTTACTTCAGCTTCCCACCAAAGCACAACCTCAGCTTTAGTTTGCCAAACGCATGGCTGCTGCTTCTTGGAGTGGAGAACCTGCTCCAAGAGCTAAGCCGAACCTCTACTTATTGCTATTCATCATCTGATTTGCTGTTAAATTTACACAGGGTCCTATTGGATTGATGGAGAAAGCAGGCAATGTGGTTTTGGATATTGAAAGTCTTGCACAACCACCGGATAAATGTTGCACCGGGAGCCCAAAAATGAGCGTGAGTTTGATTTTAACCCTTTTTCGTCTCGCCTTCTTTGTTGCCTTTCTTTGGCTCTCAATCCTCTGTAAGTTTTCTATCTGTGGATAATCTATAGTTTTCAATTGGCAGAGAGCTCTTTCTCGTAAGGGTTCAAATCGCGTGGAGAGACGAAGTGGGGAGGAGCATGAAATGGATGAGGCATCTAAGAAGCTTCTAGTTAAAGGTATAAGCTACTTGAATTTCTTCGGCCAAAAAGATTCTGTCATTTTAGAACTATTTGCTATTGATATTTTCCAACGATAAATTTATTCTTATTTAGCGCAGTTTATTGTATTAAAAAGGCCATTAATTAGGAACTGCTCCTTTTGTTGATTTGAGATAATTTTATTTTGTTTTTACTGTACTTTTGACCTTATTGATCTCGTCGGATTATTGTTTTGCTATTAATAAATGAATTTATCACATTTTTTCTCAAAAATAAAAAGTTAGAAAGAAAAAGGATGGAAAGAGCTGTATTCAGCTTTTGCACTGCTTGCATACACTAATTAAATATTCGGACCACTACCGAATTAAATATTCGGACCACTACCGAATTAAATAGTCCTAAACCAATGCAGTTTGTTGAACTAAAACTCCAATAATGTAAAACTATTCCTTGTGTTAATTTAAGATTCGTGAGTTTTTAGTATTTGGTTAGACCTCGCTGATCACACCCAAAAATGTAATATTGAAACCATTAAATGGTCTGCTGTAAATCTGGCATGTGGCAGCCATTTTGTGTCTTGATTGTCATTCTTTGTGCAGTCGTGGCATCTCAGCTGGATCAGCTGAAGCTGCTGCTGGTGCCAAATAAAGCTCTTGTAGCAGCACAACCAGCATCTGGTAGCCCGGTGATAACTGATTCCGGAGAGGGAAGGAACAAGAGATTTCATCGCTTAACAGCGATCCACCCTCGGAAAATACTTCTTCTGTTTGCAACTGTGTAAGTCTTGCCAACCTTCTTTTTACTATATTTATCGAGTTTATGAAGAATAGCTGATTTTGCAGTACTATCAACTTAGGGGCAACTTTTTACTGTAGCAGATACAGTAGCTTCAAATTAGAGAACAACTACTCTTGTGGTCCAAAAAGTTTATTTTAGCTCTTTCCCACGTGAAATCCTCTGGACTCTTTGTTAGCCAAATGCCTATTTTTTTTTGGAGCACCGTTTCTGTCTTCTTCTATAGTAGAGAAGCTGTTCCTACAGCTTGGTCGACAATATTCTATCAGTGATCGTAACTTGGGTTAAAGCTTTTCAGTCGATGGCCGAAGGCCCATCTCATGGAATTGGCTGATGCTACTGGATTATGCAGGCTACAACTTTGATCGATATTTCGATGAAGCATGCAAATTATAACTGCTCCAGTTTTCATCCCTTTAGCGAAACTAGTGAAGGGAAAGAAGAATATAATAGTCAGGATGTCAGTACATGTTCAGCAATCAGTCTTTTTTACTAGGTAGATTCTTCGGAGGCTCACAACACTTTCCATCACTTGCCAACTACCATGATTCTGTCTCTTGAACTACCGGACCACAAAATGTTGATGGACTTTGTTACTTTTGGTTGGCATCATTTGCACCTTCACCTACCAAGCAATTCACCTTTTGTGACCACCGCCATGAGCGTCACTTTTGATAGATCAAAAAGCTATAGGCGAAGGGCCTGTTGTAGAGAGTCTTGGCGGAGTATGTGCAGAAATTCTATTTGATAAGACCCTAGCAGTTGTTTCGTTAAAATCAATCCAACAGCTTTATGCTGTAGCTTAAAGTAAATGCGTCGATTGTAAGCTTCAGCTTTTGTGGCCTAGATGCTCATCTTAGCTTCTTGTCAAAGCGAGAAAATTTAGATTTTTGGTCACTAAATGCTTGTCTTTTGTTTCTTTCAGTAGAGAAGCCGTTTGAGAACCTTGCCAAAGTAATAATTTTATGTACTAGCCTGGAGAGCGGCATATCATTAATCATGATTCATCCTACATTTGATGTCCGTGGCACTTCCTACTATGATAATTTGAATCATTTATGATCTAACCACTTTATTTCGGCGCCCACGTAGAGCATTATTACTTTCGATCGAGTGAAGGTTACTTGAGCTATTTCCATTGCAGCATATCTCCTTTACTGATGGAAGAGGATACCACCCTAATTTTCTCAACTATTGCAAGTAAAAGGACAGGTTATTCTAACTACAACATGTTGTCAGATCGTTGGCGCTAACTGTTAATTCTAAAAATTCGAGTTGTTAAAAAAATACAACCAGTTTACAGCGTACAGATACAGTACCAACGAATCTCGATTGTGACTCAGCCAAGGATTTAAGTGCCGTGACACGGGGTCGTGCCGAAAACTTGTCGGCACAGTACGGCACGGTGCGTGCCAAGCCGTGCCGATGAGTGCCGGTCACAAAAAATACATACGTGCCGACACATAATGGCATGAAATATTTAATTTCTTTGGCAACAAAATTTTTTAATTACTTATTATGTATCTTTATCAAATATTTTGAACTTTATTAAAAAAATTACTTAGTAATTTTAAGAAAAAAGGGTTTTGAACTGTGTCATCGGCACGGGAGCTGTATCGTACCGGTATCTTGTTGGCACGGTACGACACGGTAGATACGGCCCGTGCCGATGGATACTTAAAACCTTGGACTCAGCCCAATTTGTTTCACGCCAATTCGAATATGACTCAACCATTTTTGTTGTTGGACTTTTAAGGCTTTTGATGAACACGCACAACCTTTTACCGTCGAGTTAGTGGATTTATTCGTAGAACAACTAACAATTTTAGCAAACTGCAAATTCTCCTTTTCTTTTCTTGCCCTTTTTTGTCCCCCTCAAGTAGATTTATCAGTACAGCAATTTTTCGCAGGTCGAGCATGGGGACGATGATTCTCATATATTTCACTCTTGCCATAAATCGACGAGGCGGAGCTTAACAGCTGTAAGCTGTCGGCAGTATTAAATTCTCCACTTGTTTTTCTCGCCGATTCGATTGCAGATCACAGAAGCGCCTCGAGAAGCAAGAAGCAGTTACTCCTATTTACTACCTACTGAGGTGCTCAGAAGTGTTTTTGGCCCCACTTTTTTCACATCTTTTGAGCATTATTATCGAATGACGGTGGAAGCGATTTACGGAAAATGACTGCACCGTCTCTCTTGGGTTTATTTTCAGAGATTCTGTTTGTAGTTCCCAAACTTTAGAAGATTGAGTTTGATGATATGGAAGCAGTAAATGCAGTTGATTTCATTTTAAGTTCTTAATTTGGAGCAAACACCTACTCTCTTTTTTTGGCTCTTGGAATTGGCTTGTGATTTACTACAATACCAGAGGATTTAAGGGGGGGTGGTTATGTTGGCTCAAAGTATCAACATTTTGCTTTTTGGCGGGAGGTTAAGTTGGATCGAATCACGTTTGAAATAAAAAGACGTCGAATTAGATCGAGTGATGTTCGAAGTGACAGAAGATTAATTAGGTCGAATTATAATCAAAATTTATAAATAATTTTAAATGAATTAGCAGTATCTCTTTAATAGCTCGTTTTATGTGAATTAGCTGTATTTTTTTAATAGCTCAAATTTTTTAGATTAATTTTTCTCACCAATGATACGGAAGTTTGATTTTTGCAAAACTATGAAAACTTTTTTTATTTTTGGAAAGAAAGTTATTTTTCTTGTGTAAAGACACTACTTTGCATATTTTTTATTTTTAGAATAAAAAATTCAAATTTACAAAATAAGAAATGCTATTTTTTTAAAAAAAAATTCTAGAAAAAATTATTTTTTTGGGAATCAGAACATTATTTTTGAGATATTTTTGGAAGGAACCCAAAAAAAAAAAAAAAAAAAAAAAAAAAAAAAAAAAAAAAAAAAAAACCTAACTGGTAAAGGCAAAATAGACGATTAGTCCCCCAGCTTTTGGCATATTGCAATTACAACATGACTTCCAAGAACAACAGATTTATTCTTCCAAACGTACCAAGCTTCAATCGGTATAGCTTGTTCCGGTACAACTAAATAAGTGAGAATTACTATTCTCACTCTTTCCAACCACCTTCTTATTTTTTCCTTAAATATCATTCCACGTCTATTGAGGCACCATCTCTCACCTCATTATTACATAATAAAGTTTGAGGGCAAAAAAATAATTTACCTCAATTAAAACTTTTTATTCCTCTTATTATTCATTTTCATACCAAACACAAAATTTCTTATCCTTAGAATCATTTCAAATGTTTTTTTACACTAGTTCCGTATTTTATACTTATTTCTGGAATAGCTAGTTCTGTCTTATCCCGTTAACAGACGGGTAATGTAAGTATTTTGAGACTAACAGAAATGTTATCATGAGAATCAAATCAATGACATTGATACCATAAATAATAAATTAGCAGGCAATTTCATCTGCTGCCAGTGCTCATTGAAGTTAAAAGACACCAGAGAAATAGAAATGGAGACAATATCACAAACCCTAAAAATCAAACTACCAACCTTGTGGTGCCACAGTAGTCCATCTCTGCCAACTTCATCAGTGCAGCACTGTGCATCAATAGGGCAGTGATGGAAATTAATTATTCAGTATTTATTTGTTGGTGAACTTAGCTACTGTAAAGAGTGCAAGTCCCAGACTGGGAAAAGGAAAATTTTATGCTACAAGGGCAAATATTCTATGAATAGAAAATAACCTGCTTAATGTTTGCTTGGAAACAAGACATGAAATAAGATCTTATTTCATTCTTGTTCCAGCCTTGTTTTCGAGCTCGTTTGGTAACGGAATAAGACAGAACTAGCTATTCCAGGGATAAATATAAAGTACGGAACTAGTGTAAAAAAACGTTTGGGAGATAAGAGATTTTGTATTTAGTATGAGAATGAGGAATAAGAGGAATAAAGAGTTTTAATTAGGATAAATTACCTTTTTGCCCTCAAACTTTATTATGTAATAATGAGGTGAGAGATAGTGCATTGGTAGACGTGGGAGGGTATTTAAAGAAAAAGTAAGAGGGTGGTTGGAAAGAGTGAGAACAGTAATTCTTACTTATTCTAGTTGTACTATAACAAGCTATACCGATTGATTCCTGGTGCGTTTGAAAGAATAAGAGGGATATCCCTCCTATTCCCGCTTCTATACCGAATCCAAACAAGGCCTCAAACGCCATCTTCCTAAAATAAGCTGGTATAAGACTGAAACTACAGTTCCTAAAACAACAGTTCCTGAAATAAACTTGTTCCCATTTAAGAATAAGATTAATTAAAATAAATATAATTTTAATTATTATATTAACTAATTAATTTATTAAATTGTTAAATTATTTGTAGTTAATTAAATTATTTATTAACAATACTTATTATTGGTAATTATTTTATCAATTAATATTTAATATTTAGAATTATCTAATAATAGTTAATTAAATAAATTAAATTGTTATTTCATTAATATTTTTGTATTAATTAATTAGATAAAATATTTTTATTTTAAAATTAAAATTATTTTATTTTTATTATTTCAATCTAACTATCCAAACATTATTTTTTTTTTTTACTTTCAAAAACAACCTAATTTTCATCCAAACGAAAAATTGATTTTATTCCTGCTTGTTTATGAACTTATATCTATTTATGAAATCAACAATTCTAGTTCCTACTTATTTCTGAACTTATATATTTTTCTGAAATAAATAATTTTAGTTTATATTTGAACCAAATATAACCGTAAGTACAGCATCAAACAACCACTCAGCTGAAAAACATAATTTTATAGTGTGTCCCTTCTTGCATATGTCCGTTGAAATTAATTTTTTACATTCATTGAATTTGACTCATATGTATTTATCAAATAAAATAATTAAAAAAAAATTATAACTAACCGATAGTTATGATCAAATTGAAAAGTCACTTCACGAAGCACCAGCTTATGAAGTCTCACTTCATGAAGTTTCTGTTTGTAGAGGAATAAGAAAAGAGTTCAAGTCTTCATTCATAATATTTTTATTTTTTATTTTTTATTTTATTTCTCTTTAGCAATTTTCGTATGTGCAAACGTAGTTTCAGATTTATATTTTATTCGTTGAACTAATACACACCAAATTGATCTTGCTACTTTCATCTTTCTACTTCATTTACTTTTTTTTTTTACATTTTTGTTACAACATATAGCTCCCATGCTATTACTGCATTAATAGAGATGTTATTGATGTTCTTGTTGCAGATTTTATTATTGCTATTGCTGTTGATATTATTACAGTCAAAGAGAATGTTCTGATAATTAAGTGGTTGGAGGTCTGTAAGACAAAAAAAAGTTTTTAGTAAATGATGAAGATGCATCTAATCCCAATTAAAATTTTTGATGGCTCAAAATGAGGTATTAGGTAGCATGAATTTGAGAAAACAACAGGGATTCAAATGTATGCAACACTAAATTCTGTATGAACATTATTAGCTTACATAGAAATTTATAGCAGGACTTGTGAGCTTTTAAAAGTACTGAAATTTTTGTGCTTTTAAATTATTTTTTATGTTGGAACTTCTGAATGGACGATCAGCTCCGTTACACTTGATCTAGAATATTTGAAGTATCTAGAAAATAAATTTTATAATTTTTCGATATCATTTATCTAGTAATAGAAATGACTCAAAATCAACGACTGAAAATAAAAATCTCACAAAATATGATGATATGATACTAAACTTTTAAATCAAAGATTTGATCTTATTTTACATAATATAAAAAATATTCTATTAAAATTTTATATGATTTGAATATTTCTATACCGTTAAATTTGCAAACAGCTTATCACAATTATTAAAATTATTAATTTTGAATTTTTTTTTGTTTTATCACCATCTAATTAATATAAAAAAATCATAAAATTTATGCGAGAGAAAGATAGAGAGAGATTGTGTGTGTCCTTTGTTTGCTTTGGTGCTACTTCATGGGGCGCGAGGGCGAGCACTTCTTGGAGGAGACGATGCTGTTGTCGTCATCGACGGCGGCACCGCCATCGCCGGAGTTTCTTTCCTCTTCCTTCTCGCCGTCGCCGGAGGGGAAAGAGAAAAACCCTAGTTGGCCTTTTTTTTTAATTTTTTTAATTTTTTTTTTTTGTTAATTTTATGTAGCTCTATGTTTTGATTAATTTTATACAGTTCTTTGTAAATAAAAAATACTTACACCCGATTACGAGTAACATTACTCTCTGTAAATAAAAAAATATTTTTTTGTACATTCCAAATAAGATATATGATGTATGGATAGCATTGCTTCTATAAATATATCGAATAGTAGATACATTAATTCAATTTTTCATATTTATTTTTTTATAAAGGTCAAAGAGTAAGGTAAATTTATATTTTTTATTCTTTTACATATTATAGATATATTTTTTAATCATTAGAACTAGGTTGGAATACTGCACCAAGCTATTGGTGCTATCAAGTTTTTAGCTTTTTGGATTAAAAGATGTGTAGTTAAGATGATAGTGGACCTCTAGAATTTATTAGATGGTTAGTTGAATAGTAAAAATTTTAGGGGACAACTATAATTTCAATTGCATATCTTTTCATCCAACGGCTGAAAACTTGATTGATAGCATCAATTGTTTGGTGCTATTGATAGTATTCTAGCTGGACTATATATATATATATATATATATATATATATATATATATATATATATATATATATATATATATATATATATATAATTTATAATTTTTTTAAAAATAAATATAAAAACTTAAATTTTGTAGGAATTTATTTACCGATACGAAATTAATCCAAAATTTTAAATCCCAGTGGAAATCTATAAATCGGATTCGGGCAAGATCGAAGCCCGGTCCATGATATCTAATTGGGCCGGGCCTTGTTTAGGTCCGGTTCAGTTCCGCACTAGGGTTTTGGTTTTGCTCTCTCTCCCTCTAAATGTAAACTAGGGTTTTTCTCTCTCCTCTCTTTTTCCGGTTGGAGAGGCGATGGCGGGAAAGAAGCGGAAGGAAACTCCGGCGATGGTGGCGGCGCCGCCGCGCCGCGCCGCCCTCGACGACGACGATAACAGCGTCGTCTCCTCCAAGAAGCGCTCGCGCCCCATGAAGCAGCACCAAAGCGAACAAAAGGTACGCGCAATCTCTCTCTAGGGTTTGCATCGCATCGATCTCAAGATGCCTCTTTGATCTCTTCTCAGATGGTTTCTTCCGACCTTAGCGCGAAGATTTTGAAGGAAGCCCTAAAGCAGCAGAAGGAGATCCTTCGGGAAGAGGAGGATGACCACCCCACTCCCTTCTCCGCCGTCTCCTCCGCCCCTCCTCCCCGATTGGAGGAGGAGGAGGATGATGACGACGACGTCGATGGCTTCGACGGGTTCTCCGATACCCAGAGCCGGTACGACGATGCAGTGGTGCGTTTTCTCCGCCCTTTCAATGCTCAATTATCTTATACTAATTTAGGGTTAGTAAAAAAAACTGATTTTTGGGGGTGTCTTTGTGTTTTCTAGCCGGAGATCGATGAGGAGGACGAGAGGGTTTTGGCGGCCTTCATGCAGGATGGTGCCGCGCCGCAGCTCACGTTGGCGGATCTCATCATTCAGAAAATCAAAGAGAAAAATGCCAATGCCACCTCTGGTCGGTTTTGTTTTTGAATATTTGCCACTGATCTAACTATAATTATTTTTTGATATATTAAGTAGGTTGAATAAAGACCAGTATTAAAGAAATTGAGTAATTCTTGGAGCTTTCCTGGTAGGATTTTTTGTTGTTATGTAAATTTCATGTTAAAGATGTGAACTTTAGTTCCCCTTTCTCTCATTCATGCAAAAATTATTGGAGTGCGAATGCGTCTTTTAAATTCGCTACATTGATTTCTTCCATCTGCTCCCATCCGACGAATTGTGCCAACTAACAAAATATCAGGAGATCATTTGATGGGAATAGCATTGGTTTGCACTGTTTGAAAAATTAAATTTTGATTTAAGTCTTATAAAGTCTCAGGAGGATATTTGAGTACTTTTGAAGCACTTTAATTTTATCCATAAAAGTTGTCGATACTGACAACTTCCATTTAATATTCCTTGTGAGTTGGTGCGTGCTTAAGCGCTAGCCAGAATTACATTACATTTATCTTTATAGTAACAAACTAAGAATTGTCACACGCTTGGGAAAATGAAAATTTCTAAGAATTATTTGCTTGCTGCAAAGCTGATTTAGTTGCTAAATGGTTGTACATACTCTAATTGCCTTTTGTATGTCCTCAGAAGCACGCCCTGTTCCTAAATTGGATCATAGTATAATCGACCTTTACAAGGGGTATGTGAGCTACCGCCTCTTTTCTATGTTCTCTGCATCCTTACGTCTTCAATCATGCTAATATATATAGTGGTTTGTTGCACCGAGTTTATGCAGGGTTGGCAAGTTGTTAAGCCGATATACGTCTGGGAAAGTTCCCAAAGCATTCAAGCACATTCCAGCGCTAGAACTTTGGGAGGATGTATTGTATTTAACCGAGCCTGAAAATTGGTCCCCCAATGCGATGTACCAAGCAACACGGATTTTCTCTTCCAATATGAATTCAAGGAAGGCCCGGCGTTTCTACAATCTTGTTCTACTTCCGCGTGTCAGGGAGGATATCAGAAAGAACAAGAGACTTCATTTTTCTCTTTATCAAGCACTAAAGAAGTCCCTGTATAAACCAGCTGCATTTTTCAAGGGAGTTCTTTTTCCACTGTGTCAGGTACTAGTCTTGTTCAAACATTGTTGCACTACTATGGAAAATTTTTGTTCTTGTTTGAGCTGCTTATCTTGCTAATATGTGTGAAATTTAAATTGTATTCTGTGTGTGCGCGCGCGTGTGTGTATCTCTATACATGCTAATGCTCATACAGAATTTAGTATTGCATACTTTCGAATTCTTAAGAGAAGTTTGATTATGCTGAAGAAGGGAAAATCAGTATACACACAACATTTTGATGGTTATTTTATCATATGACTAAATATTATGATCGCCATACTGTTCAGCCAAACTTGGTTCGAATCCCCTGTTATTTTCTCAAATTCATGCTACCTAATATCTCGTTTTGAGCCGTCAAAAATTTTAATTGGGATTAGATGTATCGTCATCATTTACTTAACACGTTTTCTCTTACAGACCTCCAAACACTTAATTATCAGAACATTCCCTTTGACTGCAGTAATATCAACAACAATAACAATAATAGTATCTACAACAAGAACATCACACTTGTTGTTTTTGTTAATAATTGGGATTAATGCTTACTGGGTTTTGAAACTTAATAATTGGGGTAAATTCTTGCTTAACACTAGTTAACATCAACATCAATAGCATCCCTATTAATGCAGTAATAGCGTTAGAACTATATTATTGTTTGGTGTTATGTTCTCATCTAAATGCTTTCTCCACCTTCATTATTGACAAAAATAGTAAATTGCTATGGAGCTCAACCCTTTATCTGCTGAGCTAGAGTTGATTGACACGTGAAAAGAAACAACTAGGAATTTTTTTTTAGGTCAGTTAAGAGGGTGATTTTTTTAAAACAAAAGGAGGCAAATGTTAAAATTAAGAGTTTACTGTTTATTGGTCTTCTCGAAAAGCATGAAAGATTCAAAGAGTGTCAGCCCATTTTTCTCATTTTATTTATTTTCTTTTAATTAGACTTTTCTCTTGTTATTTTCGTTGGAATAAGCTTCAAAATGTTTATGATCGCGTGCTTATCATGTGCCTAGCTCTTTATTGGAGTCCAATGTGACAATCTCCTGTCACATATATGTGCACTTTTAATTTGCTATGCTTATTTAGGTCTCTTAATAGTGCTCATAGCAAATTTTAACCACAGTTATTGCATTGTCAACCAAACTTTCATCTTTAACTTTCTAATCATGTACTGTACACTCTTTTCTGTCAATAAATCTGTTATACTATGATTGTTTTTCAGCTGAGTGGTTCTTTGATGCTTTACTTGTAGGAGAGAAGCAGGTTATTTTCTATTCATAGTTATTTGCCCTTTTAACATAAAATTTTCCTTTTCCCAGTCAGGGACTTGCACTCTTAGAGAAGCAGTTATAATTGGAAGCATAATTGAAAAGGTCACCATTCCTTCCCTTCACTCGAGGTAATGTGCCTGTTAAGATATTCTAAGATTCTTTATAAATTGTAATCGATTTACAGTAGCTAAGTTCACCAAATAAATACTAAATAATTAATTTCCATCATTGTCCTATTGATGCACAGTGCTGCACTGATGAAGTTGGCAGAGATGGACTACTGTGGCACCACAAGGTAGGTAGTTTGATATAGGGTTTGTGATATTGTCTCCATTTCAATTTTTCTGATGTCTTTTAACTTCAATGAGCATTGGCTGCAGATGAAATTGTCTACTAATTATTTATGGTATCAATGTCATTGATTCTCAGGATAACATTTCTTTTAGTCTCAACATACGCTTATCTTTCAAAACTCATGTTCTACATCTCATACTTCTATTGTACTAGGAAGTCATGTTGTAACCTATCAAGGTTGTTTGGAAAAACAGGTTGGTTTGAGCTCAGTATGATGTTCAACATAGTCGAGCGCTAGTCTTGTTTATGTGTCCAACTATATATTTGAAGCGAGTGTAAGCATACCGAAGAAGTTAATTATGACAAGGCTTTGGCCAGAATGCTCATCTTGGCCCAATCAAGTCATCTTATTAGTTCAGCCTGCGACAGCCCTAATCCAATAGAAATTTTGTTTATTTCCTATGCATATTTTGATATTTTGTCATGCTAGATCTGATTAATCTTAGGAGGGGCAAATAGTCAATTATTATGGTCTATACTCATGTTAATTGACTTTACTATGTTCTGAAAGAACTGCTTATGTTTGTGCATATGAAGAGATGGTCTTCAACCTGCACCGCAGTTTTTTTGCATGCAATACTTTTAATGTGTTTCATCCTTATGGGCATGGCATTTTCAGTCCTAGTAGGCTAATGTAGTAGTTGAGTGAGTGGTTGGCTGTTTGAAATGAGTTTAGAAGAGAACCTGGCTCATATTTTAGAGTATCAGTTGGCGCAAACTAGGCAACAGGGCTTGATCATTTTATAGTCATAGATTTTATTTCCTTTATCACTTTTCCTGAACGTGAGGTAGTGCTGCATTTTTCATTTAGTAGTCTAAATTGTAATGTTGGAATATAAAATAGAAGTGTCAGGTTCATTATTTTTTAAAATATTTTTATTAAAAATATTCTTAGTTTGTTTGATATCAATTAACATCTAAACAGAAACCTCTAAAGGTGCCGAAATTGGGAAACCGCTGTCTAGGAGCTAGGGTCTATTTGTTTACATCTTAAGTAGGTCTCATCACAGCTTCCCTCTCTCAAATTCATTTTTGAAATGTTTTTGGGCATAATTTTTATTTGCATGGAAAGTTGTCCTTGTGATTCTACAGAAAACAGGTTTTTGCTTCAGATAAACTTTATTATAAAGTTTATAAAGCAATGGGCATTTCCTTTTTTGCTTGAGCCTCTTGCTTTCTATTTCCTTTTCCTGTAAACCAGATATTGAGAAGTCAATCACTCGTCGTTTTTGATAAACTAAACTTCAGAAAATTACAATTTCAAAAATAGCTTTCCTGGAAGAACTCTTTTGTTGTTTCCGTTGCATCCAGACTACCCCTTATTCTAAAATTAACATTTTAGACTTTGGCCTAAGCTTTATATGCTCTGACTTGTTGTGCAGCTTAAGCCTGAACCCGGAGCTGACTACATCTTGTATTGACATGTTCTAACCATCTACTTCGCTTAGCTATTTGTTGATTCATGTCCAACACCTTTCATATCTGTTTGTTCTATTTGGATGTCCGCCATATTTATGTTTGTTATACTATTATCTATGCCGCTTTGATTAGTGCAATTGTAACTTTCTAATTATTGGTTATAAACCTTGTAGTAATTCTATGATTTATATCTGACATTCTTTTTTTCTTTTTTCCCCCTTCGGTATCTTATTACAGTTATTTCATCAAACTATTTCTGGACAAAAAGTATGCATTGCCTTACCGAGTGCTTGATGCTGTAGTTGCACATTTCATGAGGTTCGTCGAGGATGAACGGGTCATGCCTGTCATATGGCATCAATCTCTTCTCGCATTTGTACAAAGGTTTGTATGTAGTACATTTCTATTGTGTTGCATTTGGTTCTTTCCGATTATCTACCTATTTTTGTATGAAGCAAGTATGATCAGTTTGTAGATTCTATAACAGTTGTTGAGTGCCATTGTATTTCCTAATGTGAGACGCAACATCATCTCTTGGAGATAAGAGCAATTTTTGATTTTTTATTTTTGTAGGGCATATGGGGAATGTCTACAGTCATACTCCACGTGTATTTGCGGCTAACTAAACCTTTTGCAGGTATAAGAACGAACTGGAAAAGAAGGATAAGGAAAATCTCGAACGTTTAATGCAACATCAGAAACATTACTTGGTAGAGTGGTTATGCTTTATTGAATTTACCATCTTGAATTGACTGTGGAGAAAAGTTATCCGACTTATCAAATGTTACCTTTTATCTTCTTGTTTTGATAGGTTACTCCTGAAATCCGCAGAGAACTTAAAAATAGCCGCAACCGAGGCGAAAAAGAGGATGATCTCATGTCAATTTATATCCTTCGATAAAAGTGTTTTTTTTTTTTGTCCTTTATGGCCTATATCAGTTAAAGAAGATGCTCCCATTTTCTTAATAATGGGTCGGAAACACAACTACTTACAAAGCAACCTATTATTTCACCTTAGTTTGAAGTTGTAATTCTCGATAGCATGTTCTCTTGATGTGCTTGCCAAAATCACTCGGCATTTAAAACAAATCTTTTCAAATGAATAATCTCCAACATTTTTTTTCCCTTGACGAGCCTTACCTTCTCCTATTTCTGTAATCAACAAACCGATTGAGGAAGATCGATGGGATTACCCGGAGGTTCCGATGGAAGACGATTGAATGGTTTGATCCACTCCTAGTAATCAGTTCAAAATTCACACTTTTTCTGTATTCCGTTATTTATTTACTTATTCCTTCTGTTGCAGATTTTGGCAATTGATGGAATTTTGTTCTCTACCGCGTATGCATTCAAAGGAAACAAATTCCTTTGCCATTAATTATGCTGTGGTGGTAGCTCCAGCTGAGTGGAAGATTCTTCTCTCTCAATCCAGGGGATTCTATTTCTCCAGTTGCAGCAGGTTATAAAGCATACAATAATTTAAAGCTGTTTATGTTATGTTTCTCCCTCTCTCTCTCTCCAATTTTGCAGAATGAAATACACACAAAATGAGCTGCGCACAGCAGGATTGAAATCCTGAGTTATTTGATTATCATCTTTTATTTTGTGCTACAGCATTCATTATAAGGTGGCCTTATTGGATGATTTGTATTCTGCTTATGCTAAGTAGAGAAAAACTTAGAGTGCTAGTGATAGTAGAGGAAGTGTTTGCTACCTATTTTTTAGTTTTTGGATGCGTCGGGTTTACTATTTGTTGGTATTATTATTATTATTATTATTATGAATTCGAAGGTTCTAGTTCTACTCCTATTTCATCAGCTGAACTATCATTCATTTGTACTGAGTCTTAACAAATAGCATTCATGAGCTAATCACAAAATCGGCGTAGATCCTCTGAATGTAACTCCGAAGGATTGGGTTCGCATAATGTCTCCTGACTTTTCAGTTATCATGAGCAGAATAAAGATCAAGAACTAAGAACTTCAGTGCCATTACATTGAGATTGTGCTGAGCACTTGTTAATGATACTGCATGTTGCATATATGTCAATATGTGCTTGTTGGTACAATAAGATTCAGTAGGCCCAGTTCATGTACCAATGATCGATCGATCGATCGCTCAAGTTCCTTCTGGTAATCCAAATTAAAAACTCTAGTTGAATGGAGTATTAGCTTCTCTCTATGTAGTATTCTCTGTTTTACCAAATTCACTTGCGAAACGCTTTTTTATGTGATGCTTTATATAGAAGTCGGTGGCAGAGCCCCCATGAATGCCGATTTTGTTTATTACTCCATAATCTGAATTCGGCAACGAAAAGCCTCCGCACGCCGACTTTCTATAAGAGAGCGATTTATGTTAAAAGTGAAAAAAAAAAAAAAAAAAAAAAAAAAAAAGGAGCGAGATCAGTTCTCGGTCTCAGCATTCCGGAAAGCGCTCGCTCGCTGGCTGCCACGTCACAGGGCGGCGCAAAAACCAACCGCCATGGATCACGCACATCTCACGCTAGACCCGGTCTATACACCGGGCCACTCCAGAGAACCCCCATTGGTTGAGTTTTTTTTTTTTTTTTTTTTTTTTTTTTGCCTTACACAGTATAAATTGCGTTAGATAATTTACATCGATTTTATATCTTATTAGTTTTATCTTTAAATCTTTAAATATTCAATTCTATAGATAGAGATAGAGTGAAAAGATTTAAATTAATTTAGATGTAATAAAAAATAAATTCAGAAATATAATTTATAGGGATCAAAATTTTAAATTCAGCTAAATTTAGCTTAATATTATTATAAACTTTTTAAATTTGCCAAAAATTTTATTAGAAAGATGGTTGTAGATAAATTTTGGATTGAAATTGAAAAAAATATATATATAATATTTGAGATCTAAGAATAGTAATAAATTAGAGTACTTGCTTATATATCTGTAAAAAAATTTCGTCTTTTTTATTTATTCCTCCTAGGAGACTAATATTAAAAATACATTTTTAATATTTCAAATTTTTTTAAATATATTTTTAAAATTAAATTTTATTAATAAACTGATAGGAGAACCGTTATTTTTATAAAATTATTATTTTACTATATTTAATATATTTTTCTCCCGTTCTAATATTTCTTATGTACGTTTAAGTTATTTTATTATTTTTTTCTTTTCAAAAATATTCTTCAGCTATTACCAATTTTTCTTATTTGCCCTCGGATTACGAGAAAAATAGATATTTTAAATTTTTTAAACTCTCACAAAAATTTAATCCAAATTTAATTAAAAATAACTTAAACGTATATTATGTGGAAATATTTTTGAACAAAGAAAGAAATATATGAAGAGCATATTTGAAATAATAAAATAAGAGTAAATAAAATATTGAATGTAATTTGACCATGATGACGTGGCACACCCGGCTCATGAGAATAGTTATTACAGCAAAAAGCAAGCAAAAGCAAAGAACGAAATAAACGACGCTAAGAAAATTTTATTTTATTTTATTTTTTTTATTCCTTTCCTTCGATCTCCTCCTCCTCACTCTTTTTATTCTTCTTCTTCTTCTTCCTCTTCCGAATCGTCTCCCTCTTCGCCTCATCTCTCTCGATTCAACCCTAGCAATGGCGAACGACGCTACCCCCTCCTCCTCCGCCTCCTCGTCCTCCGCCGCGTCGGAGGAGGCGGAGAAGGAGGAGGAGGAGAAGAAGAAGAAGAAGAAGAGGCGTAGCGGCGGCGGTGGAGGAGGAGGAGGAGGAGGAGGAGGAGGAGTGGTGTCGCGCGTGTGGAAGGGGATCTTCGGAACGAAAGATGACTTAGAGAAGGAGCTTCGGCGCCTCTCCATGGCGGAGGCATCCGCCCACGCGCGGATCAAGCGAAGGGCCCAAGCAGCGCGCGCCATTGGGACGAACCTCGTCGTCCTATCGATCGCTCTCGAGGTTTTGTGACTTGATTTTAGCCGAATTAGTTTTGATTAGGTCGTTGGAATTTGTCAATTTGATTTCGAATTTAGGGTTTGATGAGGTAGCTGTTTGGTGTTCTCAAATCATCTTAGGTTTGATTGCAATAACTCAGGTTGTTTCAATCAGAAATTGCAATAACTAAAGTTTCGATGATCGAATATCACTAACCTTGTAGTTGTAGAACTATTCGTCCAATTTGGCCTATGATTTATGTGAGCAAATGGAGCAATATTGCTCGTTTAATTTTATTTTTAGTTTGTAGCAACATGATTTTTGATGCTTATAATGGTTTCACGGAATTGCGCCAAGTGATTGAAAATTTTGTTCTGAAGCTGTTCATCTAATTTAGCCTATGATTTATATGAGCAAATGGAGCAATATTGCTCGTTTAATTTTGTTTTTATTTTGTGGCAACATGATTTTTGATGCTTATAATGGTTTCACGGAATTGCGCCAAGTGACTGAAAAATCTGTTCTGAAGCTGTTCGTCTAATTTAGCCTATGATTTATATGAGAAAATGGAGCAATATTGCTCGTTTAATTTTGTTTTTATTTTGTAGCAACATGATTTTTGATGCTTATAATGGTTTCACGGAATTGCGCCAAGTGACTGAAAAATCTGTTCTGAAGCTGTTCGTCTAATTTAGCCTATGATTTATATGAGCAAATGGAGCAATATTGCTAATTTAATTTTAGTTTTAGTTTGTAGAAACATGATTTTTGATGTTTATAATGGTTTCACGGCATTGCGCCAAGTGATTGAAAAATCAGATATGAAGATGTACTTAAACATAATATATATTAGATTCCATATACATCACAAATGTATCTTTCACTGGTTATCTATCTTGCAAGTGTTCGATGCTTCATTATTGCTAAACCTTCCAAAAAATGATTTAATGTTCTTGGTCATTTTCTACTAGATCAATTTTTTGCGTAGCATGGTATCAGAGAGCTAGCTCAAAGCCCCCTCCATTCCAAGAGGTCCTGAGTTTGATTTTTTTGTCCGCCACTTTATGGCATATATTTGCGTCCTCTATTCCATTGTATTTTCCGTCATCTCAGACCATTTGGCAAGGTTCATTTGATATCTACCATGCACGCGAATGGGGGTGTTAAGACAAATTCTAGGCCATTTCTTACTCGATCATTTTTTTTGTTAACATAAATCAGATTTGTCTCTTGGTCAAGACTCGTCAAGACTCAAAAGAGTTATATACTCGTACGAAGAGCCTTGAGAATTTCTCAGGATAGTTGCCTTTTGAACTGATTTCTAGTTGTTGTTGATTTGTTTCACAGGGTATGGCCGTTGCATATGCTATCATGACGACAAGATCATTGGATTTGAACTGGCAGATGAGGGCAGTTAGAGTGATGCCTCTGTTTGTGCTTCCTGTTTTAGCTGTCGTCATCTACTCGACACTTGGAAGCGTCAGAAGAATGCGTGAATATCATGGACTCTTTTCCTTTTTAATTTTTTTTTATAACCCAGTTCGTAGTTTCTATAAATTTGCTGATTGAGCTTTTGATCTAGTAGTTTCTCTCTGTAGACGTTTATTTGACCGTTCTTTCATGTTTGATTGGTCGATTGAATTTTTTTAAACAAATAGATATTTAAATGGGAAAAAAAGAAGGGGGAAGTAGAGTATAGAAGAAGTGATCCTGGGTTATACTCAGCTTTCATCCCAATTCAATTAGGTATTTTATGGGAATATGGGACTTATTTGGTTAATTTTATTAGCATTTTTCGAGCTACAAGTAGGGGGGTATTTATGTTAATGAAGTTCAGAGTTGTCTAGAGAAGGGGAAAAAGGAAAATTATTGCGATAGTGGGGAATTCTTTTCGCCGCTAACACAAAAAAGCACATATATGACGAACTGCCTCAAAATTGATTCTCTGAATCTTTGATGTTTTTCATACATGGTTGGCCATGAGCTTTTTTAAATTCCTTTTAGAAACCTAATGTAGGAGAAACTTTTAGTGAGATTCAGAAAGAACGTTATCCTGTTTATAACCCGTCCTCCTTTTTCTTCAGTGGATAGCAAGGACCAGAAAGCACTTGAGAGGCTCCGCGAAGAAAGGCAAGCGAAGATAACTGAGCTGAAGGAGAGGACAAATTACTACACTACACAACAGCTTATTCAGGTAGGTTTCTCGTCTTGCTATCCTTTGTCTATATGTCTATACTATTGGCCAAGGATTTAAGTGCCGTGGTACGGGATCGTGCCGAAAACTTGCCGGCACGGTACGGCACGGTGCATGCCGAGCCGTGCCTATGAATGCTGGTCACAAAAAATACATGCGTGCCGACACATAATGGCATGAAATATTTAATTTCTTTAGCAACAAAATTTTTTAATTGCTTATTATGTATCTTTATCAAATATTTTGAACTTTATTAAGAAAATTACTTAGTAATTTTAAGAAAAAAGGGTTTTGAACTGTGTCATCGGCACGGGAGCTGTATCGTGCCGGTATTTTGTTGGCACGGTACGGCACGGTAGATACGGCCCGTGCCGATGGATACTTAAAACCTTGCTATTGGCACTTGATCTAGGGCACATCATATGTTTGGCGAGAATTTTTCTCCCATTCTTAATGCATTGATATCACTCTCTGTAGAGCTTCACGCTTAATTGGTTCCTGTATGGTCTAATCTTGTCTACCTGTCAATTTAATCACTGAGCACTTATTTTAGTCAATCAGGTCACCGAAGTCTCGGCTAGTCGTGAAAGTCATTATTCCAAGTGAATTAAAACAACTTGTACTACATTTTGGTTTAGGGTCCAAATCTATTTCTTTATATCTGTAACATTGGAGGGATAACTGATAATTTAACTTCTGGCATTAGTTTTTTTGTCAATAAGGCAAACTTTGGTTAGTGAATTTTCACCGAAATGGGCATAGAACTATATTTATGTATCAGTAAAAGTAGAGTGACTAACATTTAATTTTTATTCTCTGTATTTGTTACTGAATCTTTATAATGATTATTATTATCGCAGAGATACGACCTTGATCCTGCCGCCAAAGCTGCAGCAGCAACTGTTCTGGCATCTAAACTTGGCGCAGATTCTGGATTGAAATTTCATGTTGGAGATGAATCAAATACCAGTCCCTCTTTGGGAGTAAGCAATGATGCTAATCTGGCACAACCTACTCCTCTCCGACACAGAAAACCAGCTTCTGGCAAAAGTGCTGGCGCAGTAAGCAGCCAAGAAGAAGCTCACTTCTTCGATGATTCCTTAAATGAGTACGATGAAAACACTGGGGAAATTGCTTCTCCAGGTCACGGTTTTGTTGAACATAATAAAGGTTCTGCTGGTAGCGACGGTGGATGGCTCGCTCGAATTGCGGCTTTGCTTGTAGGAGAAGATCCGACACAGTGCTATGCGCTGATCTGCAGCAACTGCCATATGCATAATGGTAAGTGATGCCTTTTGAAGTTGTTATCATGTTAAATTACCTTTTTATCTCTTTCCACTCTAAATGCCCTCGCCCTGAAGCGAAGAAATGCAAGAACCGACTCATCTCGCTAACTTAAATGTGCAGGATTTGCGAGGAAAGAGGATTTTCTATTTATAACATATTATTGCCCTCACTGCCACGCATTAAATGGGTCTCGACAGCAAGCGGAAAATGAAATGATTTCCAGTTCTGGGAGGGAAACTCCAATTTCTCGAGCTGATGGTAATGATCCGATCAACGACGCGAGCAATTCGAGCTCGATCACCGGCAGTCCATTTGCAAGCACTCCAACAGCTGTCAAAGAAATGCCTCCAGGAGACAACAACGGCGGCGGCGAAGACGACGAAGGAAATGATCTGCTTACTAATTGAAAATTTGTATTCAGTAATATATATAATGCTGTTACAACGAAAATTCATTTGTTTGTTGATGATGATTCGCATAAACGGAGGAAAAGAGAAATGTGTGTAAAATAATTACTAATTTATTTTGAGAGTTTTGTTGATTTTTTTTGCCATTTTTTTGTGTATATTGTGAGGATGGATTAAGGTAACATAAGGTACCATAGCAGCTGTAATAATAATAATATTATTATTATTCATTTGTATGTTCAATGCAGGGATGTTAATGGGTATGGATATTCAAAATTTTATCCGAATTGAATCCGATCTGATTTATTCGATGTTAAACAGTTATGGATATGTTAAACAGTTATGTATTCGGATACGGATATAAAAAATAAAAATTTGTAGAATTTGGATTGGATTTTGAGTGTATCCAATTCAAAGCCGAATTAAATTTATATTATATAATATATATGTATATAAATATTATATATTATATTTAAATTTATATTTTTAAAAATTAGATTTACAGTAATATGTTTTGAAATATTATAAAGAGAAAAAAAAATAATTATTTCGGATTTGAATTTTTAGATTAGGTTCGAGTTTTGGTTTTTTTGATTGGGTTCGGATTTGGATCTGAATTTTTAAAATCTATCGAATTTGAATTTTAAGTTTGGTAGTCGGCTACGGATTTGGGTTTTTAAAAATCTGCCCCGACCCGTTGACATCCCTAGTTGATTGAATTAGTTGAAGTGGTAGTCATAAATGGATCGAATTAGTTTAAATGGGCCGCCCAGAAAAACTCAAAGGTCAAAACAAATTTGAAATTATTATAAAACCCAATTAAAATCCAACAAAAAAAAGAGAAGTAGAAGCACACAGAGCAGGAGGAAAATAATAGAGAGTAGGCGATAAATAAGAGAAAGTCAAATCATCAGAATATCTAAAAATATTTTTTATTATCCATAGTATAATTATTATAAATATTTTATTGATAACAAAACATGATAGTAATATGAGATAGAAGCAATCCCATAAAAAACTTTAAAAATTTTCTTCATTATCCATAACATCATAAATTAGATAGGACTCCCACGGAGGACCGGGCCGCCGGCTGATGGGGAGGCCTCAGGCTGCCTCCAAGACGGCCGTGGGCCACGGGGCCCGGTGGGCGGTGCCCGGGTGGGCAAGAGAGAGGCCCGGGGGGGGTACACAGGAAATAGAAAAGGTAGTTACAAGCCAGTATTTGATCCCCTATACCAAAGTTGATGAAGCAGTGTCTAAGATATAAGAAAACAGAAACATGAACATTGATGCAGAGCTATCTGATAATCTGCTAAGGAAACATACAATCTCTTTGTAAAAGAAAACAACAGCTGGCTGTCAATAATGTTTGCCCACATGAGCTGCAAGAAATTACAAAGAAAAGATTTGGCAGCTAATAACGGTTCTCAGCATATATGTTCCTCACACCTTTGAGTGCTAAATCATAAGAAGAAAAGAAATCATATACAAATAGCATGTGTTACGATGATAAATTTTCTTTCACAAACTATATAATATATAGATTTCATAATGCTTAAACAGTTAACTAGAAAGATATTAGAAGCAACTTGAGCTCCATATAATCTATACTAAAGAATGTGCCTTTTATTGTTCCAAATCCATTGTTCCTCTTGCATTGAATCATAGTTATCGTACAATTCTGAAGAGTGAGGAGTATGATTAAGTGCCCATATTTCACACTCAAAGCATCATGGCTTTCAGTTTTTGCCATCTTTTTTATGCAAAGCTTGGAGCAAAAAACTTTCAGTTCAAAGTTGAATTGTAACTTTCAGTATCTAAAAATTTTCAAATTTACCATCTTGTGGTACTCATCATTTCATATCTGTATACCATATTCGTTTTCGTCCAGCATAGAGGACAAGTAAGAACATTTTGGACTAGAGTAACTGTTGAAATACAGAAAGAATAATGCTATAACAGATAAATATCTAGACTCTCCAAGGTTTGTAAGCATGTAATTATAGTCCATGATTGCAATACAAGGATAATATTTCTGCAAGAGATCTAGAAGAGTTTAATACCTCGCATGGAAGCAATGGGCGACAAAAAGAATCGCCATAATGGAAACCAAAGCGATCTAAGAAGTTCCAAAATCCATCTCGCAACCTTTTCCTAGATGGTACTCTCAATTCTAAGGACAGCGCACCATCTGTTGTCTTCACTTCTTTAACTGATATAGATAGATCCTGGAGAAGTAAAATGGCAGGAAAAGATGAATAAAAAGGCAGGACCATATAGCTCAAAACCAGAATCATGAACTTCAGAGCATTGGACAATGCAAGTGAGCATAACGAAAGAGAGAAGCAATCACAATAGAATCTCTAAAAATCTTCTCTATTACCCATAGTAAATATCTGTAAATAATCACTGAATAGATGAGAGATAGAATAGGATTATGTAGAAGGAGGGAGAGAAGATTAGGGCTAGAGTAACTCCATAGGCATCATGAGGGCTAACAAAATTATCATAGTTTGATCGACTAACAGGGCAATAGGGGCGATCTGACTAGCCAACACGGCAATCGGAAAGATCCGATTGGAGATCCTCTTCGGAGGAGGCGAGAGCAAGAAAGATTGCGCAATCGATCGAGAGGATAGAGAAAGGCTTAGGAAAGACACGGAGATACGTGTAGATGTGCGTATGCACGTACACACACAGGATCGAGAGGAGACAGAGAGCCACTGCGCATAGAGGGGGGAGACAGAAAGAGAAAAGATAAGATCGACGAGGGGAGGCAGAACGATAGATAGAAAAGAGAGGCAAAATAGGAAGAGAGTAAGAGAGGTGAAATGTGTGGGTGCCACGTGGCCTTAAAGGTGTGCCAAATAATATATCTAATTTAAGTACATAGATAATTTGATCAAAATTTTAAAAAATATGATCAAATTGTAGTTTCCAAAAAATACATTGGATCTGCAAAATCACAAAATTAGTTATTTTTTTTAATCACTACTACAGAGTATAAATACACCATCTTTTTCAAGAGTTTTTCATTAGTTTTTTTCTGGTCAATTTTTTTTTAAATACTAAAAATTTTAAAAAAAATTATAAATTCTAAGGTGAAGGAATAATATCATACACCTTTTTTCTTTTTTTTTTTTTTTTTTTTTTTTTTTGATATAGAGATGGCATTTTCTTTGTTTTTATTAATCAAGACTTAATAAAAAGCTATTAATTAAAGAAAATAAAATTGAAGGTCTAAGTTGCGAAATTTTCCATAATTGAGGGGTCTCTATACATTTTTATACATAAAAACCAAAAAAAAAAAAATTCTTCGTTCTTTTACTGTGAATTCCAATACAGAGATCGAAAACTCCATCTCTCTCTCTCTCTCTCTCTCTCTCTCTCAGATCTCCTCTTATTCCCACGTTCCCTGGCGAAACCCTAGATCTCAATCCCAGGTATGCTCTTTTATCTTCCCCCCCATTCTCTCTCAATCTCCGCATCTTTGATTCCATTTCATTTCGAAGGCTTAGATCCATGAGTTTTAGCTAACACTCTTCGGTCGATGTGAAATCGCTCATTAAATCGCTATAGATTTAAAGGTTTATGCCCAATAATGGGCTAATTGATTAGATCTATGAACATTGTAGTGAGAAAGATTCGGAACTAAGAAATTGTTGAGTTTAAAACGAGTTTCAAAATGATGTATCAACATTGAGGTTTTAATACGATATTTATAACTAGTAGTGTGGTGTTTTCTAATGCAAATAGCTCTTAGGGGAATCGTGGATCGATGTGAAATCACTCATTTTTCATAAAAATCGGTTAATGGATGTTATTTTTGTACCAAGGGTTGTAGATCTACGAGCACTGTGGCAAGAAAGATTTGGAACTTAGAGATTGTTAGGTTTAAAATGAGTTTCAAAACACTGTTTCAACATTGTGGTTTTGATACGATATTTATAACTAGTAGAATGGTGCGTTGTAATTCTTTGGGGAATCATGGATGTTTATGCACTTCGAATTTATTTTTTTTCCTGTGCACTAGCTCGGAGGGCGTAAATTTTGTTCTGAAGAATGTGCATTTTCTTATTCATTAAAAGAATTTTCTGTGAGATTTGCTTGGAAAGAACCATGTTTTGTGAACTGGTACATTTTGTAGGATTATCAGATTAATTGAATTCAATAGATCCATTTATAAGCCTTCCAATTAAGAATTGTGATAGTTGATCTGACCAAACAAAAACTTGGTATTCATTCTGCTATTTTGCTTGCATAATTTTTTTCATTTTTTTCTGAGATCTATATTTTGGAATACATTTTTTTTTATGCATGATATTTTACATCATCTGTGCAGCTATTCAGGTAAACTGTATATTGAGTGAGGGAAGTGATTTACTGCCTTTATATAGAAAACCATTCTTATTGAATTTGTGTACTTTTTAGGTGCTAGGCTTACAGAGAGATAGCTGAATCCTTCGGAGAAATATCTTTTGAAACTCGAGTTTGTCAAAATGGTATGAGAAAAGGGATCTATCTGGTCATTTATCTCCTGAGCTATCATTCTTGTTTCTTATCATGAATTTAAAGGTCTAATGGTACTTAATCTTTTATCAATTTGGTTATTTACTGATTCGTGGAAATGTGGATTTTCTCGTTTACTAATGTTTTGCTATTTTCCCATTGCCAAAAATTTAAGTAGCAAAACAAGTTCAGTCATATCTGTTGGTTTTATTTGGAATCAATATCTTTTTCTTGCAAGTTTTTCTTTACTTTGTCAAGTTCAAGGCAAGTACGGTCATATCTGATTGAAGGTGTCAAGTTCATGTTGACTGCTTATGTTTATCAGTTAATTTTCTTTCGCACAATCACACCTTTACAATGTTTCTTGTTGGTAAAGGAACAATAGAAGTGCCTTTGGCATTGGATATCAGGTGAAAATGTTGACTGTTGAGGAGATAAGTACATGCTAAAAATGATAATTGGGATAGATAGGGATTGGCGAGAACTACTTTATAAATGAGGTTCTTTTGGAAAATAATGTTAGTACATTTATTGAGGCCTTTTAATGTATATATTCTTGACTATATTCAATTCAGATGAAACATGGATAGATTGTGTTTATACTTGTATATCAGTCTTCATCCTATAATTTCAGTAACTAACGACTATTCAAAGTCATGGATAAATTGTATTTATACTTGTATATCAGTCTTCATCCTATAATTTCAGCAATTAACGACTATTCAAAGTCTGAAGGAAATTAACTAAAAGTTTGCTATGCTTTGTTCAAACAGGTGGTTCTTGCAGCTTCGATCATAACGAAGTCTGGAAAAGGTGAATTTTCTCTTGAACACTATTCTGCATTTCTTTTATATATTACAATTTATATTTCTTTTTCTTTATCTTTTTCTGATAAATAATGGAAACTTCAGTTTCTTTTGCGAACTTTAGCTAAGAAACATCGCATTTGATCTGTCTACATCATGAATATTTTTAATATTTCTGAGATGTTTCCGTGTCTGTACGATCCAGTTACCTCAAGTGAATGCTGCAAATATGTTTGTCATGATACTATCTTATCAGATAATCTTACCTTCAATGCCAATTTGCGGCTTACTTTAGATAAGAATCCAATGATACTTACTGTTTTATTACTTTTTTCCTCTGCATGAAGAAGATATCTATTTATTTTTTTTCAAGTTCTGGACTTGCTAGATTAAAATACTTGAATGTAGTTCATTATGTGTATGTTCTGTTGTTATGCTATTTTGTTACATCATGTTGTCTAACTTTTTTATCACATTCATTCCCGTGTAACTCTGAACTACAAAATTTTTCTTAGTGGTATCATATTGATTGTCATTCTGTATAGCACTTCTATTTGTCACATGTGAATGAACTATTTGTCGCATGTGGACGAAATATTTGAAAATCCATCTTGTTCACAGTAGAACTGAAAGCATGTATGTCTTTTTGATTTTTGCCGATTATTCATGTCTTTTTGTATATTGTGTATAAACAAAATGAAAATGTTATGTAAAGAATCTTGTGCATTTTGGTACAAGTGCAAATTTTCATGATTAGTCAAACAAGTTTGCTAACCCTCGAAGTCCATATGACCAACAATGGTCACAGGTTGAATCCTTGAGACTTGCGTCTCTAATCTACTAAAACGACAGAATACTTTATTCTCCCAAGTTACTCCATTTAATTGGAATGATCCAAAAATGACGAAAATGCTTCTTTCATCTGCCTCCATGATGAAGAGAGGAAATAAATGCTCAATTTTAAGTAATTGCTTGAGTGACTCTCGTTCCTGCCACTCGATAGCTTGACGCAAATAGCCGATATTTCACACTGTTAGCTTTGCGCCATCTCATATCGACACACTTCAGATATCTCATTATTGGATATCTGTCTTCTTTTATCATTTTTACCCACTGAATGCCGGAGAAAAATATATAGCACAGATGGCTCATAATTCCTTATAGGGCAACCTTGTAGACTATTCTAGACCCTATTTCATATTAATGCTTATGTTTTTCTTAATTTTGATTACTATGACTATTCCAGTACCTTAAATATGGCCTGATAAAATATTGTCCTGTCTGACATAGGTCTGTTTTAAACTTTGCCTTCGTACATGAACTGCTTATCACAGGGATTACAACATCCCAGTATTCTGGGTGCTCTGTTTTTTAATCTCATAAGATGACTCTTGTTTTTTTTCCCATGGACTTGATTACAGCACTTGTTTCAAGACAGTTTGTTGATATGTCTCGCATAAGGATAGAAGGACTACTTGCTGCATTCCCAAAGTTGGTTGGAACTGGAAAACAACATACTTATATTGAGACTGAAAATGTTCGCTACGTATACCAACCAATAGAAGCATTGTATCTGCTACTTGTTACAAACAAACAAAGTAACATTCTTGAAGATCTGGAGACACTAAGACTCTTGTCGAAACTTGTATCCTTTTATTCTTCAAGCCTTGTAAGTATAGCAAGGTTACTATTTCTATTTTAGATTCGTTCTTGCATCCCTCTGGGTTGACGTTATATATATCTATATATATATATATATATATATATATATATATATAGAACTAGGCTACTATGCTATCGATAGCATCAAATCATTGGTGCTATTAGGTTTTTAGCCCGTGGATTAAGGGATGTGCGGTTAGGATGATAGTGAGCCCCTAGGGTTTAGTAGGTGGTTGGGAAAATAGTATGATTTAAGGGGTGGAAATGATCAATGAGGTAGATCTAACGGCAGAAAACTTGGTAGCACCAAGTCATTAGTGCTATTAAGTTTTTAACCTTTGGATAAAAAAATGTGTGGTTACGATGATAGTGGCCCCCTAGGGTTTAGTGGGTGGTTGGTTGAATAGTATGATCTAAGGGTTGGAAATGATCAAAGAGGTTGATCTAATGGTGGAAAACTTGGTAGCACCAAGTGCTTGGTGCTATCGATAGCATAATAGCCAGACTCTCTCTCTCTCTCTCTCTCTCTCTCTCTCTCTCTCTCTCTCTCTATATATATATATATATATATATATATATATATAAGAGAGAGAGAGAGAGAGAGAGAGAGAGAGAGAGAGAGAGAGTAGAGCTTATATATTTTTAAAAGTACAAGCCCAACTATACTTGTGAATTTTTTACTATTGGATTTGCATTGAGATTTATACTATTGTAAAGTCAACTAAAGAGAGAGAAAGATAAAGTACAATAGTACGGATATCAATACAAATCCAATGGTAAAAAATTCGCAAGTATAGTTGGGCTTGTGTTTTTGAAAGTATATAAGTTCTACTATATATATATATATATATATATATATATATATATATATATATCATTAAACGAACTTTGTATTAGTGTCTGGAAATTTTGGTCATGTTGAGTGTGCTAGTTATTGAAGTTTCATAGTAATGGTTTCCTTATACCGTACAAAGGTACCTGAATACTCACCCTCTTTAGATGAGGAGGGCATATGCCTGACGGCTTTTGAGCTGATTTTTGCCTTTGATGAGGCCATCTGTCTAGGGCACAAAGAAAATGTGACTGTTGCACAGATTAAACAGTACTGTGAGATGGAGAGCCATGAAGAGAGACTGCATAAGATGCTCATGCAAAGCAAAATTAATGAAACTAAGGATGTCATGAAGCGAAAAGCTAGTGAGATTGACAAAAGCAAGGTACCTTCTTCTTTTTTTTCTCTTGTTTAATCTTCTTATAGTGAAAGCATTTCTATTGTGAATGTGCAAATATATGACTATTGCGTTTTAATTTTAATTGAAATCCTTTTTCATTTCTCAACTATGTTTTTCACAATCTTCACGTTGAACTATATTAAGTGGACCAACTGTAATGCATAAGCGTACAGTTGACTTTACAAACCTTCGATACTTCATTTTCAATAAATTTGTGCCAAAGTTGCTTGGCCAAAAAATTTTACTCCTGGACTTATATAAAAACTTCGTGTTAAGACATTGGGGTTGCATTTCGGCAATTTTCTTTTTTAAATATTTTATGTGGAAACTGATATGCTTGAGACCTTTTTACTTTAGCATGCATTTATTTACAACTTTAATCTCTCTTGTTTTCAGACAAATTGCAGGCATCTAACTGGTGGAAACTTCAACATTTGTTCAACTTTTGTAACAAGAAAAAGACATACAAGTTATAATATGATAATAAATATGGATAAATTTGACATGTGATAAACAAATAATTTTTCTTGCTTGAGCTTTCATGTGACTCTAAATAGGCAGAAGATTTAATTTTGACATATATAAAACTTAAGTCCGTAAGCAATTTCTAGTTTTTTTTTTTTTTCTTCTGGAGACATCTGCTTGGGTCATCAGTTTTTCGCTTCATGGATGCTAAAGCTTTGAACAATTAATTTTCGTCGTTGCTGATTATCCATTTCTCCATCTCGTTATCAATTTTCTTCTTCAAATGCTTTGTAATGAATAAACAATTGGCATGGTTAATCTTGCTTTTGTTGGTTATTTATGAAATTATCTTAATGCTTGCAGGTTGAGAAAGGCAGAGGGGACAAAGGAGGATTAATGTCGATGTCTGGTCCTCGAGTAATTGAAAGTGCTTTTAGTGATATGAGCATTTCTAGCAGTGCTAGTGGATTTGGAAGTGGTTCCGGATTTGGACTGAGCACGGATGCTGACTCCTCCACCAAGCCCAAAGGTTTGTACCTCTAGGTGTCATAGCCTCATTACGAACACATTATATCAAATTTGGCTAATATAACTGTAATTTGTTTTTAATTATTGAGAGATTGAAGTGCTTTTTCTAGAATTTATATGCTATTTTCCTTCATGTCTTAGTTGCTAAAATTTTTTGTAAAGAATATGCGATATGTACAACTCTTTTTCAATGTAAAGAGTAACTTGAATCTTTCTTTGATTTAAGTGCCCTTTGAACTAAACATGGAAATGGTATATACTTGAGCAATGGCATTATAAGTGGCATGGTACATAGCTTAAGCTTATTAGCATCCATATCTTATTTTCCTTCTTTCATTAGGTTAAGCATCATATATTTTTTACTTGTTATCATGCCTAAAATTAACATAGTACTGTGAGACTTATCAACTTTAAATATCATAATTCCTATGATTGAGAGAGATCTAAATTTCTTGAAAAGGTTTTAAGGTACTTTTATAAATGTATCAGTTTGTTTTATTTTTTTTCATTGTAATCATTTCTTTAGCCAACATTTGTACGTCGGTCATGTTGGGAAAACATACAAATTTTGATGTTCAAATTTTCTAGCTTTGGTATTTCATTTTGTGTTTTGCTGTAATGTTTGTCTTATTTTTTATGAATGTGTAGGTCGTCCACCAGCTTCTGCTTCAGCTCCACCAAAAGGCCTTGGCATGCAACTGGGCAAAACACAGAGGACAAATCAGTTTTTGGAATCTCTAAAAGCGGAGGGAGAAGTGATTCTCGAGGATGTGAAACCAGGTGCTACTCAGTCAAAGTCATCTCTGCCACCAAGTGATCCTATAACGTTGAACATCGAGGAGAGGCTTAACGTTACCGTTAAGAGAGATGGAGGAGTCAGTAATTTTGATCTCCAAGGAACTCTTTCTCTTCAAATTCTTAATCAAGAGGATGGCTTTATCCAACTTCAGGTTCTGATGCATTTCTCTCACACTATGATTTAGTATTTCATTTGAAAAACCATGATTCAAATGCATTTGATCTGTATTTATAATGAGAATGCTCGTGACTCAATAGAATTCAGAGAATAAAACCGCTGTTATTTTATTAGTGCGAGAAGCTTAATTAAATATTTACAACATGCACACTAGTTTATGTTGTATTCTTGCTCCCAGTATTTTGCTTGTTTTTTCTTGATTAGTTCTGGTATTTCCCTGGTTTGAAATTGAATCAGATGACCTCATCTATTCTTTATATTGGATATTTATTCCCTTTAGATTTAATTAGCAGTCTCATCTTTAGATACATGCAATTGGACCTTGGGTTGTACTATAGTGTGATTTCCCTTGCGTGGAAATATCGACTGACAGTCTGAGGAGTTAATTGCTAGTCTAGAAATTTTCTATTGAGTTTAGTTTAAACTCCTTTCTTGGCAATTGGAGTTGTGTTCAAGATGATATGTACTGATCAAATATATCTATTTGGTAACCGATGCATTCTTTGCTGAATTCTGAAGCTTTAATTAGAATCATTTGTGACCTGTTCTGATTTTAGTTCTTGTATTAGTAGTTTATGTTGAGTCTACAATATGAAAACACAGTTCTCTACTAGCTTCAGCTTTTAGAGACAAGCTAATGTCTTACTTGGTATTAGAGTAGGAGATCCTGAGTTCAAATCCACCACATTCCTAGCATCATTTAATTTCGCCCGCATCTTGGGCCTATAAAAAAGTCTTGATACCAGATATAATGGTGTGCTGAATATAAAATATTAAAAATCCTGTTCTCTAATAGCTTTAGCTTTTAGAGTGGTTTATTAATTTATGCCGACTATACAATATTTACTAACTACGGTATCATTTCCTTAATTTTTTTTTTTTTTTTTTAATTCTTCCAATGATGTATAAGATGCTCTTTCCGGCAGCAGACTTGTACCATCATTGCTGCTATGTACATGGATATTCAAAGATATTTCAATGCTGATTCTGCTGAGGATTGTTTGCTCAATCTATTTTATGAACGAATAATAGATTTGGAATGGTGGAATTTATGATAGTGGGTTGATTTTATGTAACAGATTGAAAACCAAGATGTACCAGGCCTTAGCTTCAAAACTCATCCCAATATCAACAAAGAATTGTTTAATAACCAGCATGTTATCGGGTTGAAAGATCCAAACAGGCCTTTCCCCACTGGTCAAAATGATGTCGGTCTGATGAAATGGAGAATACAGGGCTTGGATGAATCCTCTTTGCCATTGACTGGTATGTATTGCTGTAGTATTAAAAGTAGGAGATATTTACACATGCAATTCCTCTGAAAATAGCTATTTGTATATATCACTGCAGTATCTGAGTTTCATACATGCCCTTCAAAAACTTAGTTTTCTACACATTTGCCCTTCTACTTACAAAAAGGTCCCCTCTCTGAAAAATATATTTTCCAATTCAAAGCCAAATTCCACCCATGACTGGAATGGACAAACTTGTAACAAAAGTGGCTCGGTAATGAATTATTCTTCACAGGGGTATATATGAAATTTGGACTTTTCAGGGTTATATTGTGATAAATAATTTTGCAGGGGACTTTTGTAGAACCCCTTGAAAATATTGATGAGTACTTTTAGACTGTCTTGCTAACTTGCTCTTCTGTTCTTGCAGTTAACTGCTGGCCCACTGTCTCTGGAAATGAAACTTTTGTGAACATTGAGTATGAAGCTTCAGATATGTTTGACTTGCACAATGTTGTGATTTCTATTCCTCTTCCTGCTCTTCGGGGCCCACCAACTGTGAGGCAGATCGACGGAGAGTGGAGGCAAGCATTTAAAACTTTTGTTTTGTTGGATCTTCTTGGATGTCATCAAGTATAAATTGCTTTATTTTAAAAAAAAATTAATTAAGAAGGCAAAAAGGAAAAACCATTGGAGTATCTATTAGCTGATTGTATAGTTGTTTAGATGCTTGGATAGCAGAAAATTTCACAAATTTTCTACTGGCGATGTGAATTGAGAACAGTGGGCTTCTCGAAGTTATCGTTATTTCTATTTTGAAACTCCAATCTGATTTGTAAAAATTTATTTCCTGCTAATTATCTATGAGGACTCTTTCTTTCATGTATAGCTCAGGTGGTGTCGAATGACTCTTTCCGATAATTCGTATGTTTTTCTCTTTAAGCTTTCTGTTTTTCTTTGTATGTCTCCTTTTTCAGGTATGAATCAAGGAACTCCACACTGGAGTGGTCTATTCTTCATATTGACCAATCGAACCGCAGGTAAGCTTTTTATTTATTCTTCATTAGTTATAATTACTTTCTTCATTTAACATATAAGAGCACTTCAAATTGGCTAATTATTATTCTTTTTTTTTTTTCTTTTCCTTCGTAGTGGATCAATGGAGTTTGTTGTGCCTCCTGCCGATGCATCGGCATTTTTCCCAATCTCTATTAAATTTACAGCCGCCAATACTTACAGCGATGCGAAGGTTAGATTTATCACATTCTCAATTGTTCTTTCAGTTTCTAGGATATTTGTTTTGGAATGCGGTATGTGATGGTCTTGTGAGTTCATCCTCTCGTGAGTCTATATTTCATACGAAGTGTAGGACACCCTGTTTCCTGTTTAGCAACTTTGCTCCATTTACGGTGCTTGGTTGAAAGCCGGTCATCAATTTATTCATAAACTTAACTAGTCGCATATAGCTGGGAAGAAAGTTTGTAAAAGAGTCTGTAAGTAGTGAATCCATCTGTTGTTGTCTTCACCAGCAAGCTGTGACTTAATTGTGAAGGTGTAGCAGATAGCAAAAAAAAAAACATCATGTTCTCGTCTTTAATAATTGTGAAGGTGTAGTAGATATGAAGCATTTCTTGATAAATTGTTCGACGCCATGCTAAGTGCCCTCATCATTCGACTTCTGGCTTATGCTCCTCTTTGAGATAATGCTCGATTCATTATTTGTTCTTTCCTAGTCTGTTAAACTTACGTAAGCGCAGATGTTTTCGGGTCGTTTACATTTAGATAACGAGGCCCCGAAATTGCTAACATGATATCTTAAAACAATTTTCAGGTCGGTGGCATCATGCCGCTTCGAGGTGGTGCTCCTCCCAAATTTTCACAACGGATTCAGTTGATTGCAGATTCGTATCAAGTGGTTTAAATCTCTGGTGCAAATTTTGCTTTACTACTAATAAAGTCACATTTGTGCGGCGCAGCTCAATTCGAGCGGAGTAAACGAGAATGAGTTTTTTTTTTTTTTTTTTTCTATTATATTTGTTGGCTGCAATTATGCCATAGAAGTATGTTTAATATTCCATCACATAGTTATTTTTGTGCCAATTGAGAGTCCTGCAGAATTTGAGTTTCTTGCTTGGAAAATACATATATTCAGCTATATTGTTGTTCCTAACTTCTATCTTTAAAATGAGAGCAAGATTTCTATCAGGAATGAATTTTTCTTGTTTTTTTTTTTTTTTTTTTTTTGGGGGTTCCCTTTTTTTTGTTTGGAGAAGTTTGTACTGTAGTATAAGGCTGCACAAATGTGCGAGGAAGGAATGAATTTTCTCTATTCAATTTCAGCTCTAGTGCGCTTCAAATTTCTCTAATTCTCTCTTATTTGGTTCTCATATTGGAAGGTAAATCCATTAAATACGGATTATCAGAATCTGCCAATCTGCAAGCTTAACTAAAAGCCACACTGGATAGCCCTTCTCTCACACTATCTTCGCTGAAAAGAACAGTTTCATAATTCAAATTCAATTAAACACTTGACCAGATTACTTCCTCTAATTCCCACTGCTCCAAAATCAAAAATATAGATGCCAAAGGGTAAGATGTAAACCCACCCGTCGCTGTTCTTAAATACGGTGATTGGATCACCGTATTCAACTTAACATTACTCCTCCCTATCCAACATAACACTCACGTGACAGGAAGATGACTAGTTCTGCAAATATACTTTTATACTTTATTTTTTTTTAAAAAAAAAAACCCTCTGAACAGTTGTGCAGGGTTGGGTGACCAAGTTATTTCTCTCTATTCAACGAAAATAAAAGAAAAGAAACAAACATATTTTCATCACCAGAACAGAACAAAACAAAAATAAAATAAAATAATAATTGAATAGACCATCCCAGATTACCTCACTTTTTCTCGAGTATTCATCTGCTAACGCGAATAAGCAATTATTCCTGGGATCAAGAAACTTCATCACCTGGTTGCGCCCCTCCGCAACGTAGCTGCTCACCAGAGATGGCCCTCTAGGTTCAAAAAAAAAAAAAAAAAACAAAAAACTGCGGTGTTTCTCCTCGCTATAACAATGGACGGGATCTCGAAGAATAAATAGGTTACATACATTAAGCCGGATGGGCACACAAAAAATATTTTACACAAAGCTCGCTCACACGAACAAACCGCACGAAAAGAAAAAGGGTGAAATGTATGGATAATCCCCTGTACCGTCGCTACGTCGCTGGTTAGCCTCTGATCCTTTCACTAATACTGCAATTCCAACCCTAACTAACAGAGGAACCCGGCACCCCACTTTTTCCCGTAAAATGGCCCGTCCGAGGCGTGATGAGAAAGTTCGGGACGTAAAGTAGCCGGATAGTAAAGGGGGCTACTACCCATTCATTTCGCCCGAAAAAAGTAAAAGAAGTAAAATTCTCATCCAGCAGCAGTGGTGCACAACACGCAACGCATACGAGACTCGCCTGATCGGGTTTCATCGTCGCCCTCATCGTCGTTGTCGTTGTCGTCATCGCTACTAGATTTAGTGCTCTTTGCTTTCATAGTTTCCAACCCATCCATGAGGCACGGGACGTGGTACCCGTGGCAGCAGAAGAACACGATAACCGACAGGTCACGGATCGAGAAAGGGTCGAAGCAGAGGCAACACCGCCCTCCGCCCCTTGTCCTTGATTTTAATTCGATCGTTCTTGAGCTTTGGAGTCTCTCAATTGAGTGGGTGGAGGTACCGTCCTCCCTCTTGTTTTGCGTCTCTTCTTCTATACTACCCAAGCAGACAGCCCGACGAGCTTCATTGAAGTACTTAACCAAGAGGTTGACGCAATCAGCCTGTTTAAGAGCTTTTTCAGTCGATTAATTTTGTTATAAGCTACTTTGCACGAAAGCCTCCTATAAATATCACAATTCTACAATTGAAGTGTCGAAACCTGCATTATTAAACCCCCCCCCCTTAAACAGAAGGTTTCATCACTTCCATCCATTTCGTCGGCATTCTGTTAAGCAATGGGGTAAAATATAGGATCGAAAATTTCAAAGTGCAATGTAAAGATCACAATTTTACATTGCAATGTTTATAGGCGGTACCCTGCATTTCACCCGAGTTATAAAGCGTAGAAGAAAAGGCGCACCTTGAGGATGTCATTGCATCCGTGTCTAAGCGACGTTTCGGTTCGGTAATCGGTTATAATTTTGACAAGGCGGTCTCGTAACCTACAACAATCGGAAGGAATTATCAGTTATGATGCTATTTCCAATGAATTTGACATAATAAAGAAATAGTGGACAGCTAAATGACGGTAGAACGACAGAGAAATAAACTGCATCCCTGTTTTGCAATTATTTCAAGAATATTACAAGAAAAAACGTTAGCAATTGGAAACAAATTTTCAACATGCCGTAACTGCAAAATTTGGCCAGAAAGGATAATTAATGGATATAGAAAGTTCAGCAAAATGAGCTTCATTTTGTCGAAAAACGGAAAATGTGGTGGTTAATTAGAATAAATAAGATGCAGAAAATAACAAAGTTGTTGCTCACCGAGGAATTTCTAATCCATTGGGCACCACACTAACAATGTAGAGAGGATCGAGATTACCGACAGTGTGCTCCAACAACATTCCTACCTGCTCAAATAGTCAAATATATGGAATATACTGCATAAATATAACAAAATAATAGTAGAGTTTAAAAATATATACAAAATGAGGGTACAAATATAAAAAAATAAAATGTATACTAATTGCCCCTTCATTGTACCATTTCGGGCTTCTGAAGGCATTGCCCGATTAACTCCTCCCATAGTTCATCATCATGTTGCTCGGTCACAAATTCTACAGCCTACATAAAGTGACAACATTCATTTATTTAGACTCCAAGAAGGATATTATTATCCAATCATATGCAGCCGAAGTAATTATGATGGAATGAAATGCTTTTGGTATATAAGGACAAAAAAAAACGAGCGAAAACAAAGTTACTAATGCACACCTCCTGTATGTCCTCCAACTTATTTATGATAATAGCGAGGGCCTGTTTTGCATTTCCCATCCTACCGAGGACAAAGACTTGCTCTCTTACGAGGTCTTTCCTGGCACAAATTTCATATGCCTGAAAGGTAATAAAATGTTATTTATTTATTCAGTAAATCTGAAAAATGTTGGCAAATCAAGTCCCAACCTTGTCTAGTCTGTAATGCTGACTGGTACGAAGAAAAGGGAGTAGGAATCGTGGTTCGTAATCTGCATAAAGCTCTACCTATGACACAAAAGGACAAAGTACACAACAAATAATTAAATCAAGAAGAAGTGTTATTGCATGCAGAGCCAGTACTGAAATTATTCAGATTCAAAAAGAGTAGAGCTCGGGGAAAAGAAAATTGTACGAGGAAAAATGATGATTGCCCACAGTTAATAACTAGAGACAGGTAATTATTGTGATTATGATCCTTAAGGAATGAAGAACAAATAAAATTCAGTAAGAAAACAGATATACCTGCATATCATGGAACTCCTTTCCTGCATTAATGTCGACCTCAAAAAGGGAATGCAAGTAAACATGCAAAAAATATCTCTTGTCACACTTTTTATTAGACTGCAATAGCTGCTCTACAACTTCAGATGGAGGAATTATATCACGGTGTTGGATCAATAGAAGAACCGTTCTTTTACCGTCAAGTATCATAAGATCGACCACCTGTATAAGAAATAATAGTAAAAAAAACAAATATACAGATAATTGAATATGAGCAATGCTACTCATACACCCCAAATGGGGTGTATGATGCATACCCCACTCATCCTAGGGTGGGGGCTTCTCCACTAGTCACATTGAAGTGACTAGCGGAATTCAACCCACCCTCGGATGGGTGGGGTGTTCAAATTAGCATTTTCCTAAATATAATTGCTATCTTAGTAATACATGCATAAACTTGACCACAACCAATAAAATGAGAATGCAACAACATATAATTTCAATGATAACTTGGAGCTCAACATATATTCATTTCTTCCAGCAAGCAACAGTTAATACTTGTAGATCATAAAACTCTTACATGCTTTCCGATTTGGACTGTAATCACCATAGTGAAACAGTCAGCTTAACAGAGTCAATTCGGCAGACCATTCTTGTCGAGATCATCATAAAAGGGCCATTTTGCAGAAACGAAATAGTAAAATTTTGAACGATAGATTTTAAAAATGGCCGGATGCATGAGGATTTTTACTCGGAAAGGAGATAAGACAATAGGATAGAACTTTTCATCTGAGCCACAGGAACAAACAACAGTATTGTATCCAAGTACTAGAGGGAATAAACAAAAGAGTATGCCGCAGAGCACAAGGCTCCTTTTAGTGTAAGCCTCCACAGTAATGATATGCAACTTTACCCTTGTTAATAAAAGGATTTCCATGAATCAAACCAGCACGTAGAGGTTGTAACAAAAGGAATCACTAAGGCTATTTACACAAGCAAATAGCTAAAAAGAGTGGGCTGCAAGCTTCATAAGCATGCCAAGTATGATAGATTGCTATCAGTATTCAAAAAAGAAAATATAGCTCTTCCTATGAAAGTAATACTGAGAACAGATAAAAGTGAAATTATCGTAAACATTAGGGCTGATAGCATGCATACCTTGTCATGAACTGCATGATGTAAGCTGTGCTTTTCAATAAAATCGAAAACATCAGGCTTCAATATCTGAAAAGACAAAAATGGAAAGATGAAGTGGGAGGGTAACATCAATATGCAAATTAAGACTTGCTTGGCCTGTTGGGGCTATGAAGAAATGCTCTGACTCAAAGAATCGTTCAAAGTAGCAGTAATATTTTATTTTTTTCAGTAAAATATCCTCTACAGCTTCTCACTGCAGAAGCAAAATGTTCAAATTGGAACTCCTGGTTTTGGGACCTGAAAAGCCTATTTTAGTCTCCCAACAGCAAAAGCTCCGGACAATTTGCTAGCCAAACACATAGTTTATGGAAGCTTCCACTTCCTGCAGTAGAGATGTTTTTCCATAAGCCAGGCCAAAAATGTCGCACAAAGCGTAAGAACTTACATCAGCATATAAACCAAGGGCTTTCTCATATTGTCCATTGATCACATACAATTCAGCTAATGCCTGTTACAAAAAAAATGAATCAATAAATAGGAGATATAGAACAGGTGTACCAACACAAAAATTCCAAACTAACCTCTTTTAAATTATCAGTCATAGAGGAGGTATTCATTTTTGGCTCAATGGCAGAAATAACAGGTGATACAGAATATAACGTAGGCGGCCATGATTTAACAGTTGACGAGAGAAGTTTGTGAAATGACGGGTTAGTAGCCAAAGCAACAAGGGCAACCTGTTCATATAAAGAATAGTAGTCAGGAACTCTACAAGCTAATGATAAAAATCTTACTCATGAAACAACAACTACAGACCCATAACTTATCTTACAGACCTCATATGCAGTATCACTCAGCTGAGGATTTTCTGTAGGAATGTAAGGAACCAACACAGGAAGCTGGCGCAGATGGGCAAAGTGAAAAACCCACCTATTGAAGAACAGGTTTTAGTTAACAGAGAATTGTAAACTGTGAAAGTAAAATTTTGGGCTTTTGCAAACCTTTCCCATGCTGAAGCGGATCCACGGAGTAACTTAGGACACAAAGATGCAGCTTCTGCATATTTTCTTTCAACAATTAGATGATCAAGGTATCTTGATCCCACCTGACATAAGAAGAGCACGAAAATCATTGACCAAATGAAATGCTCAATGAATCTAGAGAACATGAAAATAGTAGCATGTATTAAAGAATTTGCAAGAAGGTAGCAAAAACCTAATAAGAACTCTAAAATATTAAAGATAAAACGCAAATCATAGTAGACAAGGCCATATGCCACTGATGCCATCTTAAAGAGAGCATATAACTTTCTGCAGCAAAAGGATGGGAAACGCTGAAAGGTTATCAGATGAATGAGAAATAGCTATTCCGCCTACAATTCTTTTATTGCCAACCCAAGAAATCGGTTGATAATAGCTTTAGTTTTTGACCAACAATTTTTTTATTGCTAAACAATCTTACTGGGCCAGGATTATATGTTTTTTCAACCAGTTATGATTATCATTGTACACCCATTAACGATGGCGATGGGGATAAAATCAACAGTTAATTGGAAGTGGGTTTGTAAATTGTTGCAAATTGTTGCTTAAAATGTCCATTGCTAGATTACATAGTATAAAGTGCCATGCTGTTTCACAAGCTTGCAAAATACAATAATGACTCAAAAAAAAAAAAAAAAAAAAAAAAAACTTTTTATGATGGCAAATGCAATCACAGGCGTTACCTGCCCCTCCTTTAACTAACAGATTAATGGCAAGGAAGAGAAAAGCAGCACCACAATAATCTCTTAACCAACTGCTTAAAGGGGATGAAGAGTACACTCTTCATGGATCGGTAGATCTCATTTGCTACAACTGACTGGCGAGTAAGTACTACTTTTAATAATAAGTCAATAATGTGCAATTGTTTGTCATGGAAAATATTGACAACCGTTATGCTAGCATTTACATCCACCCATATGATATTGCACCATTGCTAATTAAAGGAAAAACAGCAGAGGTCTAATGTACCTCATCAATAAGTTCAGTCCGTCCCTGTCCCGCTTCAACTGCGGCTAATGCTTTTTCATGCCAACCATGTTGAAGAAGCCAAGCTATGTGATCTTCAGCATCTCTAATTTTCATACAGATATTGGATATTTAAGAGCATGGAGTCTGCAATTTTACCAAGCTTCAAAAAAAAACATACTCTTGTCCATGTTCAATGACATTTTTCAGATCAAAACAGGCAAGGAATTATACAAGTTGAAAATATATCAGATGGTCAAATCAGAAATTTGTGGGATTCCCTCCCTAGTTTATTTCTATCTCACAGCCCAAACCCTTGAAACAATTAAGAAAAGGCCCAATTTTATTTAGAAAAAAGGAAGCAGGGTAGATACTTCCCTAAAGTAACAATTCAAATTAAAACATGTACATAGATAGTAAAATGTATTGGCATGCATACATACAGTATATAGAACATGGTGAACGCCAATGAAAATAAGTCAAAGATGTTGTTAAGTTCAAGGGAAAAAAAAAACATAAAATATACAGAACGATGGTTCCTAGAGTAACAGCCTCACTAGTTAAAAGACACCAGAAAAAACTTGGAAAAAAACAGTTATAGTACTTAAAATGAGTACAAATTCTACAAAATTCTCATATACCTAGGCCTCGCAATCACTATGTCTTTGGGAGATACAATATAATACAGAGGTTCATCACCAGCAGCCCACTGACCACCAGCATAGCTGCTTCCTATGCAAAAGTGCAAAAGCAGTTAGAAGCAAGCACTCCAAACCATGCAACTATAGTTTACATATTATAAGACAAATGATTAGGGCTGTTTGGTCTAAACTGTAGGTTAGCAGTTACTTTTATAAATAGCAATTAGAAGAAGTTAGTTTTTTCAAGCGTCCGTAACAAATCTAGTCCCTAATGATCAGGTTTCAATTTTGTCCTCAAGAGTATCTATTGTAATAATTTAGCCATAGAAGTTTGACCAAAATCTCAGTTTCGTCCTTTGAGCTTCAATCATAACAACTTTGTCTCCGAAGTGTGATACTGATTCCAGTTTCATCCTTAATGTTTCATTTTTAACAAAGCAATATCTAACTACGATGCTGACCGAGCCAAGTTAGAAGTATAACAATAGAAAGGCTTTCTCGTTATGCAAAATGAACTTCGAAGACTAAAGTAGTAAAACTATGAGGAAATTGAAATCATAAGCAAAGTTCAGGGATTAAATTTGTAATTAACCCTTTTGATTAAAATCTCCTTTACAGCCTCTCATTGCAATAGAAGCAGAATCTCAAATGGGAGCTTCCGCTTGGGGGCCAAACCCATTTTAACTTATTGTCCAAAGAAAAACATGAGCCTATTTGTTAGCAAAATAGCTGGTTTCTAAAGCTTATGATAGGGAAGCTATTCCATAAGACAGGCCAAGCAGGCAATTCAAAGTGGAAAAGGTTGTTTGGAACCTGTGAATGGAGCATGTGCAAGAGCATAATCTTTTGCCTTATAATGTTCATAGCCATGAACAGGTAAAGCATCAGTTGTTAGTTCCTCATTTTTCCATGTCACAATTCGTACTTCTGGCCTTTGTGCAGTTCCCTGCGTAAAAATTCCATGCAGATTAAGAACAAGTACTTCTGACTAATGTAAATATTTCACAAGAGCTGAAGTCAGAGAAATTTACAATGTCCAATCCAACCAGCAAAAAGGAAAAATTATTGCCAGCACCTGTGCATCACATCAGCCTGCGCACCACCCATTATCCGCCATTCATCCATCACATACTTCCAATCCAACAATCCAAGGGAAAAATTATTTCTAGATCAATAAATACTAGGAAGTGAGGATTGAACAGTGAGATAGGATGAAGGGTGGAGCATGGGCGGGGCACAGGCTGACAAGATGCACCAAGTGCAGCCAATAATACTATCCTACTTAGACAATCATTAGTATTACTAACTGCTCTGGAGCCAGACTTTTTGAAAGCACCTTGAGCAGAAAACAAACAACCATGTAGCCCAGTAAATCTGGTTTGACCCTAGTTGGGAAAACATCTAGCTTACGTGTTGCCAGCCATCCAAACTTTTGACTAAGCCCTAAGTATATGTATTAGGATTCATCAAATTTGATTGATCTTTCAGACTATTCTTCTTCTTTTTTTGTATATATATTAAAGGTCTCAAAGATGGAAGGAGAAGTCAGGTCCCACCGGGCGTGCCATTTTGTCTGCGATCTCGAATGACTCATCTCGCGTGGTTCCTCTTTAATATCAATCAAATTCGATCAAATACAAAATTATTTGGCCCATCCTAATACATATACTTAGGGCTTAGTCAAAAAAACTATTTGGGATCTGAAATATTTGAAAAATGTGAATGACTCATACAATATGTGACCTTGTTCACTTTCTTTAAATTTCATACTTGTCATTGCTAGTGCAATTACATAACTGTCCAACAAATTTGATCATTACGCCTGTTTTAGTAGATAGCGTTTAGCGTGCTAGTAATGCAGTTCTGCATTTATACCTTCTAAAGGTGAGACAGACCTTTTTTTGTTCACACAATTTCATATAGCCATATAAAAGAAAAATGACACAAAGTACACAAGCAAGAAAAAAGACTTTTAAATAATGTCAAATGAGATCACTGCAATAGTATACTTTTCTCTTTAACTTGTGGTTTCTCAAGTTTCTCATAGCCAAAAACTCCAAGATTTGCCAAAAAAAAAATTGAAACTGGATATGAGACTCAGATTTGGACCGAGTCATAATGTCACAATAGAGTTGACAATAAAGCAGCATTTCATTTTAGGTTATTTTACATAAGTAACCTCGCCTATGCGTCATGGACATTGACACGGGACATGGGACACGACTCGGACACAACGATTTGGCAACTTTCAAAAAATTAGAACACGGACACGACATGAGCATAGATAATAAAATATAATATTATTAATATAATAATATATATTTATTATATATAAAATATAAATTTTGGTAAAATATTATTATATTTCTCATACGAATGAAAGTTTATAAAATTTTTCATTGATAGTTCATGTATTTTAAGAAAAAAATTCTCCACTATACATAATTTATTTATATTGTCCAAAAAAAAAAAAATTATGTACTCATCAAAAAGTTTAAATATTTATCATCTTACATTATATATGCATTAAAAAAATAAAATAATATAATATATATACTTTTTTTAATTGTATGCGCCATGGATCGGCATTGAACGTTCGTCCAAGAAGTGTCCACATCGGATACGAGTCCGACACGGACACGCGAGTGCCCGACACGGACACGTGACGCTTATCGAAGTGTCCGTGATACATAGAACCACGCAAAATCCTCTATTTGATATATGTATACATGTGACATCCGAATTTTTACATATACCCCTCGGCGGTGCAGTTTAAGATAATGCTCTTACCTTAAATTTGGGTTTCAATTTTACAGGGGAAGGGTTCTAAAAATAACCATCCAGAACATATTTCTAAAAATATGCCCTTATAAAAAAATCTGAATTTTCAGATGTGTGACCCTTGGAACTGTTGCTCAAAAAAATGTTGTTACCCTAAACTAGAGATCTATTATACAGGAAAGTTGGTTTTGTTTAGATTTTTTTTCTTTTTTTGGGTATGTAGAGGAAGATTTTTTTAGAAAAAAAGATGAGAAATTTTTACTACAAAGAAATAATATTTTGCAGGATATTGAGTATATATGCAATTAGTTAGTAATTTTGACAAAATAGAGGTGAAATTTGCTAAATATAGTATGAAAAAAGCTAATGTTGTCAATCTAAAAATCATTCTTTTAGCTACTAAATGAAAATACCTGCCGTGAAGGGACAGTTGTACTGAAATCCTTTTCTCCATTTTCCTCCTCCGGGATATACGCTAGTACTACTAAAGCATCGCCATACGGAGCAATACCAGCAATGTAGTAACTAGTTTGAAAAGATGCCACAATATCCACATACTTACTACCTGAAATGGAAATATTGGCCCGTACACCATTCACTCCATTGGGAGAATTAGCTCTAATCGCAGCAATCTTTACACTTGTTCCCCAGCCAATGACCAAGAGAGTGTCATCCTAGATACAAAAAATCTGCTTAGCATGCGACATAGAAATTTTGCAGATTCAACATAGAGAGAGGAAAGAAGCTGCAACTGCTATAAAACCTTCTCAAAAGTATTAAAAAAAAAGAAGAAGAAAACAGCCATCATTAGCCGAGGGCTTGCTAGGCCTGGCTAGAACTTTTGCACAACTGCTGCATAGTACAGTTGTTTGGAGAAGCACAAGCAGCTTTGTCATTACATTTCCATTACATGTCCAAAGCAGCATCTCAATAACCTAATTGGAACATCTGCTTTTGATGCCCAAAATCTCATTTTAGCTTCTCGCCATAGCAAAAGATCTAGAGATTCTTCATGACAAACTCCTAAAAGCTATTTCTTGAAGTAGAGAAGTTGTACCAAAAACTAAGCCAAACAAATAAATTAGTGCCCAAATACCCTCTAATTTATTCCTTTATAATTGTAAAGAGAGTAGAATGCAATAATAAACAATCATGCACTTAATTCTCCTACTGCCCATGATTCATTGCTTCTCCATCTTACCTCCACCCCACCCTGATAAAGTACTAACAAAAAAATAAAATAAAATAAAATAAGAGACTTCCAGATCAGATAGGTAGGGACTTTTGGTTGGTATTCATTATATTCTCCAGTAGCTCGAGTTTCAAATAAATATTGATTTCAAAACTGTAGAAAATATTTTAACTGCCAGGCTTTTTAATTGTCTTACTTTCTGATAATTTAGGGTTCCATCTGAAATCTGAAAAACATCCACCAATTTCAGCAAATGGTATATCAGTATTTTGACATAAAGCAATTTCTGGCCTGTAAATACACCACTTACTAAGCTAAGACAAGGTGCAAACTCAAGATAGCTGAAATTCAGTCTCTGTAACACATCTAAGCGTGTTACTTGTATTACTTTACGAGCCAATAAGAACAGTACCATACATCTATTTCTACCAGTCAGGAACAGTAAATCTCAAAATCTCAAATGACGTAAGATTTTGAGCATGGTGAGGTCAAGCATGATAAGGTGAAGCACATCATTCTCTTTCAAAATAGTTGCCTGAGCCGGATTACATCGAAATGAAAAGGGGGAACTTCACAGAATATATTTTACCTGCCACACCAAGTGAGGAAGTAAAAGCTCCGGACGGGGGCTTCCCCTCGGCCTCTCAATAAAAGAAATTCGCTGATGATTTGCCATGTCATAAACTTTTACCCCAGCATCATTAGCCCAAGCAATAAGACTTGTTCTCCACTTCACAGCATGAATTGGACCTTCACCATCATGCAGAACCTGCAAAGATACAGGGATGCTGAATAATTACAATCTGACGAATCTACATATATATATATATATATATATATATATATATATATATATATATATATATACAAATTACCCATTTATATACATATATTCTTGTAAAATATTTCTCTTCAAAAGTGCAATTCTTATAAAAATACTCCTTTTTAACCTGAGTCATCAAATTCGTGAGCAAAATTGGTTTTGCACGAGAACAAAGCTTTCTAACGAGAGGTATTTTGTAAGTAGAAGGGCATATATTTAAGAAATTAAAATTTTGAGATACAAAAATGAAATGAGTCTTGCAGGGGTATTAGTATATATGCTAACATCTCTAAAGACAAGCTGGAACTAAACCGAAATATATTATATATCAAGAAGTAAGACATACCTGCTTATTATAACCTAGCCAGTTCTTCATGTTGAGAAAGAGTTGACCAGCTAAACCACCTGTGACAAACCTTCTTGAGGATTTCCGTGAATAGTCAGGGTCTAGAGCTATTGCTTTCATAGGCCGATGATACTCAAATTTCAATTTTTCATCCGTAAAAAGGCTGCTTATAACTACAGATCCATCATCCGAGCAGCTACCAATGAATTCACCTTCTGCATCAAAGCTAAGGTCATTGACCGTAGCGGTATGAGCAGGAAATTCTTTGACCTGCAGATATAAAGTGCTGAGAACATCAGCATATTTCTGCAAAATAATGGCAAGTAGTAGTAGACAACAGGGCAAAACAGAATAAAAATGACGAGTACTTCTCAAAACAACTAAAAATCTGGTCCTACCAATATGTCAGAACCTCAAATATCAGTTTGAATCCTTAATCTTCTTAAAAGATGAAAAATCAAGCCAAGCAATCAACACTACTTCAACTATATTGGAACCTAAGTTAGATTCATTTAAACACAAACTAGGGATTGAGTAACTCTAAACAATAACAACTAGCATTTTATATAGCTATATGCGGTTAGCTATATAGGTCGTGTACCTTACATAAGATTCTTTGTAAAATAAATATTATCACATATTTCCTTATTATGTCCTCCAATGTTCATTATAATATTCCCTCCCCTCATAAGGCAACTTCTACTTGAATACTCTTTACTGACACACCAAGTGGTCTTCTTTGTGTATGTCCAAACCATCTCAATTGGTTCTTCGTGACTCCAGTTGGGTGCTATACCTAATTTGCAACTTAATAGAATCCTTTCTTAATTTATCTTCCCTAGTAGCCCCACTAACATGACTGACTTTATAGTTGTCTAATAAAATCTTCCTTCTACTTTCAGGGTTATAACATTAGAAGCACTTCTTTCATTTCTAATCATCTTACGCTTCTGTGCTAGAGTATACAGAACGCAATTTTTTGACAAAATGAGACAGTTAAGATAAAGAAAGAACAATTCGTGGTGGATAAACATACCTAAGAGGGATTACGGTCATTAACTTGGATACATCTAAGTGAAAAAGATGACAAATAGTCTTACAGCACATTCAAGATGTTGATAAATCATCTTACGCTCCAGTCATCAAAAAAGTTCATCGTCCAACTACCATTCAAGATAACCTACAAAGCAGTCCAATTTGGGAGCTACAAACAAGCCTATATGTGTAGAGTAGGGCCCCTCCTTTAAAAGAACAGATGATACAAAGGCGTAAAAACAGGATACCAACATCTCACTTAAAAGAACAGGTGAATAAAAACAAATGTGATTGTTTCAATGATTGGCTCTCACAATGCCCAGATGGTGGAAGTAATGCAGCAATTAGGGTTCACTATCTACAGAAGATAAAAACTAGCTTTAATTACTTGACCAAAAAAGAACTATTCTAATCAAAATTAAAAATTACAAAAACTAAGGTCGATCTCCCAATCTTTATATTTGACCATCTTTCGGACGCCAAATCCCCTAATCAACAATCTCAATTTAAAAAAATCGGTTCATTTCACTTCAAAACCGATCTCAAGATAGGAATGATCATATCCGTTTGAGGCGATTAAAAAGAACCTATTTTCACTACAGGATGTGTCGATCGCATCGTAATTCTACCTCCTCCTAGGGTTTACTTACTCAGAAAACCGATCTAATCGGCCAAAAATCGTTCTAAGATAGGGAAAAGAACGGAATCGAATCGGAATCGACCTGATTGCCCTGGAAATCGAGGATGTGGACTGTGCCGTCGTGGGTGCCGAGGGCGACCATGCGCTCGGCGACGGCGATGGACGCAGCGGCGTCGGTGGAGAGGAGGGAGGGGACGCTCCCCCCCATTCTCTGGTACTTGAGCCTCGGCTCCTCCTCCTCCTCCTCCGCCTCCTCCTCCCCCCCGTTCTCTCCAAGCTCCGCCTCCTCCTCCTCCTCGTCCTCCTCCTCGTCCTCCTCCCTCTCGTCGTCCCCCTCGACCCCGTTCTCCGAGGGTTGGTGCTCCGACGCCATGGCCACTGCGCCCAGATCCGTGCACAGGAGCTTCGAGAAGCGACCGCGCGATCGCTCTTCCTCTCCCTCTCTTTCTCTCTCTAGATTTTTTTTTATTTTTTTTTAATCCTTTTAAACGCTAACTTCGTGACAATTTTAATTCGGTTTGTTTGTCGTTAGGAAATTAAAATAAATTAATTAATACGAAAAGTTTGGGCGTTTGATGGATCCGTTAACCCGTTTAGGAATTAGGATTGGGAAATGTACAAACTAGTTAAATCTAATGGAGCTTTCGAAATAACAATCGACGTCATTAAATATAATCTACATTATTTAAATTATTTAAATATTAAATTTTATATTTTTAATTTTTTTTTATTCATTCCGTGGACAAAAAAAAAAATAATTAAAAATAAATATTTTTTAAATAAATGATGATAGGAGTCCGGTAATAAATATCTAAAATATATATTTTGTTTTAAATAATTTTTTTAAAAAATAACTAAAATTTAATTAATTTATTTTTTTTTACACTGAATCAGTAAATATCTCGTATCTATTATTAAAATTACACAAGTTTTACAACTTTTTGATCATTAGATCAATAATATTAAAAAAAATTAAAATTTAATTTCTAAATAGTTCCAGTAATCTATATCATATTCAACGTTACCGATCATCGATTCCAAAGCTCAAAAAAAAAAATTAAATAAATAAATCGACGGCAACTATAAAATTTTGCTACTAATAGTAGCTTAATCCAATTCTCTCTCTCTCTCTCTCTCTATCTATATATATATATGAAAATAAATTATTAAGTAATAATTTATTATTGAAAATAAAAAAAAACAAGATTATTCTTTGAACACTTGAAAAGATATTAATAACATATTTGATCTACTATATAATTTATTTTATTTTTTAACTTTATGATCAGATATAATATTTTACGTTGAAAATTTGATCATACTCCAAACCTACTAAATAACACAAATTCTTTTCAATAATTTAGATTCATATAGTTTTATTTGGATGTGGCAAATACAAATTTTTTTTTATTATACTCATAAGATAGTACATTCTATTTTAGTTCTTTGAAAAATTTTGATAATTAAATTATTGAACTTAAGTTATCGTGTCGATCAGATTATATTTTACTAAATTTCTCAAACAAAAAGACAAATTGATTTATATATATTCAATAATCCCACAATCTTCTAGAGATGACTAGAAATGGACAAATTATTAATTAGTTATTATTAAACTAATTAAGTACATAATTTGTTAATTAGAGTGTACATAATTTGTTTTGTTTAAAATTCAAAATATGGGATGTGTTGCAATCAACATCTGTCATAAGTTTTCTTTATAATTTATACTCTCAGAATTCGACAAGTGTTATCTCAAAAAATAAAAAATAAAAAAAGTATACATAGCTAATTAATTTAAATTTTAAGTTATTTAAACATGACCAGTTAAATGAGTTTGGCATATAAAAATATACACTAATAAATTACTTTGTAAAAATTTTGTTTTGATAGTATATTTTATTTTACAGTTAATTTTATACAGTTCTCTGTAAATATATCGAATAGTATATATATATATATATATATCTTTACAAAGTTTAACTTTTCATATTTATCTCTTTAAAAATTCTAAACGGTTTATATATATATATATATATATATATATATATATATATATATATATATATATATATATATGATTTTTGGCAGATTCGATTTTTGGCCGATCATATGGTGAAAATTTATACATAGAACAAAAATAAATTTAACATTTTTACATTAATCATTTAATTAATATTTTTTTGAAAAAAAATTGATTAGATAAAATTATATTTATATTATAAAATTTTTATTTAAATATATTTTAACACCTCAGAATTGAATTCTGGCTTTATCCCTGATTGGATGCATGCATGAACATATTATAGATATTATAATATTCAACCTTTGAGTTATGTTTTTTTTTTTTGAATAAATTGTTTTGTAAATAAAATATATTATCTTATCAAATTATAAATATTAAACAAATTTAATAAATAAAAATTTAATTCCTAGCTTTGAATTGAATAATAACATTTTTATAAAAATAATTCTTCATAAAATATCTTATTCCAACATAAAAAAAAAAAAGAAAAAAAAAAGAAAAAGAAAAAAAAAAGCCTAAGTCACCGTATGATTTGTAAAATATATTACTTTATTATCATATTCTTAATGAAATATTTTTATAGCACTTATGTTTTAATACACTAACATCTTGTTTCATATATCCTTTTAACTTAACCAAAAAAAAGCTTATAATATCTTATATATGATAAGTGTGATAATTCAAATTGAGGATGTTAAAACCTTTTAAGGCCTAGTTTGATAATGCAACAACTAAAAATATCATTTTTATGCTACATAAAAAAAAATATATATATACTATATAAGAAGAAAATATTATAAACACGTATTTTTAATTTTTTTATTTTTGTATCTTTTGTATTATAAAAATAATATTTTTAGCTATCATGTTACCAAATTAAACCTAAGAAGTAAAAAACTAATCTCCTAGTTTTTAATCACAACAATTTTTTTATTTTTTTATTTTTTTATTTTTTTTTTTGTGTGGTGTAAACAAATAATTTAGTCTAGCATCGAAACATGAACTACAGTGAAACAAATAGACTAGATGGGACTATTGCCTAATTAATGGTTTTTTTAAAAAATTATTGTTTTTTAAGTGTAATTTACACTTTTGGTGCTAAAATTAAGAGATGTGTAATAACGCGATTATCAAATTTTAATTCATCGTAATTACTAACTCAAATTACGAGGTGCTTAACTTTTTTTACAAAAAAATTAATTAGCTATATTTTCTGAGATTATCAGATAGTAAAAAAAATTATTAATATGACCAGCCGATTTAAACGTATCAGAGGATGACATGTGGTAAGGAAAACGATTAATATGGTCAATCGATAAGGACGAATTGAAAGACGGCACGTGATTCACCGGGAGCTAAAAGATAACGCCTAAATCCGAGTGAGCTTTAGGTGAAAAATGACGGAAATCGTGAAGAGTGAACTCCATAACCGACGTAATTCTGGTCCAAACACACTCTACAAAATGAGGGTTATACTAATGAACGCTAGATGCGGTCGAGTAATGCGTTATTGTTCAAAATTGCGAATAATATTAGGAGGAAATATGATCGAGTAAATACACTATTATTACAATCTCATAAATGATCCATACTATGAAGGAAGGTCCTTCTCCTGTCAAACGAAGCGATCACTATATTTTCAAATCTTCAACTTCAACATTTATTGCTTTTTAGTATAAATTTACTATTTTTTTTCTATTTTTTTAATATAATATTTTCAACTTTTCTACTGTAATCTTTCTATTTTTCTAAAAATAGTTTATTATTAAAAATGATTGCCCTTCAAATCAATAGAAATGAATCCACTTCATTTGTAATGTTTAAATATTTAATTAAGAAGAATTCGGCTGAGCCATTTTTTTATCAATTGATCGTTTAATTCAAAGCGCATTCAGAAGGTACTAATATAATATTTTAACCTTCATTTTTTTTTAATGTACAACAATAATTAAGTTGTTTATATCACTTCGATATTACTAATTTATCTATATATATATTCAAAAAAATTAAGCTATAAAAATTAACTATAATAATTCAAAAAATATTACACATTTTATATTTCAAGTTAAAAATTATAGCAAATCAAAACTTGATAGCTAAAACATCAAGCATCTTATATTCAAATAAAAAATTATAATAAATTTAAATTTTAAAATTAAAATATCAATTTTTGAAAACCAAGAGGATAATTTAGGGTTTTTTTACAATTGGCTCCCTAATAATTTTTTTTTTTTACAAATAGTCTTCTAAAATTTATATTTATAAAATTGTTATATCTCTGTCACGTAAGTACCACACAAGTGCCATGTGAGCGGATATGTTTAAATTGAACAAGATTAATTATTCACCATATTTTAAAGACGATGAATGATTTACTGTATCATTCCTCTTATCATTTTCTTTTCGTCCATTAAATTCTCAAAAATTATTTCAAATATAAATTTTTCATTCCCACTCCGTCTCCTCATTTCTACTTTTTTTTTCGCCCATCAAATCTGCAAAAATTATTCATTTTGACTCATTCTCTTTTCCTTCTAGTTTTTCATCAAATTTTCAAAAATTACTTCAAATATAAATTTTTCATTCCTGCTTTACTTCCTTTTATTTTTCTTCTATTTTCGTTCATCAAATTTTCAAAATTATTTTAAACACGATAAATAGTTCCACTAAATTTCAAAAATTATTTTAAATATGGTAAACTGTTTCTCGTATCTAAATACGAAGAATCATTTACTATGTTCAACTTAAACATCTAATTTTTTAATACTTACGTATCGCATAAGTGATATACTACACAAAATACGGTTATTCACCGTATCCAAATACGATGAATAGTTCATTGTGTTCAATTTGAGCATCTCACTGTCGCTTTAGTGACGCTCACGTGACGCACATATGACAGATATAAAATTATTTTTATAATTTTAAAATTTACTGACTACTTTTTTTTAAAAAAAAAAAAAAAAAAAAAAAAAAAAACCCGATAATTTGCCCTTTTTTATCAACATCACTGTCGAAATCAGCATGGGTTGGGAGCCCGAAAGCCACGCACAGATGTCCCCATCTGGTGCCACGCGGCGATTTGTCATTGGCTCCCGAGGCGCCGGTTCTGCTTACGTGGCGTGCCATAGCTCGCCCCCCGTACCGCCACGTGTCTCCCGTTCATCCCCTCGACCGACCCTCGACGTTGACCGTACGATCTCAACCGTCCAATACGCCTCGGCCTTCTCTTCGCGATATCCACCGTCCGATCGTATGTCGGCTCTTCTGCGGGAGATATTGCATGTGCTTGGTGTACCCATACATCTCATGCACCGTATTTAAAATCCAAATATAATCTAATCAATATGATTTAAAAATATTTTAAAATATCTACATCTATATTCATTAAATATAAGTTCCAAAAAGATAAAACATAAATTTAAAATATTTTTCTAAATGTTAAATTAGCCTAAAAAATTCCAAATGATTATGAAAATAAAAATAAATATTATTTGACCCACAAAAGTATGTTAAATAAAATTCAGATTTAAAAATATTCACTGCTAAAAAAATTAGGAATCAGTGATTTTTATTTACGCTGCTAAAAGATTAATAAATGCCACTAAAAATTTTAGAAATATATAACACTAAATATCGTCTATGCCTAGCAGCATTTTATAATAAGGGGCAATTTTTTATATACCCCTAAAAAAATTTTTGTTTTCAGATTTACCCCTCTTAGAAGACTAATATTAAAACTACCTTCTTATGTTCCAACTTCTTTCCAAAATACTCCTGAAGTTAAACTCTGTTAGTGTATCGTTTGGAGCTGCCGTTATCTGTGTGAAATTACCATTTTGCCCTTTCAAATATACCTTCTACCATAACCAACTTTTTTTTTTTTTTTTTTTTTATGTACCCTTCTGATAGTTTTCAACTCCGATTATTATTTAACTCTAGTTTAACCCTAGTTAACTTAACAAAGAAAAACAGTAGGGGTATTTTTAATAACGGTGGAACGTATGAGGATTATATTGAAAAGAAAAAAATAAGAGGGATAAATCAGATATTTCTTCAGATTTCAGGGGTACACAGGCAATTATCCCTTATAATAAATATCGATAATGTGAATAAATTAGTATCATTAGAAATATGTTAACTATCAAATTCTTTACCACTTGCGCTATGAACGGTTAATAAAAAAATTAAGATTATATTACTTTAAAATTAATTATTTGGTATGTAGAATTAATACTACCTAATTTATATTCACAATAACAATAAAAATATATCAATATTTTAATAATTAATACCAACCATTTTATAATTTTACATCATAAAAATAAAAATAATGCCATTCACTAATAATTTTAAAATAAAATATAAAAAATCTAAATCTTTCAATACATAATATATATTTATATACATATTACTTATAAAAAGTGTTTCAAAAAATTAAATGCATTTGGAAAATAAAAGATATAACTCAAAAATCTATTTTACAGTTTTTTTTTTTTTTTTTTTTTTTTTTTTGAGTGAGACTACCTAAACTTTATTTTAATTGTATTTTTGAATATTAAGTAAGTTATTAACTATTAGTTAGGTTAAAATTTTATAAAATTTAATAACTTTATCAATTATTAACTATTAATTAATTTAGTTTTATTTCTAGATGTAATTTAAATTATCGAATTTAGTGAAATCAATCACGAGTTTAATAAAATTTTCTAAATTTTAAGTGGTTATAAATTACGATAATAAGATAATTATTCAGATAAATTTTAATTAATTTAAATAATAAAATAAAAGATGGGTGATTTTTAAATATATTTAAGTATTAATTCAAATTAAAATTTATTTTCAAAATTGAAATAAACCATACAATAAAAAAAATTGGTTGTGAGTTAATGAACTTTAACACAATATAAATATAAAATAAAATTTATTTACAATTATATATTGATTAGAAATGGTATTTAGTAATAAATGGTGCCAATTTGTTACATTAAGTATCATTTTTTATAAAAAATTAAAAATTTTAATGGCATTTACTAATTTATGCTGCTAATTTATCATATTTTACTACATTAATGATAAGTTGCTGCTAAATTAATAAATATAGCGATAATGATCAAGTAATGTTGGTAAATATATTAATTAGTATGATTTAAAAAAATACTGCGAAATAAATGTCGCTAAATTATGGATTTGTTGTAGTGATTGATGATAAAAAGTGATATGACAAATTCTAAAACTATTTTTATTTCAAATAGTAAAAAATAAATTATGGATTTGTCGTAATTTTAGAACATTATATCAATATATATGAATTATGTTGGAATATTTCTAAAAGTATCATCATTCTAACGATGAAAAAGTTGTGCGTTTTAGAAACTTTTACAAACTAGTACAGAATTGATCTCTGAACATGGCGCGATCACTGACACGAGAGGTAACAAAACAGGTAAAAAAAAAGAAGATTAAACCATTAAACAGCAGATGTGGGAAATCGAATGCGTGATCAATTTTATCAAATTATCAGATTGGGTGAGGATTGTAGAATATTACTTTTCGGATCGAGCCGAGCTAAGTCACGGAGGAGAGAGAGGCCAAAATAGAGTCGATCAATCGCCGAGAATGCCTTGGATTTTGGATTGAGAGAGGAGAGAAGGATTAGGGTTTGTAGGAGGGGAGGAAAAAGATGGACGAAAAAGGGGTAGGGAGGGAGCGTGAGCAGAACGAACAACATAATCGGTTTAAATTTAAAGGACAGGGTTTTATAGTGAGAGGATCTCATAGATTCGTCAAATTCTGTTCTGATCTAGATCGACGATTGCAATTGAAAGTTTTTGAGAAAGTGCGGCAGAGAATGATATCTACTTGTAACAGATTTTTTTTTTTTTCTCATTAATATTTATGTAACATGAATGGAGGTCAAAAAATGACAAAAAAGTAGCGAAAGATTTAATGCAAACGGTAGAAATCACTATACACGGGACCCACCATCCATCAGCAATGCAAAGAAGTGAACGAAAGCATTTATTTAATGCAAAAAAAATTGTAAAAACTGTAACCCAGTACCCGCGTGAAGCTGCACAACGTGACCCACCATCCATCAACAATGCAAAGAACTGAAAGCATTTAATTTATTAATTATTTTTTAATGCAAAAAAAGGCCCACCACCCGCCAAATGCGGAGAACGCTCAAAGCGGAATTAAATAGTTCTGCAATCTCAATTAAATAGTTCTGCGTGAGACTGCACAACGGACCCACCGCCCGCCAAATGCGGAGAACGCTCAAAGCGGAATTAAATAGTTCTGCGTGAGACTGCACAACAGACCGACCGCCCGCCGAATGCGGAGAACGCTCGAAGCCACTTAAGGTTCCCAATTCATAGTTCTTATAAATTTACAGTATAAAAATATTTAAAATCATATAAAATTTTTATATAAATTTTTTTATACCATATAAAATGAAAATAATTTTTTTTGTACTATATAAATTATATTAAGTTTATAGTTTAGTAAAAAATAATATTTAATTTGACTATAAAGTCAATTTGGAATATATTACACTTTATTGTCAGAATTATTAAATCTTAAAAGATGAACCAAACATAATAATTTTCTAAAAGTATCATCATTCTAACGATGAAAAAGTTGTGCGTTTTAGAAACTTTTACAAACTAATCCAGAATTGATCTTAGATCATGGCGCGAGCACTGACACGAGAGGTAACAAAACAGGTAAAAAAAGAAGAAGATTAAACCATTAAACAACGGATGTGGGGAATCGAATGTGTGATCAATCTTATCAAATTATTAGATTGGGTGAGAGTTGTAGCAAAGTAATATTCGGATCGAGCCGAGATAAGTCACGGCGGAGAGAGAGGCCAAAAAAGAGTCGATCGATCGCCAAGAATGCATTGGATTTTGGATTGAAAGAGGAGAGAAGGATTAGGGTTTGTAGGAGGGGAGGAGAAAGATGGACGGAAAAGGGGGTAGGGAGGGAGCGTGAGCGGAATGAACTACAGAATCGGTTTAAATTTAAAGGACAGGGTTTTATAGTGGGAGGATCTCAGAGATTCGTCAAATTCTGTTCTGATCTAGATCGACGATTGCAATTGAAAGTTTTTGAGAAAGTGCAGAAGAGAATGATATCTACTTGTAACAAATTTTTTTTTTTCTCATTAATATTTTTGTAACATGAATGGAGGTCAAAAAAATGCTAAAAAAGTAGCGAAAGCATTTAATGCAAACGGTAGAAATCACTATACACGGGACCCACCATCCATCAGCAATGCAAAGAAGTGAATGAAAGCATTTATTTAATGCAAAAAAAATTGCAAAAACTGTAACCGCGTAAAGCTGCACAACGTGACCCACCATCCATCAACAATGAAAAGAACTGAAAGCATTTAATTTATTAATTATTTTTTAAAGCAAAAAAAGGGCCCACCACCCGCCAAATGTGCGCCGAATGCGGAGAACGCTTGAAGCCACTTAAGGTTCCCAATTTATAGTTCTTATAAATTTAACGGTATAAAAATATTTAAATCATATAAAATTTTTTATACTATATAAAATAATATTAATTTTTTTATACTATATAAATTATATTAAGTTTATAGTTTAGTAAAAACTAATATTTAATTTGACTATAAAGTCAATTTGGAACATATTATACTTTATTTACAAAATTATTAAATTTTATAAGATGAACCAAATATAATAATTTTCTAAAAGTATCATCATTCTAACGATGAAAAAGTTGTGCGTTTTAGAAACTTTTACAAACTAGTCCAGAATTGATCTTAGATCATGGTGCGAGCACTGACACGAGAGGTAACAAAACAGGTAAAAAAAAAAAAAGATTAAACCATTAAACAGCGGATGTGGGGAATCGAATGCGTGATCAATCTTATCAAATTATCAGATTGGGTGAGGGTTGTAGCAAATTACTCTTCGGATCGAGCCGAGCTAAGTCACGGCAGAGAGAGAGTCCAAAATAGAGTCGATCGATCGCCGAGAATGCCTTGGATTTTGGATTGAGAGAGGAGAGAAGGATTAGGGTTTGTAGGAGGGGAGGAGAAAGATGGACGGAAAAGGGGGTAGGGAGGGAGCGTGAGCGGAACGAACAACAGAATCGATTTAAATTTAAAGGACTGGGTTTTATAGTGGGAGGATCTCAGAGATTCGTCAAATTCTGTTCTGATCTAGATCGACGATTGCAATTGAAAGTTTTTGAGAAAGTGCAGAAGAGAACGATATCTACTTGTAACGGATTTTGTTTTTCTCATTAATATTTTTGTAACATGAATGGAGGTCAAAAAACGCCAAAAAAGTAGCGAAAGCATTTAATGCAAACGGTAGAAATCACTATACACGGGACCCACCATCCATCAGCAATGCAAAGAAGTGAATGAAAGCATTTATTTAATGCAAAAAAAATTGCAAAAACTGTAACCCAGTACCCGTATGAAACTGCACAACGTGACCCACCATCCATCAACAATGCAAAGAACTGAAAGCATTTAATTTATTAATTATTTTTTAATGCAAAAAAAGGGTCCACCACCCGCCAAATGCGGAGAACGCTCAAAGTAGAATTAAATAGTTCTACGTGAGACTGCACAACGGACCCACCGCCCGCCGAATGCGGAGAACGCTCGAAGCCACTTAAGGTTCCCAATTCATAGTTCTTATAAATTTAACGGTATAAAAATATTTAAATCATATAAAATTTTTATATAAAATTTTTTATACTATATAAAATAATATTAATTTTTTTTATACTATATAAATTATATTAAGTTTATAGTTTAGTAAAAAATAATATTTAATTTGACTATAAAGTCAATTTGGAACATATTACACTTTATTGTCAGAATTATTAAATTTTATAAGATGAACCAAACATAATAATTTTCTAAAATTATTATCATTCTACGGATGAAAAAGTTGTGCGTTTTAGAAACTTTTACAAACTAGTCCAGAATTGATCTTAGATCATGGTGCGAGCACTGACACGAGAGGTAAGAAAACAGGTAAAAAAAAAAGGAGATTAAACCATTACACAGCAGATGTGGAGAATCGAATGCGTGATCAATCTTATCAAATTATGAGATTGGGTGAGGGTTGTAGCAAATTACCCTTCGGATCGAACCGAGCTAAGTCATGGCGGAGAGAGAGGCAAAAATAGAGTCGATCGATCGCCGAGAATGCCTTGGATTTTGGATTGAGAGAGGAGAGAAGGATTAGGGTTTGTAGGAGGGGAGAAGAGGTTTAAATTGGGAAAGGGGATAGGGAGGGAGCGTGAGCGGAACGAACAACAGAATCGGTTTAAATTTAAAGGACAGGGTTTTATATTGGGAGGATCTCAGAGATTTGTCAAATTCTGTTCTGATCTAGATCGACGATTGCAATTGAAAATTTTTGAGAAAGTGTGGAATAGAATGATATCTACTTGTAACAGATTTTTTTTTTTTTTTTTCTCATTAATATTTTTGTAACATGAATAGAGGTCAAAAAAACGCCAAAAAAGTAGCGAAAGCATTTAATGCAAACGGTAGAAATCACTATACACGGGACCTACCATCCATCAGCAATGCAAAGAAGTTAATGAAAGCATTTATTTAATGCAAAAAAAATTGCAAAAACTGTAACCCAGTACCCGCGTGAAGCTGCACAACGTGACCCACCATCCATCAACAATGCAAAGAACTGAAAGCATTTAATTTATTAATTATTTTTTAATGCAAAAAAAGAGCCCACCACCCGCCAAATGCGGAGAACGCTCAAAGCGGAATTAAATAGTTCTGCGTGAGACTGCACAACGGACCCACCGCCCGCCGAATGCGGAGCGCTCGAAGCCACTTAAGGTTCCCAATTCATAGTTCTTATAAATTTAACGGTATAAAAATATTTAAATCATATAAAATTTTTATATAAATTTTTTTATATAAAATAATATTAATTTTTTTTATACTATATAAATTATATTAAGTTTATAGTTTAGTAAAAAATAATATTTAATTTGACTATAAAATCAATTTGGAACATATTACACTTTATTGTCAGAATTATTAAATTTTATAAGATGAACCAAACATAATAATTTTCTAAAAGTATCATCATTCTAACGATGAAAAAGTTGTGCGTTTTAGAAACTTTTACAAACTAGTCCAGAATTGATCTTAGATCATGGCGCGAGCACTGACACGAGAGGTAACAAAACAGGTAAAAAAAAAAGAAGATTAAACCATTAAACAGCGGATGTGGGGAATCGAATGCGTGAACAATCTTATCAAATTATCAGATTGGGTGAGGGTTGTAGCAAATTACACTTCGGATCGAGCCGAGCTAAGTCACGGCGGAGAGAGAGGCCAAAATAGAGTCGATCGATCGCCGAGAATGCCTTGGATTTTGGATTGACAGAGGAGAGAAGGATTAGGGTTTGTAGGAGTGGAGGAGAAAGATGGACGAAAACGGGGTAGGGAGGGAGCGTGAGCAGAACGAACAATAGAATCGATTTAAATTTAAAGGACAGGGTTTTATATTGGGAGGATCTTAGAGATTCGTCAAATTCTGTTCTGATCTAGATTGACGATTGCAATTGAAAGTTTTTGAGAAAGTGCAGAAGAGAATGATATCTACTTGTAACGGATTTTTTTTTTTTTCTCATTAATATTTTTGTAACATGAATGGAGGTCAAAAAACGCCAAAAAAGTAGCGAAAGCATTTAATGCAAACGGTAGAAATCACTATACACGGGACCCACCATCCATCTGCAATGCAAATAAGTGAATGAAAGCATTTATTTAATGCAAAAAAAATTGCAAAAACTGAAACCCAGTACCCGCGTGAAGCTGCACAACGTGACCTACCATCCATCAACAATGCAAAGAACTGAAAGCATTTAATTTATTAATTATTTTTTAATGCAAAAAAAGAGCCCACCACCCGCCAAATGCAGAGAACGCTCAAATCGGAATTAAATAGTTCTGCGTGAGACTGCACAACGGACCCACCGCCCGCCGAATGCAGAGAACGCTCGAAGCCACTTAAGGTTTCCAATTCATAGTTCTTATAAATTTAACGGTATAAAAATATTTAAAATCATATAAAATTTTTTATATTATATAAAATTGTATTAATTTTTTTATACTATATAAATTATATTAAGTTTATAGTTTAGTAAAAAATAATTTTTAATTTGACTATAAAGTCAATTTGGAACATATTACACTTTATTGTCAGGATTATTAAATTTTGTAAGATGAACCAAACATAATAATTTTGTGTACACTATAATTCAACATTATATTATTGTATTAGACTAAACGTCATAATACAAAATCAGTAATAATCTAATTTAGAAATCTCAGATATTTGGTTATATTGAAATATCCTATAATAATACATAATACGAACCAAACGCGTCCTTAGCATCATAGTAATCATCACTTTTTACGAGATTTTTATTTTTTAGTTATTGGTTTTAGACCCATTTGATCACTTGATAAATGATATTAAAAAATTATGAAATTTATTTTTCAACTACTTCAAATATTATAAATCAAGTCTAACAAAGCAGATCATCGATTCGTTAGTCCTATAATTGAAAACAACTGTTAGGGTCAAAATGTGGCTTGCGCATGATCGGCCCCTTTGGGTGACCCTCCAGAGGTGTCAAAGTGCGCCGCGTGCCAACAATCAAGCGATCGGGCCGAGGAGGGATCCACTCGGCCGGGTTTTCCTCTGGCAACTACTCGCAATCGCAACGACCGGTGACGGCCGAAGTGGGTTCGCGGAGGTAGAGAGGGATCGCTGGTTTCGACTTAGATGAGTCGAACTGATTTAAGAGACAAATGTACGGTTGATGAGCTGATTGTAACGTTTAAACTCAAAAAAACACCGACAAAGATATGGCTGATTGGCCGGTTTACACTCTAAAAGGCGAGAAAAGCAAATAAAGACACAGCTGAGCCGGTTTACACTCTAAATTCAAAAATAAAGATATGACCAAATGACTGGTTTACACTTTATATTGATAAAGAAGAAGGGAAAACAAGTGGGGGAAAAGGGATATAAAGATTAAAATTAAGTCTATTTCTAGAAAAGTAGTAAAAAAGAAGGAAAAAAAAGTTAAGTTAATCTACTTATAAATAAATGAAGAAGCTAGGTAGTACGGGGCTTACGAGGTTGCTGGACCCCGATCTCTTCGATGGTTCGATATTTATACACATCTCGAATTATGTTATTAGGTGTTGATTTGGATTTTGAATTATCGGCGTAATTCGGAGAGAATCATCGCGATATCCTTAACGACTTCCTTTCGAGTCGTCTATCTTTAGCAGGATAATGACATTTTTCCGTCTAAGTTCATTCTCTAGTTGTTTCGCCGGAGCGTGATTCTCGGCACCTTCCACTGGTGGGCACTGCTTGCTATTTTGGGTTGGTTGCAGGATTTGTGCCCTAAACCCGCACATCTTCTGTTTTAAATTTTTTCCTCTTTCGGTTTGAATCGACCGAATGTCAACCCAAATTTCTGCCTTCTTCATTGACTGACTGAGATAATCTGGTAGACGTCGTCAGCCAAAGTCGATCTTGTGCGATTCGTCAGCGCTCGTCAGCGCCATCTCCTGCCATCTGTTCCTCCCATCGGCTAATGCTTCCAGCCGATGGCATGTGTCGCGTGCTGCTTTCTTTCGTGACTGAGGCCGATCCGAATCGGGATGCAGGCCCCTCTTTGGCTAACCCATCCTTCCGTCGGCTGGTGCCTCCACTCGATGGTATGTCGTGCGCGCAGGGGACGCCCTTACATTCGAGGCTAGTCTCAAATGAGCCGTGCGTCCCTCTTTGCCCGCTCATACCCTTATCAGCTAATGTCCTTCAACCGATAGTTAACACCACGTGTCGTCCCCTCTCGTGGCAGAAAAATCTGGTCTCAACAACAACTTGATAGCATGGAAGTCTCTATACTTCTAAAAGCACACAACCTGGACTCTAATATTATTTGCACACTACTAATTAGAGCTAGGCTGGATTAATACTATCGATAGCAAATGGACTCCATTGCCATCCATTTATTTTCGATGACGGGGCTTCCAAAAATAAAATCGGTATTGTTAAATATGATTTAGACCATTTAAACTATATAAAAATTAAATTTCATATTTTTTTAATATTATTTTCTTTTTCATCAAGTAAATATAAAAATGAATGGCTAAAAATGAATATTTTTCAAAAAATAGCAACAGTAGATATTATTTTAAATAGTTTAACAAAATTTTTAACCAAGATTCAATTAATTTAAATTAGCAAAAGACTCATATTTATCATTAAAATTATAAAATTTATAACTATTTGATCATTAGATCAACGAAATCGAAAAGATTTAAAATTTAATTTTTAATTTTAAAATACTTTTAGTAATTTACATCATGTTCAACGGTTTGGAACCTTCATCATCGAAAACAAATGAACGACAACAGAGCCCGTTAAATGTGGTGCACAGTGCACCGGGTGCACGCAATTATTGTCGATTGTAGTATCATGGGATAGGTATAAATACCGTGGACCAATGGGAAAAAAAAGTACCTACGACTCCCGTTCCAACGCTCCGTTCCGTTTTCTCCATTTTCCGCCCTTTTTAAATCACCGTTCAAGGAAGGTCCTAGAAGCTACTTTTTTTTTTTTTTTTTTTTTTTTTTTTAATTATATAATTATATTTATATATATATTTTTTTCCTAAGATCTACTACCTCTCTAGGGTTTCCAAGTCGCCTCGATCGCTCCGACGATCCCGCCTCCTTTGAGCATTTGCTAGGGTTTTAATTTTAATGGTAAACGGCTCCCTCCTCTCGCGATTTTTGGGGTTGATTTGAGCTGTTTTGTGTTGTTTGATCCAAATTTATGCCGTAAATGTTGTGATTTTATGTTTGGATCTTATTTTGGAGCTTTTTTTTATTTTTATTTTATTTTATTTTTTTAAATTTGGGGTAGGATTCGTCTACGATGAAGAGCGATGCGCTGGTGCTCACGGATGAGGTCGGTTTCCCTGTGCGTGTGGTGAGGGGTTTGGGGATTGAAGGGGTGTCCTTTGATGATCCTGTTGTTATCACCCAATGCGGCTCTTTGGGTAAGAGCGATAGGCTTTTCCCTTTTGTTGGATATGTAAAAGGCCTCATAATTGTGATTTTGTTATTAATTACAAGTTTTTAGGGGTTAAATGTTCAACGGGGGTTTACTTTGTTTGGTTTGTGGTTTCCTTTTTGTTTGGTTAGTACTTCAAATTTTTAATGATGAACTTTAATTAACTATTCTGCAGGGTTTAATTTGTTTGGCTTGTAGTTTCCTTTTTACTTGGTTGGTACTTTAAACTTACAAGGGATTGCTTTGAAAGTGTAGAATGATGAAGTTTAGAAATTTGGACATGATGAACTTTAATTGATTTGTCTACAGGGTTTAACTTGTTTGGTTTGTAGTTTCTTTTTTATTTGGCTAGTACTTTAAATTTATAATGGTTTGCTTTGAAAGTGTTAGAATGATGAAACTTAGAAATTTGGAAATGATGAACTTTAATTAATTAGTCTACAGGTTTTGATTTGTTTGGTTTGTTGTTTCCTTTTTGTTTGGTTAGTACTTAAAATTTCTAAGGGATCAGTTTGGTGTAGAATGATGAAACTTAGACATTGGAAATGATTGCCTTTTCCTATTAAACTATCAGATTATGCAGATCCCTTAGGGTATGCGAAACTAGATGTACATGGTTTCTGATGATTGTTAGCTTTCTCCTTCTCTTTGTAGTTTTCTCTTGGGACCCTCATTCTATGATGATTATTACTATCTGTTAGGATTTGATTATATTTGTAGTTGAATCCTAGTTGGATTAAGATTAATATTTAAATCTTAAAGAGATACGTTTGTTAAGATTTAAATATTAATTAGAATAAAAATCTATTTAGACTAGGATTTGGATAGCTTTTGATGTAAGCTATAAATATAGCATATGTGTTATTATTTGAAGGCGGGTGTTAACGTGGTCACACCCATGGAGACGGTGGTGGTAATACCCATGAAGGTGGTGGGGGTTAGGATTTAACCACACCCATATAGTGGTATCTACACCCACGGTGGTGGTAACACCCATGGAGGTTGTGGGGGTTAGGATTTAGCCACACCCATAGTCTTCTAGGTTTATAGAAGACGAGAGAAGGGTGAGAGAGATTCAGGAGGAGGGCTCGGGTTGAAGCTACTCTATTGCAGAAGAGGAGTCGGTGTAATTCTTCTCTTGGTTAATGAATCTTATTTCACCCGCATATTTTCTGTTTTGTTTTTCTTCTCCTTGGTGGTTGTGCTAATTCCAGTTATATTGAGAGGACGGATTTTTGGTAAAAATCTGATTTGATGTTTTCGCTGCGGAATCCCAACACTAGGCGGTACCGGTGTGGATTGAGGTACCGGAGCAGGTTGCGGATTCAGAGAATCTGGTACCGAGGCGAGTACCGGATTTTTCCAACACTATCTTTTATAAATTCTAACGTGAAGTTACCAGCAATACGAAAATTCAGATGTCTCCCCCATCATTTACATTTAATCCTTCTCGCTGTCTAAATCTTTAAAAAAGCCTAGGAATTAACCGCCATCGCTGTCATGAATGAACTGTGGAAGGCTATTAGGGGCCAGCCTGCGGCCACTATTTACGTTAATAAAAGAGACATGAATAAATATATCAAGAAGAGTGTGTTTATTATGTGTAGCCTATTTCTCTCTTTCATTAGATGTTTCCATTGCCTCTGTAGTAGAAATAACTACAAATAAGTCTAAAGGAGGAAAAATCATGGGCTTTGTCTTTTCCCCTCTTCCATGTGTGCAGAAACTTTCTAGGATCTAACTCTATATAGATATAGACTAATAAGATACAATCATAGTACTTGATATACTTGCTGGGCTTAAATAATGTAGGGGTAAGCATGATATGAAGTGTTTACTAGTGAAACAATGGTCTTTCAGTTCTTTTCTCCTTGTAAGCCAGCCAAACAAATGCCTTTTCCTCTTTGCTTCTTCTATTTGCATCAAAGAAGAGTTGGACGAATCCATTTTTACTCTTTTTTTTTTTTTTTCTATTCTTGTAGTTTTTCTTTTCTCCTAGGCATGCCAGCGGCACAATAATGAGTTGATTTTGTATCATTTTAGCAATAGATAGGCATGCTACTTAAATTCCAGCTTGATTTCCTTTAAGGGTGGTATTGTCCTTCGTCAGTTGGTTATCATGCAATTGGTGCGTCAAAGGCTTTCATATATGTAGTAACTTAGCTTCAAATTTTTCATAAGGCACCTTGATTTGTTAGCTTTATGGCCTTTCATACAGGTGGCAAGTTGCCATTTGGAGCCGCATCCTTTGATTCTGTTCTTGCTGTTCTGATAAGCCCCGAATCTTCTGGAGAGCTTTTGGTTGGAGAGATTGGTAGGGTGTTGAAACCTGGGGGGCAGATTATAATACAGACTTATCTGCCTTCCACTCCGCTGGATAAGGTATATCGTACATCTCATGCTGATTTGAATATTATACTATTGTTAAGTGAATATTTGATTCTAAAGTTTGTAAAATCTAACTCTTTAACAGCCGAGCAACACATTAGAGCGCAAACTACTCTTGTCGGGGTTTGTCGAAATCCAAGCCTTCGCACCGGTTCAAGATGGTAAATCCGTTACGGTGAGTCAAGTCCTCTATTCTAAACTGTTGACCAACCCTGCTGCTTAGTCATGTGATAAAATCGTACAAACACCACCTGAACTATGGAGCTCTTTCAAATGGGTATCTGAACTTAAAACCTTTGATTTCAGCACCTAAGTTTCATCACATTGATTTCAATACTTCTTCGTCAGACCATAACACTTATTATTTGACAGAATATTCCTTTTTCTTTATAAGTCGAATACTAATAAATTTTGCCAGCACCTGGCGAATAGGTACTTTTATAAAATCATTGACGTCCACCTACTGAAATTAAAAAACTTTTATAGTTTAGATGCACATTTTGAGATGTGCTATGTTTCAGTCAGTACTGTTTGTTTTTCCTAATCATTCATTCCTCTTGGCTTCTCAATGATTATGCCCTTCATGTATGCTAGATTAAGGGCAAGAAGGCTTCTTGGACAATGGGATCATCTTTCCCCCTCAGAAATGAAGCAAAGATCCTTCCCAGGGTTCAGATTGACGATGAGTCGGATTTGATTGATGAAGATAGTCTCCTAACCGAAGACGACCTGAAGAAACCACAATTACCGATAGGTTCACTTTAAACCCTTTCATTTTGTCTAGTTGGTTTGCTGATCCTTATTCCTGCATATATAGTAACAATTATTTAATTCTGTAAACAGTTGGAGATTGCGAAGTCGGAAGCACTAGAAAGGCCTGTAAAAACTGTGCGTGTGGCCGGGCTGAGGCGGAGCAGAAAGTGCAGAAGTTGGGGCTTACTGCAGAGCAGATAGATAATCCTCAATCTGCTTGTGGTAGTGTAAGTGACAGATTACTGAACAATGCTAATAAAATTGTAGCTAGTGTGAGTTTGAAATGATATTTCACAAAAATTGTGCTGCCACACCAATAAAATAACAGCTACAAATGCCTACAATGCTTATAAAATCATGTTCCCCAAAAAGAATGTGCATTTAAAATCATAAATATGTGATTTACTCTTTTAGATAAAATGAGAGAAGTTAATTAAACCACTTAATGATGTTTCATCATCAATAAGTTGATCAAACCGCTTAATGATGTTTCATCATCAATTTGGGCTTGTTTGGTTCACCTATTTTGGACTAGGGAATCGGAATGGGATTCATTGGTTCCGATAGTTGTTGTTTGTTTTACAGGTATCGGATTTTGATTTCCATTCCACTCTGGAATGGAAATGACCCAATCCATTTATGGCCCAATTCGGCTTTGAATCCCAGATTGGTTCATTCTAAAGTAAATCGCTCAAAGCCCTCTCTCACAAACACCAACCCGTCCTCTCCCTTTATCGCTTTCTTCTCTCTTAACCAAAACCCCCTCTCTCAAAATCTTAGATGTCCATTCCAATTCCCATACTAATAATGAACCAAACATTTTTGGATGATTGATTCACCATTCCATTTTCCATTCCAATGCGATCCAATTTTATTTCTTATTCCTATTCCAATCATGAACCAAGCACGCCCTTACAGTTTGGGTACTTCACCTCGAGTATTGCTACTAATTACAAGTTTCTAGCTGTTGATATTGTATTTTTGGGTTCGGTTTAATGATTTTCGTGTTCGAATCTTGTAGTGTGGGCTTGGCGATGCATTCCGCTGCGGCGGATGTCCCTACAAAGGCCTTCCTCCATTCAAGTTGGGTGAAAAGGTTGCTCCACAATCTCTTGCTATTCATCCTGCGATTTGTGTCCTTATTTTATATTCAGTCACTTTGATATATTTTGATGGTTTTTTGTAGGTTTCATTGTCCGGCAACTTCCTTACCGCGGATATATGACGGCGGACTAATAACAACAGCACTAGATAATTATGATTGTTTTCGCAAAAGATGAGCAAAGATATTAATTATTACCTCATTAGTCTGATCTCAGGTTGGTTGGAAATGGTAGGAGCTCTTCGTTTCGTTCTTTTACTTCGGTCGAATGATGCTGCATGTTTGGCTCGAGTGATTTAAACTACATACTTAATATAAAGTTGTGGTGATAATGCTAATAATGATTCTGTGGGTGATTGTGAAAACACACATTATGTTCTTCTGCATTGTGAAATAAATCATTTTGGTCCCATTTATTTCAGTTGTTGGAATGTCTTTTGCTGCTGTGTTAAATGATGTAAATATGAAACAACTTGGAATTGTTCTTTACATCCACTTATTTTTATTAATGCCCTGCTACTTTTTTTTTCTTTTTTTCTTTTTTTCACTTTTATGAGGCACAAAATTGTAACAAATGCATGGTTCAAAGGTTTGGGGAACAAATTGAGACCTTTTAAGATGGTTGGGAACTCTTGCCACCTTTGTTTTAGTTACATTTGCTGTAATTGTTGATTCTCTATTATATGTTTTGTGGGATCATTTATTTTGTTCGGGGTTTGTTTGCAATATAGAGTAATAGATTATTTTATTCTATTTTTGAAAAGTTTTTTTTTTTTTTTTTTTTTTTTTCACATGAATGTTTCGCTAATAAAAAAAGAAAAAGAAAAAGTGTAAAGTAGATTTTTTTTTTTTTTCCTTTGCGATCTCTTGTTAAGTAGTAAAAAAACATAGTAATAAATTTCCGGAGTACTTAGAATTTCATACCAATCCATTTCAATTGAAAATAAAATTCTGTACTATAATGCCCCCCCCCCCCAAAAAAAAAGGAAAACGAAAAGTCCAAAATATGGCGTCGCCCGGGTTCGAACCGGAGACCTTCAGTGTGTTAGACTGACGTGATAACCAACTACACCACGACACCTCTTATAAACATTTATAATTTAGTTTTTATAAATACCAAAATAATTATCTGTTAATTCTCGGTTAGAAATACGCAACAAATTCACTTAAAACGTACAGACACAGCACCACGGATCTCGACCGGACTCAACTTACCTTGACGTTAGGTCTATTGTTGGACCTCTTGCCTTTAGGTCTATTGTGGACCGCAGTCCCACTCAAGTTATCAGTCTTCTGGGCCTATTTTAACCCATACATAAATAGCCAACAATCCCCCCCACCCAACACTTGCATCGTGTGGGAATCGAACCCGTGCCACTACCCACATTGACGTTAGGTCTATTGTTGGGCCTCATACTGTTAAGTCTATTATGAACCGCAGCCCTACTCAATTTATTAGTCTCCTCATACTGTTAAGTCTATTATGAACCGCAGCCCTACTCAATTTATTAGTCTCCTAGGCCTATTGTCATGGGGCAGGAAGTTGGACCTATTTTATTAGTCTCCTGGGCCTATTGTCATGAGAATCGAACTCGTGCCACTGGCTCTGATATCACTTGTCGGATCATTGACGCTAACCATTAATCCCAAAAGCTCGAACTGTTAGAAATACGCAACCAATTCATTTAAATCGTAGAGACACAGCGTCCATGGGTCTCGACCGGACTCAACCCACCTTGACGTTAGGTCTATTATTAGCCCTCTTGCCATTAGGTCTGTTATGGACCGCAGCCCCACTCAACTTATTGGGCTCACCCAATTCAACTTATTAATCTCTTGTGTCTATTATCACGGAGCAAAAAGTTGAATCTATTTTAATTCATACATAAATAGCCAACACTAAAATTGATTAGGATCGAGCTACTAGATCATAACCGTCGTCTGTCTTAGCTTGGCATGGCCTTGTTAGAATAAACATGACCTACTACGTTCAAATTTGACTTGAGCTTGAATTACCGAAAACTAATTAAAAGAAAATATAAAAAGTTAAAAATCTTTCAAAAAAAAAAAAAAGTGATTGAATTCAAGAATATTTTATTGGAGTGTTCTTTGTTGGCATGAAAAAATAAATTGTAATAACAAATTGAGAAATTGTTCTTGAATTGTTAGGTCATAAAAGCAAAAACTTTTAATTCAAATTCTCTTAAAGCTCTAAATTAAAGCTACTTTTTTTCACATAATCAAAAGTTCCATTTAGGTCAATAAATAATTCAAAGGCTCTTTTACCCTTTGAAATTGGTGTTGTTGTGAAGATAAATGACAAAAGATATATAAAAATTTCTACACAAATTTGGAGAATCATGTGAAATTGTTTGTTAATTAAAATGCCATGGACTTGTTGACTTTGACTTTCTAGATGTTACGGGTCAACGCGGTAGGATAGAAAAGAAAAAAAAATAAAAAAATGTAATAGTCACATTACTTTATCTGTATTTCTAATAATTATAATTAATTTTTTTTACTAGAGTTCACCTATTCCATTATAATTTTTAAAAAAACTTTTTTTTTTTTTTTTGTTACAGATAAATTATTGGGATAAAATCTTAGAATAGCACTATTTCAAGACTTAATTTGATAATTTATCTTTATATTATAAAAAAATTAAAGCAAATTATATACACACATTATATTAGATTATTGATTTTATTGTGAAAAATTATTTATTTTACTATATTATATTAACACATATTATTTGCACTTAAATGCATTTGATACGCATTGCTATATTATGTACATTATTATTATTATTATTATTATTATTATTATTATTATTATTATTATTATTATTATTTTAAATTGGTTATAAATTATTTATCTTTTTTATAATCTTCATTATTCTATAGATAAATGGCAAACATCATTTTATTTAATTTTATTTAAATAGATCTGGTATACAATTCTTAAACATATGTAAAATATTTATTATAAAAATGGGATTTCCCTAAGATGATGAGTCACTTCACTCATAACCAAAATGCATCTACTTAATATGTTCAAATAAGAGGTGCCCTCATAAGAAGTTGTACCCAAATCCTTTTGACTATATATTATTTCGTAGACATAGAAACCGTTTGCCTAAATTCTGAAAAAAAAAATAATTTTTACATAATTATTTTTGATCTAATTTTTTTTTATATATATAATTAATTTTTATTAAGAAAATTAATTTTGATTTAAAATTATAGAGCGTTTAGCTAATAAAAATTTTCAATTTTTCACGGGTTAACTCATTCTATAACTACTGTTACTTTAATACGCTTAACTTTCTTAATCTTTTGGGTATAACCACCGTTCAAATTGTTATAATCGGATCGTATATAGGGCTATTTTAAATTTTGGGGTATCATATTTTTATCCCCTTTAAGCCATAACGTTTTCGTCAGACTTAGACACACTCACGAAATGAGATTTATTTAGTTTACAAATTTTTTTAATAAAAATCTAATTAATTTAGATTTATTTCTACCGTTGAACGAGTAAAAAATTTATATATATCATTAAAACTATAAATTTTGTAACCACTTGATTATTAGGTCAATGATATAAAAAATTTTAAAATTTGATTTTTAAATATTTCTAGTTGTCTAGATCATGTCAACGGTGTCGATTATCGATTTGAAAGTTTTATTATCGAAAACAAATGAATGATAACAGAGTCCATTTATTATTGATAGCATTCTAGCCCTTTGACTAATTTCACCGACCCTAATAATAATAAATGTGTTTAAATATTTTAGGTCTGTTGAGTCGTTATATTTGGTGTCAGGACCAATATTAGTGAGAAGTGCGAGAGCTAAACATTATACATGGTAAATTATTATACCACAAGTTTGTGGGATAAAGTATTACACCACGAATTTGGTAAGAGCCACCTTATAATAACATTAAAATTTAAATTAAATTTAATTTATTGTGATTTTAAAAATTAAAAATTTAAATTTTTAAAGAGTGTTTGCGATAAAATGACTAACCTAACCAAACAAAATCTAAACTCGGCGAAAATTTAAGGCTGCGTTTGGTTCGGATATAAAAAAAATTTGGTTATACCGGGAATAGGTATAAATTATAGTATTAACAGAAACTAATGTTAATTTATGTTTGGGTGGGCATAAGAGTTACACCGGATATAAAGAAAATTATGTTTGATAAATTAAAGAGGAATAAGAGGTTAGAGGAGATATAAATTTTTATTGGCTATTTTACCCTTTATGATATAATTAAAATTTATAATTTTTTTAAAATTTAAAATTTTGTATATAAAAATAGGTATAAATTTATATATTTAAAAATTTTAAAATTTTGGTGAATTATTTATTTAAAATTAAAATTAAAAATTTAATAATTTGTATAAATTGTAAAAATAATAAAATTTAAATTTTTATAAATTGATAAATTTATTAAAAAATAAAATTACAAATTTTAAAAACTATAAAATTTAAAATTTAAAAATTTATAAATGTTTAAAATTTTAATTTTAATTATCTCAAAAAATTTAATTATCAATTTAAATTTTTATAAATTGATAAATTTATTAAAAAATAAAATTACAAATTTTAAAAACTATAAAATTTAATATTTAAAAATTTATAAATGTTAAAAATTTTAATTTTAATTATCTCAAAAAATTTTAATTTTAACTCCGGCGATAGCCGGAGTAGAAGCAAAAATTATAATTTTAAAATTAGTATACATTTAAAAAAATTTATAAAAATTTTTGCATAAATTTAAAAATTTTAAAATTAATAATTTTTTTAAAAAAATATAAAAAAATTATATTTTTAGATTTATTAAAAATAAAGTTAAAAATTTTAAAATTTATAAAATTTAAAAAATAAATTTTAAATTTTATAAATTTAAATATCTTATAATTTAAAATTTTTTATTTTTATTTTTTTTTAAAAAAAATAGCAGGTGAAATAACTCCACCAGTGGAGTTGTTCCACCTGGGGGGGGAACAAACTATTCCCACCCCTAGAATAATCCGTTTGGGGTGGAAATAGCTTGTTCCCACCTCCCAAATTTTTATTTGAATATAAGTACCTGGAACTAGGGGTTATCTCCCCTAGTTCAAGCTACCAAACGGGCCCTAATTGCTTAGAAGATTTTTTAAAAAATGAATAGATTTAGAAGCTTCTGCGAAAAGAAAGTAAATTTGTTATTATTATTTTTTAAAATTTTCTAGAACTTTTCAAATTTCACATATTCTACATCACTATCAAAAATTTAATATTTAAAGATTCTATTTTTTTATGTTTTTCTGGATACGTCTTATTTGAATGCATCGGTTAAAATGTCAGTAAATAAAAAAAATATTACGTATATATATCGACGCTTATATCAAGTGTCTGTAAAATATATTCTAAACTATTAATTTTTTTAAAAATTTATTATTTAATAAATTAGTTTAATATAATAAAGGATTCATATAGCGACATTTTTATCAAGCGCGTAGTCTAAAAAATATTCTTGTATTGAGATTTTTTTTTTTTTTTTTTTTTTTTTTATAGTGAATAAAACCCTTTAAATATATGAATTAATCATAAATATCTCACTTGTATTAAAAGAGAATTAAACTCTAGTTAAGTTAGTAATGCAGGGAAATGTATAAAAATATATGTTGTTTTATAGCTATTTTAAAGATTATGTATAATTATTTTGTATTAATTTTTCTCCTTAAAAAATTATGAAAAATTAAAAATTTGCTTATTTTATAAATAAATTTGCTAAGTTTTAAATTTATTGGGGGCATAAAAGAGAAATTTTATATCTAGTCATTAAATTAACACAGATTGCTAGTGATATTTTAAACTTTAGAGGGACTTGGATGAAATTAAAACATTCCGGAAGGGCATTCATAAATATCAGTCCAAACACACATACAGTTTAAGATCACTAGTCTTGCCATTCAAATCCTGACTCGACCGAAATCCGTCATACCCTTTCGACTGGTGATTGACTCTGATACTAAATATAACAATCTAGTCCACTAATAATAATAACTCGTTGGCTCCAACCACTGATCTAAAATGCTTCAGCATAATAATTATTATTATTATTAATATTCATGTCACAATTAGGATGTCAAAATTATTTAAGTCGATTAAATTAAATAGTAAGACTTATTTATAATAATTTAAAAAATTTAAACCATAAATTATAATGAATTATAATGTTTGAGGATCAAAATAAGTGTAATTTAGCCATTTTTATTGCTCTTTCTAAATTATATATCAATAATGCCATCCTTATCAAGATATCCTTTGCTCTCCTTTTTAATTAGCTTATAAGAGCATAGTTTATATAAGGGAAAACTTTAAATATATTTTACGTGGCTTAGTGCTTTTTCATTTTAGTACTCTATAATTTAAAGCATATTATTTTAGTATTCTGTGATTTCATTTCTCTCTTTCTGTAAGTATCTCTGCTAATTTTTTATTAAAATATATAAAATAAAATTCACATACTGTGGTTTACCGAATTTTTATTTTAATACCCTATGGTTTACCGGAATTTTATTTTTATACCTTGTAGTTTTTACTTTTTTTAATAATTTAATGAAAAATTTAATATAATAAAATAAGAAAAACGAAACCACGTGGTACTAAAATAAAACTCTTTAAACACAGAGTACTAAAGTTAAAAATTGATGAACTACAGAGTGGTTTTTGAAGTTTTTCCTTTTAAAAATTACGCAATGCTATCTATACATCCAATTTGGAATGTACGATGTACATTTCATTCATTTCAGAGTGAAAACTTATTCATTAATTATTTCAAAATGATCAGTAAAATTTATTTCATTCTAAAATAAATATGATGCAAGAAGTACACCATATTTGGGATGTACGATGTAGCTTCATCCATTCCCGAGCGGAAACTTATTCACTGATCATTTCGAAATGATCAGTAAAATTTACTTCGTTCTAAAATGAATATGATATAAAAAGTACATTCTATTTAGGATGTACGATATACATTTCATCCATTCCAGAGTGAAAGCTTATTCACTAATTATTTTAAAATTACTAATAAAACTTACTTAATTATAAAATAAATATGATATAAAATATACCTTAATTTGGAATGTATAAAAAGTATTTTTTAAAAAAATAGTATATAAAAAGAAGGAATAAATTGCCTGTGTAATCCTGAAATTTGAAGAAATATCTGATTTACCCCTCTTATTTTTTTCTTTCCAATATACCCTTCATACGTTCCACCGTTATTAAAAATACCCCTACCGTTTCTCTTTGTTAAGTTAACTACGGTTAAACTAGAGTTAAATAATAATCGGAATTGAAAACTATCAGATATACCTATTTTGCCCGGGTTTAGGGTTTAGGGTTTAGGGTTTAGAATTTTTGGGGTTTAGGGTTTAGGGTTTAGGGTTTTAGGGTTTAGGGTTTAGGGTTTTAGGGTTTTAGGATTTTTTAGGGTTTTAGGGTTTAGGAGTTTAGGGTTTTAGGGTTTAGGGTTTAGGGTTTAGGGTATATTTGAAAGGGCAAAATAGTAATTACACACAGATAACGGCAGTTTCAAACGGTACACTAACAGAGTTTAACTTCAGGGGTATTTTGGAAAGAAGTTGGAACGTAAGAAGGGTAATTTTAATATTAGCCTTCTAAGAGGGGTAAATCTAAAAACAGAAAAATTTTTAGAGATATATAGAAAATTGCCCTAAAAAGAAAAATATTTTTTTTTTGTACCACTAGCAAACAGAAATATGGCCATTTCCTTTCCTAATAATTTGCTGGGATATTTGTGCAAGACATTCATTGGCTGCCACAAATAATTAAGCATCTAGAATATATGTAAGTTGTATGTTTTTTTATTGGAACATGATACAGCCTTTTTAGCTATAAGAAAATTAAGAAATTATATTTTTCATTGGTATTTATATTTAGGGGCATTTGCTTATTTAGCTGTTGCTACAATTCAAAATTTTTAAATTTATTTTTAAATTATTAAAATATTTTGTAAAACTCAATTTTATTAGTAAATTATTTAAAAAATTTACTAAAAAAATAGTAAAAATATTTTAGGCCTCTAAAAATAAATAAGATATTTTTAAAATTTTGAAATGCATTATTATTCTTAATAATGAAAGGGATGTGTTTTGTCCTCTTTACATGGAATTGACATAAATTTAGTGATTATTATAATAATAAAAATATTATTTGATATTGAGGTAATAGGAGGATATAAAATATTTTAACAATAAAATTTAGTTTATTTAAAATATTTTATATAATTTTGTTATCTAAATTAATTTAAATAAAAAATAATTTAAATCGGCTTATATTTAATATAAATTTTTAAAATAACTTATTAGTAATTATATATATAAGTAAGTGGCTAATAATATAGGTATTAAATGATTAAAATGATTAAAAATAAATTAGATAATTTTATAAGATGATAATTATATAAAAAAAGAAATAATATTATTAAAAATTAAATAAAGTTGGATTTAAAGAAAAGATAAAGTTTGCACGCGAAATATAATAGTTATTAGTAATTAAATTATTGTATCTAAAAGGATATAAAAAAAAGCATTGGAAAAAATTAATTCAAATAAACTAATAGGGGTATATAGGCAATTGCCCCTTATAAAAAATAGCAAAAGAAGAAGAAATTATTTCATGCACCCAATGTATAAAAATATACAATATTTTTTAATATATTATATAAAAAAGAAATTATTATACTATTTAGATTATATCAATTGAATTAAATTTAATTTTACAATATCTATTATACTATTTAGATTAATTTCTCATAATTAAGAGGGGTCAGATGAGATAATAGAAAAAAAAAAAAAAAAAAAATACACTTGGTGTGGAAGTATATTTTATAAGCAATAATTTTTAAACTTAAATTAAAAATTAAAATTATTATAAAAGATTTTTTATATGGTTTAAATTATATTTATTAAATTAGACTTTAATTTTATAATAATATATTTTTTAAAAATTATTTAGAAGTATTTTTTTTTTTTTTTTTTTTTTTTTTTTTTTTTTTTGTGGTTTTGATTTGCGGAATTCAAAATCTGACTCATCACGACTTTCAAGTCAACGAGATTAATGTTTCCAACACGGCATCTCTGCGTAGTTTTCTCCTTTTCTTTCTTTATCTAATAATAGTAGTAGAAGACTATTGCTGCAAATATAAAAATATTTTATTAATAAATTTTATTTTATATTTTTATATTTTTTATATAATTTTATTAGTTTAATTATTAATTAAATAAAATTATATAAAAATAATATTGTAATTAAATTTATTTAAATAAAAATAGTTAATATTGGTATGTGGGTAACATAAATTTATATAATAATTTATTAGTAATTAAATAAAAGATTCAAGAAAAAATTATTAAAATAATTTAATAAATAAAATAAACATAAAATAGTAAGAAGAAATTATTTAATAAATTAATTATACACACAAATAAAATAGCAAGAAGAAATTATTTAATAAATTAATTACACACATCATATTTTTAAAATTTTATTACAAAAAATTAAATTATATACATGTTTTATACATCGACATTTTACGTAATTTATATCACATATTAGATTTTTTTACATAATTTATTAATAATATTAATTATAGAGTTAATTTAATACAACAACTTATAAACATATCGAATAATAAATATATTCTTATAAAATTTAACTTTTTATATTTATTCTTTCAAAAATTTTAACTTATTCATATATATTTTTCTAATTTGTTATCGTTAGCCTATTTTTTATTTTTTAACAAAAAAAAAAGTGAAATATTAATTTTGCCGTTACAAATATGTCTCTAAAAAGTTTTAACTATTAAAAAATATATCTATGGTTAAATATAATATCTGAAAGGATAAAAATATAAATTTATCTCACTCACTAACCAAAATTACGTATTTAACCTACGGTTTACTTTATTTTTCTAACGAATTTTGACGGTAGGTTAAGTATTTAACCTACGCTTAACTTAGGACTTATGAAGAAAAAATTATGAAAAGGTGAACTTTGTAAGAATATATTTGATATTTTTTATCATTGAATTTGTATTGAGATTTGTGCTTTTGTAAAGTCAACAAAAGAGATAGAGAAAAAATAAATAGTACAAATCTCAATACAAATTCAATAGTAAAAAATTCACTAGCATAGGATGATGGTGGACCCCTCTTGAGTTTAGTGGGTGGTTGGTAGAATAGTATGATTTAAGGAGTAGAATTAATCAAAAGATTAAATCTAACGGTAGAAAACTTACAAGTACCAATTGCTTGGTGCTTGTATAAGCATAGTAGCCAAACTCTCTCTCTCTCTCTCTATATATATATAATCGACCTCCTATGCTTGTAAAAGCACCAAGTTATTTGTGTTTGTGAATTTTTTTATCCTTGTATGTAGGAATGTGCGGTTAGAATGATGGTGACCTCCTTAGGTTTAGTGGATGGTTGGTAGAATAGTATAATATAATGAATAGAGTTAATCAAATAACTCCTATTATATATATATATATATATATATATATATATATATATATATATATATATTAAATTTTTGGATGTCGGTTAAAAACTGGATCCGTCGCTTTGCTAACTCTAGCAACCTCGGCTTCAGTCAGAGCCTTAGTTCGGTGGAGCAGCGAGAAGTGGTGGGTTTTCGTTCTTTGATTTTAGGGGTGACACTTAATGAGGATTTGGACACAATTTTGTGGAGATGGGGTAGCAACGGGACATTCTCTGTCAGCAGTGCCTATAAGTTTTTAACTTTCGACGGAGTGGATGCCCGCTCTATACCTCATCTTTGGTCGTTCAAGATTCCTCTTCGAATCAAAGTATTCCTTTGGCTGGCCGGGAGGAATAGGTTGCTAACGGCGGATTTCTTAGCCAAGCGGGGTTGGCATGGGCCGTCGATTTGTGCGCTTTGTGGCGCAGATCTAGAAAACCTGGACCACATCCTCTTCCGTTGTGTTTTCGCACAAGCTCTGTGGGACATGCTCCTGCTGAATTTTCCGATCACAAGGCAGCGTTTGGGTATCGACTCAGGAGATTTAGCCCTTAGATGGAGGAGAGCCAGGTCGACCTTGCCGGGTCGCCTGCAGGGTTCTTTCGATGTCTGGTTTGCAGCAGCGTGTTGGGAATTGTGGAACGAACGGAACAGAAGAATCTTTGATAGTATCTCTAAAACGAGCGAAGACTGCGGAAGACGTGTGGTTGACACTGCGAAGTTTTGGAGTACGGTGCTGGGAGCTAAACCAGGGGCGGGTTTGATTTCTGTTTTCTGGTATTCTCGGGGTTCTTGAGGTTGGAGGAATTTTGAAATAGGAGGAGTGAGGATTGAGAGTTATTTGTTTGTTTGGTTTAGGCCTACTATATGGGATTGTTGGTCTTTTGTCCGCTACGTATCCTTAATTATCTTGGTCACTTATCTGCTTCTTTTGGAGTCGGGAGCATTTGAGTTCTGGTTTTTGTATCTTTTTGGAGTCGGGGTTCATGTTTTTCTTTTCACATATTATACCCCGAGTGCTGGTGGCCTATTATGGAACCCGGTTTTCATTGCTCTTGGATCCTGGATCCTGGTTTCTGGCCAACTTCGAAATGCTGAACAGACACATCAAGCTCGCCTTTGAAACTAGAGAATTTTCAACGGCCTCTTTTCCTCTATCGGTCGCAGGCGTGATGTTGAGTTGCCCGATTTCTTGGGTGTCAACTCTTACAGATTCTTCCGAAGTGTATGGCCGAGACCAGGGACAAGAGCTGTCTAAGCTTTTATCTGGTCTACCGATCAGGCTACCGCGGGCGATGGTATGCTGGTTCATTACCGGTAATTGGCGATAGGTGGGTATGGCACTAACCGACTGTTTTGGGTTGATAGTTATTCATTTGGTTAAAAGGTGGAGCTTCCTTTGGATGATCGACTGGTTATGTTGAGGCTAATTGTTATGGCGAATGTTGGGTTGATTCAGTTTTTGGAGTGCTGGGGTAGCTCTCACAGGGTTTACGGCTTCCCTTTTCTTTTCCTTTGGTCGCACTATTTTAAAGATTTCTGGGAATATGGAGTTGGCTTGGTTACCACCACCGTTTTGATCGTTCGAATTTTTTGGGAATTTTTGTACCGTTGAGGCGATGGTGCTGTCTGCCTTAATGTTGGGTTTTCCTTGCGGCTGCGGGGCCTGCTGCCCGGGGAGCTCGATTATAGGCGTTTGGGGACAATCAGTGCATGGAGAAAGGGGATGGTACTCTGTGTTGATGCAGTATGATGCAGGTTTTCAGAGCCTAGGGGTTCGGGGATTTTCTAGACTGCCAGCAATCCCTATGGTTCATTGATGTTCCTGCTTCAGCTTCAGCTTGTTCTTGTTGGTTTTGTCTAGAAGTGTTTTTTGCATCTACCGAAGCTTTAAGCCTTTACTTTTCATTTTTCGCGTCTGAGATCCCACAAGCAGGGTTCAGGTTGCAGGGGTGTTTCTTTAAATTTATCGAGTTGGGTAACTAATTAGTATTATTTGCTCGATCTGGCTAGTATAATTGGGTTCCTTATTTTGGCTTCTCCTGCGATGGCTTCGTCGACTCGTTGCTTCGGTATGGTACAAGAGGGGTGGATGTTTCATTGTTAGCTGCATGGTGTTGACTGAAAAATGGGAATGAGGGAAAACAACGAGGCCTTTATTTGTTAACTTTTTGTAGCGTTGAAATGACTTGGAATTGTGTTTTAGTTCAGTTATGTGCCTTCAATTTTTCTTAGTTTGAGCAGTGTTTCTCCTATTAACACTTCGAGCTGGGTTTGAAGGCACTTGTCGGTCTTGGAGCTGAGTGTCTCGGTTCACCATCTGCTGCAAAGACTGCTAGGGGTTATGTTTTGATCTGGGGATTGTTCTCAGGGAAGGCTTAAGTTCTACTTCGTCGGCTTTAATCTTTTTGCTTGTTTTATTGGGAATCACTCTTTTATGTTTTGCGATTCGATCCCCTTTCGTAGGTCCAAGTGCTGGGTTCACTTTCTGTATTTTAAGTTGTGGGGTTTGTGTTTTATGTATTTTTCCTCTTGTCCTGTCCTGTACTGTTCAAATAGGGTATATCCCTGTTTAATCAAAAAAAATTTTGGATGTCACGCTAAACCTCGCGTATAAAATGCTGATCACTTTACAATTGTGACTGAGAGATTGGGTGATCCTTTTTCTAAGCAAATAAAAATTAGATAAATATTTTTATAAAAAAAATACATTTTAGATACACTAATTAATAAATATGAAAGAATTAATGCCAGATTAGAGGCATAATCGAATCATATTCGATAGTTCGGTCGGTAGAATTTGTTATGCACCAACATCGCCAAATTTAAAATAATTATATATATAATATATATATATATATATATATATATATATATATATATATAATAACATTAATTGTTTTTATTTTTTTAAAATATTTTAGATGATGAATAAATTAAAATATTAAAAAATTAAATATACCAGAATTAAAGTAACTCTAGATTGAAAAGTTCGATTACTATATTATTACTTAAGTACTTAGTTCTATTAAATAATTTTTTATTATTATATTTTAAATTTTAAATTTTATTATTATTATAATTATATATATTTTTTAATTTAAACATTAAAAATTTAATAGTGCGAATACTACTGACAATATAAAAAATTAAAAATTTAATAATACGTGTACTAGTGACAGAATAGCAGTCTAGTTTCTAGAATGAATGACTTTTGTGTTATATATGACAGCGAATCGAAAATTTACCTAACGGTAGATTCACTGGAAAGCTTCCTACTGAAGTTTTCATTTCAATTCCGCCTTTATTATTATTATTATTTTTTTTTTAATATCCGTATTTATCTTGGGTTCTTGACTCGAAGAAGGGTCCACTCTCCATGCTCAACGTGGTGCCCTGTAATATATAGTAAGTATAAACCACAATACACGATCTCCCACTACCCTCCTCTTCGAACACTACTGTGTTTGTGTTTGTGTTTGTGTTTGTGAGAGAGAGAGAGAGAGAGAGAGATCGCCATGGATGAGCTCAAGGCGAACGCGGCGAATAGCGCGGCGCTGACGCCTCTAGGGTTTCTGGAGAGAACGGCGTTGGTGCACGGGGATCGGACGTCGGTGGTGTACCGGGACACGGTGTACACCTGGGCCCAGACCCTGAGCCGCTGCCTCCGCCTCGCCTCCGCCCTCGTCTCCCTCGGGATCTCCTCCGGCGACGTCGTACGTTCCCAATTTTTTTAAATCCACCCCCCCTCCCGATCCCCAAAACCACACCTTATTTTTCCCTAATCCCGATTTCAAAAAATCCCTAATAAAAATCCCATCTTTTCTTTTTTGCGTTACTTCTGATCCCGAATTGAATCGAATGGAATTGAATTGAATTGAAAATATGTTGTTTTGTGTTGTTGTTTTTTTGGTTGTTTTGGTTTTGAACAACATCGCAGGTATCTGTTTTGGCCCCGAACATCCCGGCGATGTACGAGATGCACTTCGGAGTGCCGATGAGCGGGGCCGTGCTGAACACCATCAACACCCGCCTGGACGCCCGCACCGTCTCCGTCCTACTCCGGCACTCCTCCTCCAAGCTCGTCTTCGTCGACATCCTCTCCCTCCCCCTCCTCCTCTCAGCCCTCCCACTCCTCCCCTCCTCCCACCCCCGCCCATCATCATCCCCATCGACGACCCCTACGAGCAAGAAGACAACCCGGAGACTCCTCCTCCTCCTCCTTCCCCACCACCTACGAGAAGCTCCTCGAGGAGAAGGGCGACCCGGGGTTCTCGTGGGTGCGGCCGCGGAGCGAGTGGGATCCCATGGTGCTCAACTACACCTCCGGAACGACCTCGGCGCCGAAGGGGGTGGTGCACTGCCACCGGGGTTTGTTCATCGTCACCGTCGACTCGCTCCTCGACTGGGCGGTGCCGCAGCATCCGGTGTATCTATGGACGCTGCCCATGTTCCACGCCAATGGCTGGTCCTTCCCCTGGGGCATCGCCGCCGCCGCCGGGACCAACGTCTGCCTCCGCCGCGTCGACGCCCCCGCCGTCTTCTCCGCCCTCCGCCTCCACTCCTGCACCCACATGTGCGGCGCCCCCGTCGTCCTCAACATGCTCGCCAACTCCCCACCGTCCGCGCTCCCCGGCCCCGTCAACGTGCTCACCGCCGGGGCGCCCCCGCCCGCGGCGGTGCTGCACCGCGCGGAGGGACTCGGCTTCAGCGTCAGCCACGGGTACGGGCTCACGGAGACGGCGGGGCTGGCGGTGTCGTGCGCGTGGAAGGGGGAGTGGGACCGACTCCCCGCGCTGGAGCGCGCGCGGCTGAAGGCGCGGCAGGGCGTGCGCACGCCGGGCATGGCGGCGGTCGACGTGGTGGACGCCGCGACGGGCAAGCCCGTCGCGCGCGACGGCGCCGCCGTCGGCGAGATCGTGCTGCGCGGCGGGTGCGTGATGCTCGGGTACCTGAAAGACGCGGCGGCGACCGCGCAGGCGATCCGCGGGGACGGGTGGTTCTACACGGGCGACGTCGGGGTGATGCACCCGGACGGGTACCTGGAGATCAAGGACCGGTCCAAGGACGTGATCATCAGCGGGGGGGAGAACATCAGCAGCGTCGAGGTGGAGTCCGTGCTGTACGGCCACCCTGCCGTCGACGAGGCCGCCGTTGTTGCGCGCCCCGACGAGTTCTGGGGTGAGACGCCGTGCGCGTTCCTCAGCCTCAAGAAAACTACTGCAAAAACTGCAAAAACTGCGACTGCGACTGCGACGGCGGAGGAGGAGGTGATCGCGTGGTGCAGGGAGCGGATGCCGCACTACATGGTCCCCAAGACGGTGGTGGTCAAGGACGAGCTCCCCAAGACGTCCACGGGCAAGATCCAGAAGTACGTGCTCCGAAACATCGCCAAGCAGTTGGGCCCCAGGACCAACAGCCGTATGTGACCCACACCTGCTATGTCCCCACTCAAACTGCATCGATATTATGATGAGTGAAATTTATCCCATCTCAGAATGAGATGGGTGTAAGATGTACTACACTCCATTTGGGATGTATATTTAGTATGAAGAGAGATTGGTTACTATACTATGAATACTTAATATTATTAATTTTAATTTTTTAGTTTTTAAATAAAAAAAATAATTTTTTAAAATTTATACTATTTTATCAGTAATCCACTAAACTTTTGAGAACTACGGTCATTCTAGCAAGTTCTTGATAGTATTAATAATACAATAGCTGATCTCGCTCTATATATACTATTAATAGTACTAAATAAATATTTTGTACTATTAAATTTTCGATTCTTGAATAAGAAGATTAAGTTTTTAATTAAGTCATTTGTTGTGAATTTTTGATTTGGATGAAAGAACGTATGGTTAAAATAATAGTGGTCTCCTAAAGTTTGAATAATATCTATAAATTTATAAATATCTATAATTTATTATTTTTAAAAGTATAAAAATATATATTCGCTTATTATGATTTTTTTTTTTCTTTTGAAATAAATTATATATTCTTTTAGGTTTAATGCCAAATATTTTAGTTTTTGCAATTAGGTGTGTTTGGTACTATCATTGCAATTTTTGTCAAGAGTACCTAACTAATAGAAAGGACTTAGCATTATTTATTTATTTATTTATTTATTTTTTTGAGAGAGTTTTACTTTATTTATTTTAAAATAAATTTAACTGAAAATATAAAATAACTAGCTTCGAATTCGAAATCTCAGATGTCAATTATCAAGTCGTAAAAATAGAAATAGTTGATGGGCTTGGTAATTTTTGTAACAACTAGTCGTTGGTACTAACATAGCAATATTTGTCAAAAGTATCTAACTAATTGAAAAATGGATTGGATTAAGAGCGAATTTTTAAAAATCCAAACCGAACTAGACTTTCAAACTCGAATTCGAATTCGAATCTAAATTCGATGAATTTTAAAATTTCATATCAAAATTTGAATTTGATCAAAAATTTAAAATTCGAATTCCAACCTGAACTTAAAAATTCAAATATGAAATAATTATTTTTTTTATTCTTTATAATATTTCAAAACATATTACATTAAATTTAAAATTTTAAAATATAAATTTAAATATAATATCAAATATTTATATACACATATATTATATAACGTAAAATTAATTTGGATTTGGGTCGGGTCGGATTTGAATTGAGTACAATCAAAATTTATATTCGAATTTAAATTCGTCGGATTTTTATTTTTTATATCCGTATTCGAATCCATATCCGTTTAATATCGAATAAATTTATTTAGTTAGTATTCGAGTTCGGATTTTTGAATATCCATACCTATTGACATCTCTAATTTGGCTGGCAGTAAAATATACTAAAAATTATTTTTTTGTTCAAAAAAATTAATTTTTGGTTTGAAAATTTAATTTTTGTGTGTGTGTGTTTTTTTTTTCAAAGAATTATTTTTATAAATGTGAAAAAAAATAGAGTGTTTTCGTTTTTCGTTGATTTTCTGTGAAAAATAAAAAAATCAAGTTATGTAAATTGTTTTCATTTATTTTTTTCTAACCAAACAAATATTGATGAAAAAATATATATTTTTCTACAAATTAAACACTATAAAATGTAAAAAAGAATTTATCAAAAATTTAATTTTATAAAATATTATTTTTAATAATTGTATGTATAACCAAACACCTCCTAATAAAAGTTAAAAATTTTCAAATTAAAACAAGATTTTGGATAAAGGTAGAGAGAGGATGTTGCAATTAATGTTTGGTCTCTTAAAGATAACATATAATAAAAAAATTTATTGGGTGGATAAAATTGTTTGTATTGATGAGGATGTGATGTTTTTTTTTTTTTTTTTTTCTATTTTTTATTTTTTACAGCTACTAAAATAGTTTTAAGTGGCATTGAGTGAGTGAGACTTTTATTGACAAATTTAGTGGTGCATGCTAAGTCTATGAAATAATATTATTTATTTATTTATTTATCTATTATTTAGTAGGATATTGTTTGATTTAGATATAAAGGGGGATAAATCCTCTTTGTACCCAAACACTATATTCAATTTAGGAGGGAAATAGGTTGGTATACCTATTTCCCTCTTTACCAGATTGTTCCGGTCAAAACCAGAACAACCCGGTAAAAAGGGGATTTTCTGTTCCCCCCCCCACCCCGAGGATTTCCGCTCCCCCCCCCGAACAGGCCCCAAGCCAGGTGGGCCCCTCTATGCCCCCTTCAAAAGGCACTCTGTCCTTTTTTTTTTATTTTTTTTTTATTTTTTATTTTTTTTAATGCTTCTTTTGACTTTATTATTTTTTTTTTAAATTAGAATTTTTAAATTTTAAAAGATATTTAAATTTTAAATTTTTTATTTTATAAATTTTAATTCTTTTAATTTTATATTTTAATAAATCTATTTTTTTTTTGTACAAAAAAATATTAATTTTAAAATTTTAAAATTTATACAATTTTTTATAATTTTTTAAAATTTATATAAATTTAAAAAAATAACATTTTTACTTCCACTTAAAATTTAAAAATTAACTTTTTTTTTTTGCTCCAACTTAAAATTTTTATAAAAATTAAAATTAATAAATATTAAAATTTGAATAAATTTTGAAATTTTAATTTTTAAAAAAAAAACTAAAAAGGAAAGGATATTTTAGTCTTTTAACACAAAAGTTAATTCTCTATTCCTCTTATTCTTCAATTATTTCCAAACGCTATTTTTTTTATACTTGTTACTAATCTAAAATCCAACCATACACAAATTTACATTAGTTCCAACTTGTTACAAAATTTATACTTATTCCTGGTACAACTAATTCTGTTTTATACCTCAATCAAGCGAAGCCTAGTGGAATAAGAAAGAATTAGCTGTTTCAGGAATAAGTATAATTAAAGTTGGTTACTAGTTGAAACTATTGTAAAAAAGTATTTAGTTGGATATTAGATTAGTTATAGAGATAAGAAAAATTATGTATGATTTGATAATAAAAAATAAGAGGAATAGAAAGCAGTAGTTGTATAAAATAACGAAATTGTCCTCAACCATAATGGTTTTTTAAAGCTAATAAAAATTTTACTTATATTATTTTAAATATTTGATTTAAATTATTTATTAAAATTTATATTTTACTTGTATATAAAAAAAAAATAAAAATGTAAAAATTTGAAATTTTATAAATTTTCAAAAATTCAAAATTTTGTATATAAAAATTTTGTATAAATTTTAAAATTTTTAAAAATTGTGAAGTTTTTAAATTTATTAAAAATTAAACTTAAAAATTTAAAAATTTGTACAAATTTTAAAATTATTAAATTTTCAAATGTTATAAAATTTTAAATTTATTAAAAATTAAAGTTAAAAATTTTAAAAGCTATAAAATTTAAAAATTCTCCAAATTTAAACATTTATAAATATTAAAAATTTTAATTTTAATTCTCTCAAAGAATGTATAAATGTAAAATTTTCTATAAAAATTTATATAAATTTTAAAATTAATAAATTTTTAATTTTTTTTTTAAAAAAATGTAATTTTAGATTTATTAGAAAGTAAAGTTGAAAATTTTAAAATTTATAAAATAAAAAAAATAAATTTTAAATTTTATAAATTTAAATATCATAATATTTAAAATTTTTTAATTTGATTTTTATTAAAAAAAAAAAAAAGGTGAAAACAAAACCCAACCTTATTCTGAGGGGCTAAGAACTGCAATTTCCCCCTTATATCCCTTATCTCCTTAAAAAAAAAAAAAAAGAAAAAAAAATTATTTTTGCAATTCTCCTCTTATCCCCTTATTCTCCATTTAATTTCCAATCCAAATGATGGGGCATAGAGGATAACAATGTTATGGTATGGACAAGTGGATATACATGTTCACATGGGCACCACATGTGTCGCACATTTTGTACATAAAAGTCAAATGGATTTTCTTGCAATCAAATCAACAATATTACCATGATTAAAATACTTTCATTACTTAAAAAGACTTAAAAATAAAAATAATTTTTATTTTTTATTTTTTATTTTTTTTTAAAAGCATATTCTTAATTTTTAAAAGGCTAAATTACAGAAAACTCTCCTGTAATATTCCGTTTTTTTTACTTTATCCCCTCTCTTTTAAAAGCCTATATTTTGTCCCCTCGTAATTACCGAATTGTCTTTAGGGGGCAACGGCGTTAACGGATGAGGTGAATTGACGAAAATGCCCTTACCTTATATTGGAGAGAGAATGAGTTTTAGCTTATTTCCCGCCATTTTTTAAGGGCATTTTGGGTATAATAATATTTTTTAAAAAGGGGCAATTTCCTATATACTCCTAAAAATTTTTCTTTTTCAGATTTATCCCTCTTAGAAGGCTAAAATTAAAACTACCCTTCTTACGTTCTAACTTCTTTCCAAAATACCCCTGAAGTTAAACTTTGTTAGTGTACCATTTGGAGCTGCCGTTATCTGTGTGAAATTACCATTTTACCCTTTCAAATATACCCTTCTACCATAACCAACTTTTCTTATGTACCCTTAAAAATTTTCAATAGTTTTGGTAGATAGGGACAAAATAGGTATATCTGATAGTTTTCAACTCCGATTATTATTTAACTCTAGTTTAACCCTAGTTAACTTAACAAAGAAAAACGGTAGGAATAATTTTAATAACGGTGGAACGTATGAGGGGTATATTGGAAAGAAAAAAATAAGAGGGGTAAATCAGATATTTCTTCATATTTCAGGGGTACACATGCAATTATCCCTTTTAAAAAATTGACGGTTCACTCACGGAATGGTGACGGCGGGGGATAAATGCATATTTCGATAATTACGAGGGGACAAAATATAAACTTTTAAAAAATAAGGAGATAAAATGAAAAAGCAAGATATTACAGAAAGATTTTATATAATTTAGCCTTTTTAGAATAATTGCACCATTGCTTTCAGCATCTTATTCATTTTTTGACTTTTATTTCTAATCTCGTTATCTTTAATATTATTTTTTAGGATGCGTTTGATTTAAATATAAATTAGAATGATTTATTTTAAAAATAAATATAAACTCAGAAATTAATAAGAGCAAGATTAATTTTACGTTTGGATGAAAATTAAGTTATTTTAGAGAATAAAAAAAATAACGTCTAGATATTTAAATTGGAATAATGAGAAAGAGTAATTATAATTTTAAAATAATAATATTTTATAAAATTAATTATTATAAAAAATATTAATTATATAATAATTTAATTTATTTAGTTAATTATTGCTAGATAATCTTAAATATTAATTGATAAATAATTAATTACAAATAAATAATTATTTAATAAATAATTTATTTAATTACAAATAATTTAATAATTAATAAATTAATTAGTTAGTTATAATTAATTAATAAAATAATTAGATTAGTCAAAATTTTAGATTAATTAAAGAATTATACAGTAAATAACTAAATACGTTTGAAAAATAAGACTGAAACAAAATCTTATTTCCGAACTAAATGACGCTTACTGACCACACATATGATATCTACTGTTTTTTTTAGGGGGCGTTTGGTATCGGGGATAAGGGGGTGATATCCCCCTTATACCCAACAGAAAAATAGGAGGGGGGGAATAGCTGTTCCCCCGCAATACCGGGCGCGCAATACCGGGTTATAACCCGGTATTGCGCGAGAATAGCTATTCCCCCGCAATACCGGGCGCGCAATACCGGGTTATAACCCGGTATTGCGGGGGAACAGCTGTTCCCCCAAAATGTGGAATAGCTTGTTCCACACCTTTCTTTCTTTCTTTCTTTCTTTCTTTTTTTTTTTTTTTTTTTTTTTTTTTTTTTTTTTTTTTTAATTAAAAATTTTAAATTATAAGATATTTAAATTTATAAAATTTAAAATTTAATTTTTTTATTTTTAAAATTTAAAAATTTTTAATTTTATTTTTTAATAAATCTAAAAATTTAATTTTTTTAATATTTTTTATAATTTATTAATCTATACAAATTTATACCAAATGTTTAATTTTTTTTAATTTATACCTATTTTTATATATAAATATTTTGAATTTTTAAAAATTTATAAATTTTTAAAAACCAAAAAAATTTTAATAATTTTTTTTATATATATAAGTAAAATATAAATTTTAATAAATTTTTTAATAAATATTTTAAATTAAATATTTAAAATTATATCAGTCAAATTTTTATCTTAAATTAAAAATTTACCTCTATCTTTTTTATTCCTCTTTAGCTTACCAAACATAATTTTTCTTATCTCCGATACAACTCTTATACTAAACCAAACACAAAATTATTTTAATTCCTGCTTATACTTCAATTTATATTTATTCCAGGAATAACCGACTTTCACTTATACCCGAACCAAACGCAGCCTTAAAATATTCAATGGTCTGGGTGTCCAACTTAACTATCAATTTTTTACAAACTTAAAAAAAGATTATCATCAGAATTGATTCATAACTGCTTTAGTAAAGATGGCTTGTTATGTTCTATCAAAATTGAAAAAATTTAAATAATTGAGATTAAACAAAATATAAAGCTTGGAAAAAAAAGAAGATCTATTATTAACTTATATTAACCCCCATGTTTAGTTGCCACGTGTCGCCCTCTTCTTCATTCAATTAACTTTTAATTTTTATTTTCATGCTTCTCAATTATTTCCACCTCTCTAGCATTTTTTTTAAATTAATAAATAAAATATTTAATTACTTAATAATTATTAATGTGATTTTTAATTTTTCTACAAATCTTTTTATTTCTAAAAAAAAAAAAAATTATAGTATAATATGTGTGTTTTAGTATTCTTATAAATATATTTTAATATTTCTAGAAATGTCTCTTAGATTTTCTATAAAAATTATAAGTGAATTAATAGATAAGAATAAAATATTTAAGTACTTAATAATTATTAATGTTTGTCTTTTAGTATTCCTATATATATTTTTTAATATTTCTAGAAGTGTCTTTTAATTTTTCTATAAAAATTATAAATAAATTAATGCATAAGAAAGTTGATATATATATATATATATATATATATATATATATATATATATATATATATATATATATATATATAATTATAAAAAAGGCAAGTCAACCTGAATTGAATTTTCTATTTTTCTTTAAATATGTACTTTTGTTTCCATTATTATTATTATTATTTTTATTATAAAACTTCAGAATATTTTTTTTACATTAAAAATTTTTTTTACTGTAGGTGAGATAACATTAATTTTTTACTAATTGATTTCACAAAAATAATTTAGTTTGTATATTAAGTAAGATTATTATTCATATATATATATATATATATATATATATATATATATATATATATATATATATATATATTTTGTATTTTTTATTTTTGTCTACGATAACAGCTATCCGTCACAAAATACGATCACTATATTATATTAATTAATTATAAATTTAAAATACCATATATTTAATATACTTTTTAATAATATTAATTATTAAATAATTATTCTTTAAAATTTTTATTTTAATAATATCTATTCGCTGCATCGCGCGGATCATTACATTGGTAAAGTTTAGTAACAAAATGGTATAATTAACCATACTATTACGGCACATGCTACCATGTTTCTCAAAAAAGAAAAACAAAAGAAGAAAAATTCCATACTAAGTTAAGCTACATTTATAGATAGATAGGTTGTTAAAATGCTATAAAGGTGACATTTTTTTATCAAGATTATGAAATTATTAGATGCAATAATGTAAAAAGTGGGTCAAGTAACATGAAACGAGGATTCAAAAATGGGTATATCTTACACCCCATATCATTCTGGGATAGGGTAAATTTCATTCATCACTCGATGTGACGAATGGAATAATATTCATCTCAGGATAGGGTGGGGTATAGGATGTACATCCTTAAAGGGGTGTACACCTAGCATCTCTCAAAATAATAGCAATTCAAAATAATTTCGTTTATTTTTTATTTTATTTTATTTTTAATGTTATTTTTAATAGACGAAGTGTTCTTTCATATTTTGAACTTTTGATTGGCGGACACATTAAAACGTTATGATGTTTTGTTTGTGAGTCAAAAAAAAAAAAAAAAAAAAAAAAAAGAAAAAAAAAAGCAAGGAGTCAAGGACGATAGTAAGTGGGTGGGTTTTGGGTGGGATTTGATGGAGGAAAGTGAGCTAGAGAATACAGAAAAAAAATATATATATTTTTTTTTTGTACATTACAAATGATATATATATATATATATATATATATTTTATATTTTACTTATTTTAGAATGAGATGAATTTTACTAGTTATTTCGAAATAACGAATGAATGAATCTTCACTTTTTGATGAATATGATGTATATCATACATTTCAAATGGGGCGTATAAATAGTATTATCTATAGAAAAAAGATACGCTATGATAATATTATAGTATAAATATTTATTTTTATTTTTTTTAGGCTAAATTACAGAAAATTCTCCTCTAATATCCCGCTTTTCCACTTTACCCCCTGTCTTTTAAAAGTCGACAACCTGCCCCCTCGTAATTACCGAAATATGCATTTACCCCCCTGCCAGATATGAAAGTCCATCCATGAGCCTCTAATGGATGCATTTATCCTTTCCCCCCTGTCAGATATGAATTGGTTTCTTACCAATTTGTTACAAACAATGGCTAATTAGAGGCTCATGGATGGACTTTCATATCTGGCAGGGGGGTAAATGCATATTTCGGTAATTACGAGGGGGCAGGTTGTCGACTTTTAAAAGACAGAGGGATAAAGTGGAAAAGCGGGATATTAGAGGGGGATTTTCTGAAATTTAGACTTTTTTTTATTTATTTTTATAAATTTATATATATATATATATATATATATATATATATATATATATATATATATATATATATATAATATATATATTTTTAAAAATTAAGTTAATGTGTCTAGTCTTCCTCATAATTTCGTTTTATTTTTTATAATTTATACTAAAAATATATTTAAAATAATAAAAATATATTAAAAATTTTATAAAAAAATTATAAAATAAAAATAATTTATTCATTTCATCCTCATCATTAACGCTATAATTCTTAAAAATATTTTTTAAAATTTTTAAAAAAGTAAAATATATACTTTTACAAGTGGGAGAAAAAGTAAAATAGGATATATATATATATATATATATATATATATATATATATATATATATATATATATATATATATATATATATATAAACTCTGTTTGGTACGGAAACAAGGTATGGAATACGGTTTTGTTTCAATCTTATTTTTAAAAGTATTTGATTATGAATGGAAACAACCGTTCTCGTCTTTTTAGAATAAGCTGGTATAATGCTGAAACTATTGTTCCAGCCTATTCCAGAAACATGACTTATTTCCATTTGAGAATAAGCTTAATTAAAATAAATATAACTTTAATTATTGTATTAACTTTTCAATTAATCTAATATTTTAACTAATTTAATTATTTTGTTAACTAATTATTTAATTATTTAGATAATTAACTAATTAAATTATTAAATTATTTGTAGTTAATTAAATTATTAATTATTAATAATACTCATTATTATTAATTATTTTATAAATTAATTGAGAATAAGTTTAATTAAAGTAAATATAATTTTAATTATTGTATTAACTCTTTAATTAATCTAATATTTTTTTAAATCTAATCATTTTATTAACTAATTATCTAACTATTAGATGATTAACTAATTAATTTATTAAATTATTTGTAATTAATTAAATTATTTATTAATAATACTCATTATTGTGAATTATTTTATCAATTAATATTCAGGGTTATCTAGTAATGATTAATTAAATAAATTAAATTATTATTTAATTAATATTTTATATTAATTATTTAGATAAAATATTATTATTTTAAAATTATAATTATTTTTATTCTTTTTATTCTAATCTAACTATCCAAACGTTATTTTTTTTTTATTCCTAGGAACAATCCAATTTTCATCCAAACGTAAAATTAGTTTTATTCCTGAATTTATACCTATTCCTGAAATAAGCAGTTCTAAGTTATATCTGAACCAAACGCAATTATAGAGTATGACTTATATCCTTTCAAAAGCACAAGCCCAACTATACTTGTAATTTTTTTATTATTGAATTTGCATTGAGATTCGTGCTATTATAAAGTCAACTAAAAAGAGAGAAAGAAAAAAATACAACGTGGATCTCGATATAAATTCACTGGTAAAAAAATCACAAGCATAATTGGGCTTGTACTTTTGAAAGTATATAAGCCTTATTCTATAGGGCTTATATACTTTCAAAAGCACAAGCCCAATTATACTTGAGAAGTTTTTATTAGGCTAAATTACAAAAAAATCCTCCATAATATACCGCTTTTTTATTTTACCCCATGTCTTTAAAAAGTCTATATTTTGCCCCATCGTAATTATGGAATTGTGCATTTATATCCCCGCCGTCAGCATTTCGTTAGTGAACCGTCAATTTCTTAGGTAATATACTTCTCCCGATCGCTCCGAGGCCAAGCTCCGTCGCTCCGTGAGGGATCCCGCCGCCGCCGTTGTCGGGAGCCCTCGGCGATCGTCCGGGCCCTCCCCGGCGACGGCGCTCCAGGCCAGTCGCGCCGCACCACTGCGCGCAGCACGCGCGAGCGGGGAAGCGCGCGCGCGTGCTGGCACAGGTCAGCGCGCGGGAGCCCGCGCCTCCTCTGGAGCAGGTCAGCGCGGAGTGAGGGGGGCTGCCACGTGGCGGGCCCCCATAGGCCGCCGCGCGTTGACCTGTTCCCTGGGGGCGCCGCACTTCACGCGTCCGCGAGGGGACGCGGCTCCCTGGGCACCCCCGACCTCTCTGACGGCGGGGGAGACGACGACAGGGTGGGGAGGAAGAGGAGAGCTTCTCGGCGGGGACGGGGGCAGGGGCGGCGATGGAGTCGGAGAGGAGCAACACGAGGGCTCTATGGCGCTGCTTCTCTGCCGTCATTGTAAAGCACAGGGATAAAGAGGACATTATCGTCATTTTGCCTATTCTGTTAACCCCGTTGCCTACTAAAAATAATTACGTAATTACGAGGGGACAAAATATAAGCTTTTTAAAGATAGGGGGGCAAAGTGAAAAAGCGGTATATTATAGAAAGATTTTATGTAATTTAGCCTTTTCATTATTTCAACTAAAGAGAGAGAAAGAGAAAGTACAATAGCACAAAACACTTGGTGCTACAAAGTTTCGATAGCACCAAGCACTTTGTGCTACAAAGTTTTCCACCGTTACATCTATCCTTTTAACCATTTCTACTTCTTAGATCAAACTATTCCACCAACCAACCACTAAACCTTAGGGGATCACTACCATTCTAACCACACATTTCTTTATCCAATGATTAAAACCTAATAGCACCAATAACTTTGTGGTATCAATTGTATAGTTGCTTAGCACTCTCTCTCTCTCTCTCTCTCTCTCTCTTATCTCTCTTTTATATATATATATATATATATATATATATATATATAGTTGAGCTAAAATGCTATCATTAGCAAATCGACTGAATTACCACCTATTTGTTTTTTATAATGGAGCTTTCAAATCGATGATCGACATCATTGAATATGATCTAGATCATTGAAAGTAACTAAAAATTAAATTTTAAATCTTTTCGATATTATTGACCTAATGATCAAAAAATTATAAAATTTATAATTTTAATAATAGATATAAGTCTTTTACTAATTTAACAGTGTAAAGAGATTTTAATTAATTAAATTTTTGTTAGAAAATTATTTAAACTACTAAAAATAAGCTCTATACTCTTGATTTTAATTATAAGATTCCTATCATCACTTTTTGAAAGATATTTATTTTCAGTCGTTTATTTTTGTGTCCATACGATGGACAAGAAAAAAATATCTAAAAAAAATAAAAATTAATTTTTAGATAATTTATATAATCTAAATCATATTTAACGGTGCCGATTGTTATTTTGAAAGCTCTATCATCGAAAATAAATAGATGACAATAAAGCCGATTTATTAATGATAGTATTTAGCCCCCCCCCCCCCCCCTCTCTCTCTCTCTCTCTCTCTCTCTCTCTCTCTCTCTCTCTCTCTTCTATATATATATATATATATATATATATATATATATATAGTCCGGCTGGAATACTATCGATAGCACCAAGCAATTGGTACTACCAAATTTTTAGCCCTTGAATGAAAGTATGTGCGGTTGGAATTATAGTGGTCCCCTAAAATTTTTACTATTTAACCAACCACCCACTAAACCCTAGGGGACCACTATCATCCTAACCGCACATTTCTTAATCCAAGGGCTAAAAACTTGATAGCACCAATGACTTGATGATATCGATAGTATTCCAACCTAATTCTCTCTCTCTCTCTCTCTCTCTCTCTCTCTCTCTCTCTCTCTCTCTCTCTCTCTCTCTCTCTCTCTCTATATATATATATATATATATATATATAGAGTAAAGTCAAATACATTGGTAAATATAAAGTATTCATAAAGATTATCTGAAGCATTACTGTAACTCCCTACTCATCCTTTGAATTCTAATTTTTTGAAAGTTGAATGTTTGCGTTTGATTGTTTGAATGTTTGCAAATATTTGTTTGTAAATTCTTTGTTCTTGAGCGTTGAAAGTTGAGTATTTGCAAATCTTTGTTTTGCTATGAGAACCGAATAGATCCACTTTTGAACGCCAGTTGAGTTGATTGCCAGATTCAGAGTCAAACTCAGATCAGCTAGATGATCGACCGAGCTTGCTGAGATTGTTACTTCCACATATCTCATCCAACTCCTCTCTTCTTTCCTTGTTCCCTTTCGTTCTCGCCCTAAGCGGAGCTAAACCTCGCCATTCCCCAAACTCCGGCGAGACTCGAAGATCATCGAACCCACGGCATGAAGATCGAAATGTTCGATATTTTGTTCCTCTGATGTGTTGCGGACCCATGCAGGTACAGTGTACTGGCTTCGAATTCTGATGGTCAACCAATTCGGACACAGTCGACTCTGTAAGAACGGGCGATCGATCTTGGACACTAGGTTGACCGAGGTCGAGTTTTAAAAACTCTAAACAGCTTCTTATTCAAAAGATCTGAATAAGATCAATCTAATAGAAAACAGATCCAAAAGATTTTCATAAAGTACCCACCCAAATATAGCAAACAAAGACCAAGTCCACCGTCCAATTCATCCCTCAATCCATCAAACTGAATCTCCACCGTAGGCTCTATTTCATCTCCTTCCTCCTTTCTCTCTCTCTCTCTCTCTCTCTTCCCTGTAAACCCCAATCCTTTATATAGAAAACCCGAGCTGTAACCATCCAACTCTCTCTCTCTCTCCCTATAACAACCGTAACCGTTCCATGCACCAACAATGGTAATTAGTCAGGCAACAATCAGTTTGATTTCTCTCCGTTCGACGTCGCACCTGCTTCTTAACCTCTCCTGCAGAGGCGAGGAGAGGGAGGAATGGCTGCTACGACTGCCTCCGCCGCTGCGGAGGAAGCGTCGGTGGAGCAGCTGTTCGAGAGATGCAGGGAGGTGCCGAAATGGACGGAGCAGATCACCGTGCGGGCGCTCGTCGTCAGCCTCGTGCTCGGGTTCTTCCTCAGCTTCATCATCATGAAGCTAAACCTCACCACCGGTATCATCCCGTCGTTCAACGTCTCCGCGGGGTTGCTCGGGTTCTTCCTCGTGAAGACATGGACGAACGTGCTCGAGCAGGTCGGCGTGCTCAACCAGCCCTTCACCCGCCAGGAGAACACCGTTATCCAGACCTGTGTCGTCGCATGTGCGGGAGTCTCATTCAGCGGTAAGTACGTACACATACGCGCTCGCATGCATGCATGCAAAAAAAAACAAAAAAACAAAAAAAACATCAACAAAAATGAGCAAAAACTGTCTATGGGGCTAATTTTTTGGCAATTCTGAACACGACGAAATAAGGCGCATGACACGAACACGGGCGAACAGGTCTGGAAATCCAACTTGCTGTTCGCAAGACAACTCGCATTTGATTCAAAATAGACTCGAGATTAAATCACTCATTTAATAAATGAGCCGAACAGAATTTTGCTCATTTTTGTTGAAGTTAACTCGACATAGCTCAAATATATATACTTTATATTTATATATTTTGTATATATTATATTTATTTATATAATTATACACGCAAAATACAAAATTTTACTATTTGAATGATGGTCCAATCCGAATGTGAAGAGAATAATAGTTGTTTCTCACAATTTAATATAGTATCAGAATAGAATATTCTGAGTTCTAGTTCCATCAAGCTCCTAACATCATTAATTTTCTCCAATTTAATTTAAGTTCATGTCTTAGACCTAGAAGTACCGACGTAAGAAAGAGTGCTGATATATTAAAAATACTATTATCTGATAATTTAAGTTTTTGAGAATAACGATTATTTCGCATAATTTAACAAGGTGGTTTTGGGAGCTACATACTTGGGATGAGCAAGCAGGCAGCGGACGGCTTGGAGCAGACCGACTCGGTTCTCAACATCAAGGAGCCCTCTCTTGGTTGGATGATCGCTTTCCTTTTCCTCGTCAGCTTCATTGGCTTGTTTTCCATCCTGCCCCTGAGGAAGGTACACAGTAATATCCGATTAATGACTTCATTCTCTTAAATTTCATACAGATTGCAACACTTCAATTTGTAGGAATGAACAGAATATAATCATGTTTCTGCATCAAACCTAATTTAATTTCTCTAACTGAGAAATGACATGGCGTGAGAATTAGCTGCCACATTATCATGTGCTGATGATGTGAGAAAAGCAAACTGATTCAGCAGACACATCATGTCCAAAAGCTGACGCAACTACAAAATTCAGAATGCCGCATCATTGAAATTCATCTTGCGGAATTAATGTGGCAGCTAAATACGCTTCCATATCAGCCCTCCACTTTAGGGACCCAGGTGAAATTTCAAGCATCTACACACAGCCTCCAACAAGGCTAGACAAACAGCGAGTTAATCAATTCAAAGCTTGTTATGATCTTTATCAAGAACAACAAGATGTGAATACTGAATCAATTCTAAATTTCTTTCCCTCAGATCATGATCATTGGGTACAGGTTAACATACCCAAGTGGCACTGCAACAGCCCATTTGATCAACAGTTTCCACACCCCTCAAGGAGCCCTTCTGGCAAAGTATACTTAAGAGAACTATAATCATCACCTGTTTAGTTATAGTTTACATCCTTTTTTCGTATTTTAACTTTGCGGTTCTTCTTCCAATTCATTCTACTCTCTCCAGGCAACAAGTTTCGCTCCTGTTCAAATCCTTCAGCGCCAGCTTCCTATGGTCCTTCTTCCAGTGGTTTTACACAGCAGGAGGAGACTGTGGCTTCGCTGCGTTTCCGATGTTTGGGCTCAAAGCTTATAAGAACAGGTATTTAGGATGAGATCCCTTTGTGCTCCTTGTTAAAAACGAAGATAAAATGTATGGATAGTCCCTTAGCTTTCGGCAAATCACAATTGATCCCTGCAAGATTCTTACTTTTGGCAAATCACAATTGGTCCCTGCAAGATTCTTACGGATGTTAGAGATTTTGGACAAAAGACGCAACCACAGACGAAAATGAAAGAAATCAAACAAGTTTAGGAACTAACCTGTTTTACAAAAGTATTAGAGACCGAATTTCATGGACTACCCATAAATTTTATCCGAAAATGGAGCATGCTTTCATTTGCTTATGTGTGGACTTTTGTAGAAGAACATGTAATGAATGCATGTATGATTGTTTCTTCTCAGATTTTACTTCGATTTCTCTGCAACCTATGTGGGTGTGGGAATGATTTGCCCTTACCTGATAAACATTTCGCTGCTTCTTGGCTCCATCATCTCTTGGGGGATCCTGTGGCCATACATCAACAGCAAGAAAGGAGAGTGGTATGATGCTGCTCTCCCCAACGACAGTTTGCATGGCCTCACTGGGTACAAGGTAAACTATACATCTGTAATTTACGCAACACAAATTCGTGTCCAACTTGAAAGAAAAAATATATATAAGACTATCTCTCAAGTCTTTTCCACCACAAACTGTTGTGGGAAAACTGTTGTTTGCACTGGATATATCCATACATTCATGCCCAACAAATTCATGTCCAAATGGTCCCCACGAATTGCTAAGCTTGGCATCCCATATAGTGCCTTAAATTGCATGAGTGAATGAATCAAAGCTTTACTCGTCATGTATCGAAGCAAATTAGAAGCCCATAAAGGCAGGATTCTGGGGGACACGTAGTGGTACTCCAATTGAGGAACAATCTTACTATTTGCAACTTATATCTCTTTTTTACTACTATGCAGGTATTCATATCAATTGCTATGATCCTGGGGGATGGTCTCTTCCAATTTCTCGCTGTTCTCTTCCATACCACCTATGACATGTACACTAAGCGCCGCCAGCGGGACTCCGTCACACCTTTCTCTAATTCTGGAAGCAACGACGGCTGTTCCCGCTCGTCCTCAGACCCAACCCTCAACTTTGACGATCGCCGCCGCACCAAGGTCTTCATCAAGGATCAAATCCCCAGCTCCACTGCTGCAGTAGGCTACATCCTCCTTGCCATCATCTCCCTTGTGGCCGTCCCTCACATCTTCCCTCAGCTCAAAGCGTACCACATCATTGTTGCCTACACCGTGGCGCCGCTCCTCGCCTTCTGCAACTCGTATGGCTGTGGTCTCACTGATTGGTCCCTCGCTAGCAGCTATGGTAAGCTCGCCATCTTCATCTTTGGCGCATGGGTTGGCAACAGTGGCGGTGGCGTGGTCGCCGGCCTTGCTGCTTGCGGTGTCATGATGGGCATTGTCTCCACCGCCTCCGACCTCATGCAAGACTTCAAAACAGGCTACCTTACCCTTACTTCGCCGCGCTCTATGTTTGTTTCACAAATCATCGGCACTGCCATGGGCTGTGTTATTGGGCCTGTCGTGTTTTGGATCTACTACAAAGCCTACCCACTGGGAGACCCAAACTCCGGATTCCCAGCTCCATATGCAAAGGTATTGTAATATTCATTCATTGTTTTCAGCAGAATCCTGACGGAAGATTAACGAAAGAAGGTTAAGTGATACATATAAAGAAAGTTCTCAGTAGGTTTTGATTATCCAGAAGGGGCATTTTCTTATCTAACTCGCGATATTTTGAGAGAGATTTTCTACATTTTTTGCCTCATAGGAATGATATATGAAAAAAAAAAAAAAAATCCAAAACTGGTTGAAATTTAACAAAATTTGAGATCGTCATTCGAACTTCGAAAATGGACATAAAACCACCTGAATAATGCAATTTTAAAACCAAAGGTAAACCTCCAGAAGAGGTCGCATTCACCAAAAAAAGAATTTTCAAGTATTCCATGTTGTTTCAAAGTTCAAGTGATGATTCAAGTTGGAATTCCTAATTGCACTAAACTTTAAATCGGATTGAAGCTTCTTTTAATGATAACTTATAGCACACTTTGGAATGGACACTAAACTTTAGGAACTTTGACTTTATAATTGGTTTGATGGAATTGTCCAATTTCATTGGTAAAATGAAAACCTTTAAAGTTCAAATTGATTTTAAAATGTGTTATTGTTTATGTAAGGTCCGTACATATTTATCTGTTCTATGTTCAATACTTCTCATCTCTAAGTCACAAGGCTTTATTAGCCTAAAGATTCAGTTTCTAATAATTTGATAAGATGTGAAAAAATAGCACTGAAGGCTTAATCTATCAAATTATGCACTCAATAGGTTTACCGTGGCATTGCACTCCTGGGCGTCGAGGGCTTCTCCTCCCTCCCCCGCCATTGCCTCAGTTTCTGCCTTGGCTTCTTCCTCCTAGCCTTTGCCATCAGCGCGGTGAGGGAGGTAGCCAAGTATAAGAACTGGTGGATATACAATTATGTGCCGAGTGCGATGGGGATGGCAGTGCCGTTCTACCTGGGGTCGTACTTCACAATCGACATGTGCGTGGGGAGCCTAATATTGTATGCGTGGGAGTGGGTGGACCAGCGAAGTGCAGCAGTGTTCGCACCTGCAGTTGCGTCGGGGTTGATCTGTGGGGACGGGATATGGTCGCTGCCATCATCCATGCTCGCCCTCGGAAAAGTCCGACCGCCAATTTGCATGAAGTTTCTCTCAAGGGCCGATAATGCGAGGGTGACTGCTTTCCTGAATGGGTGAGAGCTTTCTGTGCAGGGAGTACATAAAAAACATGGTACAGAGATGAATGAATGATGTATTGATAAAGGACATATTGATAAAGGGTTCGATGAGCTAGATGGTAATGATTTTGGTTTGTAATATAGCAACATTAATGTGTTAGGTATCCTGGAGATTTTCTCGAAGTACAATTAATGTGCTAGATATCAAATTTGATATGTCATGTAGTAAAAGTTAACTCATGAATTGTACTTCGGGGAACATGTTGAACTTACCCTAAGCAGTAAATGGCAAATCATGGTTCCAACTGCATGGAGATATTAACTATGGACCTTATCAACCATATGATTTACGGACTACACCAAATAAAGCACAACAAACACACATAGAAATAAGGAGAAACTATTGGTTAGGCTATTTATTAGACTGGGCCTGACAAACTATTCTAGATAGTAAATCTGGCAATAATGTGCAGGTAGAACTCCTAATGCTACTAATTTTTCAACAAAAATATTCAGAAGAGAAGGTAGACTGGAAAAAACAGTCTACGACAATTAAATCTTTGTTCGAGTGACCAGATGGTCAAAATTTATTGATAGAACAAAAAATTAACCCTACATTTTCTAAACTAAACGCAGTTAGGCCTACTCATAAATTAGTGGTTAAGTGAATATCTGGGTGACCATAAGAAAGGAAACATTACTCACATGAAATAATCTTTTTCAAAGTGATCAATAGTGCTTTTATACGATGCTTGTATGATTTTATTTACCCTGTTTTTCAACAATGTATAAAATAAGACTAAAAATAAGAATGAAACAAAAACAGACAACTTGAATAAATAGTATTTAGCTAGGGCCATGAAACTCTTGCTAATGCCTGTTTGGCTTGTCTTTATAAATATCTTCTCTAATATAACAAGCAACACTCAGGCAGTTGGCAAACAAAAGGGCTAGCTTTTGCTATGGTAGGAAGATGTGAGCTTCTAAGCCTCAAAAGCAGAAGCTTCTATTAAAAGGTTCTACTTCTATCGAAGTACTAAGAATCTAGGGGCCTGAGGGGTATTTTAATAAAAATCTGTTGGTGTTTCTTCAAAGAGCTCTACTCGAATAACCCTTCTACAAAAACTCCAATAAGATGAATAAACTCTACAACCAAACCCTTGTTTAAGGACACTAATGTGAGATAAAATCTATGTTTATTCCATGGAATTTTTCCTTCATTTGTTGGCGAGCAAAAATATTGCCCATGACTTGAGAAATCAAGATTTTACCGGTGGTTCCTCAAAGGAGCAAATTTGAGGAAACGGGAAGAATCTTTGCCCCCTATTTTGTGGTGATTTGATTTTCTATGTCCGTAAAATCCAATCTAACGTTATGAATGTCTTTTAAAGTACCAAGTTTCACATCCAAAGTTCCTAATTTCCACTCTAATTCCTGTCACATAGAAGTTAAATTAAAACATGGAATACAGGCCAAGTTTGCAAAATGTAAAGAAATGTTTAGATCAATATATAGATAAATTTATTGGACAAGACAGTGAAGAAAATTTTGTTAGTGTTGGCAGAACTTCACTCTAAATCCGCTATCAATCTGTAAATGCTAGAAAATGATGTGCAACGCCAACCCCGCCCCTCCAAAATAAATGAAAGATGAGAAGAAAAGAAAAACAAGGTTGATATAAACAATTCTGAATCAGAAAATTAAAGAGATCAAATATAGCTATATGCAAACCGAAAATGTTAAAATAATGCAAGAGTAAAGCACAGAAAATGGTGCAGGCCAAAATTCTCCAGAAAAAGCTTATAATGATTTGTCTGCTTCAAAGCATCGTGGCCTACAAAGAAAATTCATGTATAAAATCATTTAAAGCTAGAGCACGACAAACTAATCACGAAGAAAACAGATCTCTAAAATCAAATGTTTTCCTGGTGCTCCTGTAAGAAATTTTAGCATCCTCCCCAAGATATCCTCGTTGCAGACCCTAAAGTAGCGTTTGGTTCGGGGATTAGAAAAATTTTGTTATACCGGGGATAGGTACAGATTCTGGTATTAGCAGGAATTGGTGTAAATTTGCGTTTGGTTCGTTTTATGAGTTATACCGGAATTAAAGTAAATTGTGTTTGGTAAATTATATAGGAATAAGGAGAATAGGAAGAATTGGTAAAAATTGTGTTTGGTTGAGTATAGAGGAATAAGAAGAATTGATAAGTGATAAATTTGTGTATTGACTATTTTGCCCTTTATGATATAATATATAAATAAATAATTTATTATATTAATCAACCTAATAATAAATTTAAAATATTATTTAAAATTATAAAAAATATTTAAAAATAAATAATAAATAATTAAAAGTACTTAAAAATAATAGAAAATTATATATTAAAATATTTAAAATTTTTGATTGTTTTGACTATTTTGCCCTTTAAATTAAAGTTTAAATAGGAGTAAAAATTTTAATTTTTAAAAATTTATATAAATTTTAAAAAAATACATAATAAAAATAAAGTTTAAGTGAGAGTAAAAATTTTAAGTGAGAGTAAATAAAAATTAATTTTTAAATTTTAAGTGAGAGTAAAAATTTAAATTTTTAAATTTATATAAATTTAAAAAATTTATAAAATAATTGTATAAATTTTTAAAAATTTAAAATTAATAATTTTTTTTCAAAAATGAAATAAAATAAAATTTTTAGATTTATTAAAAAATAAGTTAAAAAATTAAAAATTTTTAAAAAATTTAAAATTTAAATATTTTTTAAAATTTAAAAATTCTAATTTAAAAAATTTATAAAATAATTTTTATTAATATGCAAAAGAAAGAAAAAAAAAAAATTAAAACCCACTTAAAAGAGAGTGAGGAAAGAGAGAGAGAGTCTTTTCTCGATTCTCGTGCCACTTTATGGGTTCCTCCCAATTCCACCTATTTACTGGAACCCGGATTCCCGATTCCATTCCCCTAATTCCAGGAAGCCTAGAACCCGGATTCCCCCCTATTCTGTCCCCGTTTGGGTATGGACACGGGGATAAGGGGGGTATTCTCCCCTTATCCCCCTTACCAAACGCACCCTAAGTTAATCTAGCACCCGCAGCATATAGCATATTATTTAGCATGGGAGGATTAGTTGTTGAGACAGATAAGGAGTTATTGAACCAAAGTTGTATGCCATCCGGCACTATATGTAAATTACAAGCATTCACTCCTCATTCCTCTTAGTACATGTTCTGTATTACCTTTAATCTCTATCTACATGGTGCATATCTAAGTATAAGCTCCAATGACTGCTCAGCATGCTTTGCAGTTTACGTAACTGCAACTAGTTGAAGTATGTGTATGATATCATTTTCTTCAAAGTGTTGCAGAGACCTCACTGGGTGAGAAGGACAACAGTTTTATTACTAGTGTTGCTAAATTGCATGCCCATTTGGTGATGCTCAGACAAGAGATGAGAATAAAAGATGGTAATTAAGTCCTGAAATAAACACTAACAAAAAACTTCAGCATTGAATACTAGACAAAAATACTTCTAATAGGCATTAACAAGTTAAGCTACTTTGCGTGCATGCACATGAGAGACAGAGAAGAACCAAAACATGCGTGATTTAAAGTGAAGTAAGGGAAAAAAGAAACCTGCAATAAGCATGTGTTTTCCTTCAGAAATTATGCTCGAAGGATTTAGATTCAAGTGACCAACTACCCAATTCCTAGCATCCTGTCTAGTACGAAACACACTTTTGATATCTCCGTGTGTTTACAACAACCCTTCCTACAGAATGCCTTGATCAAAAGATCGAAAACGCAGCCATCAAGAACCAAACCGTGCTTCAACATTTCTTCAATCAACCTTATTGCTTCTCTAATATTTCCACTCCTAACTAACCAATAAGTTAAATGTGCTGCCGGCATCGGCGGGTATCCATTTTCAATTGATCTCACAAAATCAACAGCCTCAAATATCTTCCCATTCCTACAAAGGCAATCGGTTAACGTGCTGTACGTGATGATATCTGGCGCTATTCTCCCAACATCCAATTCGGAGAAGAGAAAGCCGAGTTCATTAACTCTACCCGCGCGGTAGAACTCGTGAATTAAAATGTTGCACGTGACGATGTCAACTACAAAACCTTTACTGCTGAGGATAAACCTAGCCATCCTGAAGTTTCCGGCGCTACAAAGACTAGAAATGAGAATATTAAAAGAATGATTATCAGGTTCTATTCCCTTCTTAAACAGGCCCATGAAAACCTTTAAAACATCGAACCACCTCCCTAATTTACTCAGCTGGCTCATCACAGTATTGTAGCCGACAACATCAACCTCAAAACCCAACTCAGAGCACCTCTCCAACAAAGTCTTACTATTCCAAACATCAATCTCCTGACCAACACAATCTAAAAGAATGTTTAACCCAATAGTGGTAGGTCTCAATCCCTTCTCCAGCATAATATCCAATTGGCGAAAGGCCTCTTCGGTCTTACCGACCTTGCAAAGTCCAGCTATGTAAGTGCTATAAGTAATAGAATCCGGCTCCCAACCATTTATCGCGCTCTCTCCTATAACGCTCTCGACCTCATCGAAGTTCCCGACCTTGCAAAGCCCCTGAATTAAGGTGTTATAAACGACGGTATCCGGAGTGCAACCGGTGTTCTTCATCGATTCTAGAAGCTTCTCGGCCTCTTCGATTCTACCCTCCGAGCAATAGAATTGGAGTATAGGAGTATAAGTATGAGCATTCGGTTTACAATTACTTTGGAGCATTTTGTCGAACACCTCCCATGCCTCACCGACTTTGCCGGCGTAGCAGAGCCCAGTGATGAGGGTCGAGTAGGCGACGACATCGGGGGGGCACCCGCGCCGCGCCATCCACGTCATCACCCCGTAGGCCGAATCCAACCGTTGGAGGTGGCAAGCGTAGACCTTCACGAGGAGGGTGTACGCCGCCAGGTCGGGCGACACCCCCGAGTCGAGCATTTCCTCGAACACCTTCTCAGCGTCTGCGGCGCGCCCGGCGGCAGCGAGGGCGCGCATGGCGGTGGTGTAGCACTGCACGTTGGGGCCACACGCGGACTCCCGCATGCGGCGGAGGAGGCGGAGGACGCCGTTGACGTCGCCGGAGTGGGCGAGGGCGCACATGAGGCGGTTGTAGTCGTGTTGGTCCAAATCCACGGATTTGGAGGTAGGGCTTCGGAATCGAGCTCCGGCGGCGGAGGAGGAGGAGGAGGAGGAGACGGTGGAGTGGCGGCGGAGGAGGCGGCGGTTGCGGCGGCGTAGGGGAATGGCGCGGTGGAGGAGGAACCCTAGGGTTCGGATGGCCGTGCGAATGGCGGCGGAGAGTGGGGTGGAGATCCATGTGGGCATAGAGCGAGAGCGAAGAGAAAAAGAGAGAGAGACAGAGAGAGAGAGAGAGAGAGAGCGAGGAGAAGGTCTCGTCGAATCCCAAAAGTATCAGAGCCTTTTTTTTGGTACAAAACAGCCAAACACAATCTTCGACAAACCATCAGCCGCCACGTGTCACCAAGCCCAAAACCACACTAAACTCGACCACTCCCTCTTCGTCTCCCTCCTTTTCTCCTCCCCCACAACGGAACGAGTGGACTCCGATAAATACGAGCACACACACCCACACCCACACCCACACCCACACAATCGTCGTCGTTGTACTCCGCCTCCGCCCATGGCGTCGTCGCCGCTCATCACCCCCACCACCACCACCTCCTCCACCTTCCCCCTCCGCCTCTCCCCCTCCCCCTCCCCCTCCCCCTCCGCCCCTCCCCTCGCCTCCCCTCACCGCTTCCCCTCGATCCGTCGCTCGCCTCCGCCTCCCCCGCGGCTCCGGTGGCCGGGCCCAGGCGCCCTCCGAAACCCTAGCCATGCCGAGAGGCTCCCCGTGCGCTGCGCCGCGGCGGCGACGATCGGCCAGGGTGAGTTCGCCGCGGCGGTTTTGGAGTCGGAGCTCCCCGTCCTCGTCGAGTTCGTCGCCGAGTGGTGCGGGCCGTGTCGATTGATCTCCCCCCTCGTCGATTGGGCTTCTCAGGTTCGAATCTCTCCACTAATTTCTTCGTATTTTGGATCAATTTTGTATTTTCAGTTTAAATTTGAAGCAGTAAATTTCCTTTTTGAAGATAATTGGTTAATTTCTCAATCTTAATTCTAGGGTCTCCTTCTATCAATATGAGCAATTTAGGGCTTTATGAGGGTTTGGGGCTGCATCTGCCTCAATAGGTAGAAATGATAGTTTAGTTACAACTAAAATGAGTACTTAAACTTTCTAATTGTGAGAAGCAAAATTTTGTAACTGTTGTTGACATCACAAGAAAAAGGAAGCTTTTAGTCTTTTGAATCTATATTAACTAAACACCATTCTCAAGTAGCTTTTAAAGATTTCACATGGTATTAGAGTAGAATAACCTAAGCGAGAAACTTTTAGGTTCCTATCGTTTTACGCCATGTGTTACACTTGTGGTCAAACACTGCCAATACATTATGAATTGCATAGTTAAGGTGGGTCTGGGGCTTTTCTCTTTTTTGTTTTTATTTATTACGACTCATCTTATCCTGTAGAGCATGTTCTAGCTGTTGGTTTAAAGGGCCAGCATCCTGCTCTATGCCGGGAGACTAGGTTGGGCCAAGTCACGTTCAAAATGACAGGAGGTCGCATTGAGTCGAATTATGTTCGAAGTGGCGTAAGCTTGGTTGGCCCGAGTCAAATCAAGACCTGTGAACGCTGTGTGTATACGTTTTAAATGAATTGATTGCGTATTTCTAATAACTTGAGCATTGGGAAATTAATGGTTAGCATCAACGATCTAACACTAGCATTCACTGACAGCAACATTTCTGCTATGACATGCTCCATACAAGTCAACGGCGATAAGGCATTAAAAGGGGAAGAGTTATTTTGATTGAGTTGGTTATGGGACAGCAACAGGAAGAATTTGGGATTCTATACTGTAACTGATACCCCTGAGAATTCCATAAAAACCCAATATTACATTCTGAATTCAACAATGAGCATGTTCCTTTAATGCCCTTTTTTTGTGGTTTGCGTTTCTAAACTCAGTATGGTCAACTGGTTGCACATGCTGAATTATTTTATTCAGTGATTGAAAATTGCAATGCTGTTATGATTTTCCGTCCAGGTCTGTTTCCAGCTGCATCTATGTCATTACCCTCTTTGTTGAGACATGAGTTGTGCCTAATTGGAAGTATAGGTTTCTATTTCAGAACCTCATGGAAGCAATTACGAAGTGTCAGTAACGAAAGACATCGCATCTTACGGAAGCAGCATAGTAAATTGCTTCCCTTTGTAAGATGATTCTAACTCCTAACAAGTATGCTGGGTCATTATATTGTAGGGAATGAAAACCATTCTGATATAAATTCAATACTTGCATTATTTATAGTGTTCAAATCTACTGATATTATTGCAGGTCTGAACTTGGGTCACCTGTATGAATTTGCTGAATTTACTTAAACATCTCCACAAACTTTCAACATCTTCTTTCGCAGAATTGGCCTGTCCTTTCTTTTCTCTGCAGCACTTAACATTTATAAAATTCTTCCCTTTCTCTAATTTTGCCACTCGTGATAATCTTTCAATGCTTATATATGTACTAGTCCTTTTGTATATGTCAAAACCTTTCATATTTGTTTTTGTGTGTGTGTAGTATATAGTATCATAAGCTTTACATTCATCCTGACTGTTTTACAGTTTCAAAGCTTAAACTCTACCTATATTTCTGCAAGTAGTCTAATTTGTTTTTAATGACTGCTTTCTTTTTGGGTTATATTAACTTTTATTATTTTATTACAAAATCATATTAACTTTTTATAGTTGAATCCCACCACGTGATTCAAAGTTCCAGCACGCATGAACGAAACAAATACCTTAACAGACATCAGCGACTCCTTAAAATTGTGTTGTGTAGAATGGATGATAGTCGATAGAAGATTCCTGAACTGTTATCTGCATGAACTAACTATTAGGAAATTAGAAACGGTTCTCCTGAACATAATTACAATCTATTAATTGGTAGACCTGCTTCGAAGAAAAAGCGATAGATAGTTTCTAATAGCAGTAGATCTAGAAGTACTCACTGTTCTCAGATGTGTCGATATATTCCCACATTCTTTCCAGATCTTTGGTGGTTCTTCCTGTTAGTTGTTTCTGGTACCACTTTGCAACGTACATCTCTGAAATTGTATTCCTCGATCTTATAAGGTTAGAAATTTCTCGGCTGTTTATTATGATTTTACATGATTGAAACTTTTGGCGCATATATCAGGAATACAAGGGCAAACTAAAAGTCGTAAAGATCGACCACGATGCGAATCCCCAACTGATCGAAGAGTACAAGGTCTACGGCTTGCCAACCTTGATGCTCTTCAAAAATGGGAAAGAGGTTCCAGAAAGCCGAAGAGAAGGTGCCATGACTAAAGTAAAGCTGAAAGAGTACTTGGAGGACTTGCTGGAGCCGACTACTGTAGCTTGATCTCTTTGTATTTTTCGTATATCGGTAAATCGTCTTCGATGACAAACTCATCTATGTACAAATCCAACTTGTAAGTGACTTTTTTGAGAGCCCGTGTGTTTTTGCACTTCAGTAGTTGTGATGTGTATATAATCTCTTTGTAACAGCTATTGTGATACTCTAATGTTTTGTGGTTTCTTTTTGCAGTGATTTTTGAGTAGTTATATTAGAAGGTTCTACTGTTTTTCTAAGTGAGTTAACCTGATAATTAATTTAGTAATAATTACACAGTACTGTTTGAGAAGGTTAAAACTAGGAATACATTATGATGTTCAATACCTCCGTACGCAGAGAATTATGCGTACCTCCTCCTCACCCTCAGTTTTGGCGTGGACGCCCATTCGAATCGGGGTCCGCATAAATTGCCACGTTCTCTTTTATGTGTCACCTTCGTCTCCGCTCACCCCACGATTCCCTCCCCCTCCCCTTTTAACCAAAAAAGGCTCTCCCCTTTCCTTCAATTCTCCTCGCCCCTTTCGTCCCCCTCCCCCCCCTCTCTCTCTCTTTTCGAATCCAAAAACCCTACACGAAACGCCAACACGATTCCCCATCCTCGATTCGTCGCCCTCGTGCCATGGCGAGTAGGGTTTGGTGCAGCTCCATTAGAGAGGCCTTGTCCAGGAGCTTGAGGTCGAGGGCCGCGGGAGCGGCCCCTGGTGCAAGGCCATTGAGCGCCGCCGCAGGCGGCGGCGGAGGAGGCGGCGGAGCTGCGGCGAGAGCCGCTCCGAAGATCCCGCCTTCGCCCAGGAAGGTATGAGGCTTTTCCCTTCTCTGCGGCATTTCGTCGAACAGGTGTCGTGCGTGAAATTCGCTCTTTTTTTTATTATTATTTTCTACTATTTTCTATGCTGCATATGTAGAAATTGCTCCTTTTACACTTGTGCTTCGTTGTCGTTTTTTTTTTTTTTTTAAGGTTTTTTTTTTCGTTTAAGATAGTGTATGTTGAACTAAACTAAACAAAGCTAGATTTTTTTATTTTTTTTATTTTTTTTGGTATAGAGATCACTCTAAGTGAGGGAGTGGTACTGTTGTGTGTACTATTAGAAACAAGGTTGTAGGCACTAGCTGGATATGAACAGAGCCTGTTTGGCCCTGCTTCTGCTTTTGCTTTTTTCTTTTTTACAGCAGCAAGCTAAAATCTCGGGCTTCGGCTGTAGTGCAATGCAGAAATAATATTTTGAGCCTCAAAAGTAGAAGCTTCGTTTCGATGCTTTTATCTTTTTAATGTACTGCTTTGCTTCACTCTATTATTCAGACAACACTTTATTAAACAACACTGCACCTATTGGGCCTCAGTGCAAGTATATATGAGGTGAATTTAGTCACTAATTGTATCGCCCGCTGGACCAGTTGGTCCTACCCGCAGATGAAGATCATTCCGATGAACTAATCAAACAGAAAACAGAAGTAGAGAGAGTATTCCTTTTTATGTCGGGTTTCTTCTATCCTTGTCCTTATTCGTGATACGTATGTTGCTTTTTTCCCTTGGGCAACATAGCAGGGCAATTGTCGGTGTACAATCTCTGGTTGTAAGGCAAAAGTTCTGAAAGTTGGATATTGAAGAAAATCTTTTCATTCTTGAATCTTTGAGAAGTTACTACTATATCTATTTTCACTTGTATAATATAATTTTCTGTTTAACTTACTTATAACTTTCATGTAATATAAGTTTTACGGTTACTGAAGTTATATTCAGTATAGAATGTGTAAACAATCTTTGCAAATGTTAATGAAGTCGGTGCGTTAAGATGTTGATGGATTATAACGTTCAAAATCATAAATTTAAAATGATAAGCATGTTATCTCTTCTTTTAGTTGTGTTTTGTTTGAATTCATTGGTTAATTTCCCTGATCTAGTACTTTGTTCTAATTAATTTTTCAGGGAAGGCTTTTAACTGGAGCTATGATTGGCCTTGCTATAGCTGGAGGTGCTTATGTGAGTACTGCAGATGAAGCCACATTTTGGTACATAATAAACATTTCTTAGATTAACCTGCACTTTTTGAAGATCCTTTTTTATTGGGTTTTTATTGTTCTTGCTGCTAATAATTATCTGAGTCATTAGAGCAGCTATGTGAACACATTTTCAGCAGTTATGACCATGCTGAACAAGCTTCATCGATGGTGTCTTCTAATGTAGAGGATTGTAGCCCTTAGCTTGAAATATTTGTCACCTTCACATTGATCTCAATGAACCATAAGATAGAAAATCTTAAGATGGATAAGGAACAATGAATGCTTTGTTTGCTCTGATACTCTCAGCATTCAACTTTGTTGATATTTGTACATAATTTACAAACACCAGTGAAAGCTAAAATAACATTTCCAGGTAAGCCTATAAGGTCATTAATATAGTCGTTAAGTTACATCTAAGAGAATTTATAATCTTTTAAATCCGTGCATGTTAAGTTACACTTCTATATTGCCATTGTAGAATTTGATGAAATTTTTATTTGGAATTACTTGGTTTTTACCAATTTTTAATTAAAATTTCAATTTAGCTATGAAAATCCGTGGATTAGACAAGTCATATCAATCTATTTTAAGCTTTGCTTATGCATTTACATGGAGTTCAAGAAAGTCGATGGTTCAGTTTGGAGGAAATTTCTTGCTGCTAATCTTTGACCCTTGAGTTCATTGAACTTCTAATCTTCTTGAAGGTTTTTATGCAACTTTATGGGAACTCTCCTCTAGTTTGGACTTCTACGCTTTGATGGAAAAATTGTCTGGAAGTTGCCTTTTTGTTTAATTTAAATTCTTTGATTTCAATCTTGCAGCGGATGGTTGTTTAAGGCTACAACGATTGTGAACCCACTATTCGCATTGCTAGATGCAGAGGTGGCTCATCGGTTGGCCGTGTCAGCTGCAGCTCATGGGTTTGTTCCAAGGGAAAAGAGACCCGACCGACCAATACTGAATCTGGAGGTTTGGGGAAGGAAGTTCACAAACCCTATTGGTCTTGCTGCTGGTTTCGATAAAAACGCTGAGGCAGTTGAGGGGCTACTAGGTTTAGGGTTTGGCTTCGTGGAAGTTGGGTCGGTGACTCCCATGCCTCAGGAAGGAAACCCTAAGCCTCGTATTTTTAGATTGCCGAAGGAGGGGTAAGCTGTAATGTATGTGGATCTATTTAGTTTTAGAAATACTAACAAGTGTACCATTTCTCCGAAAATCTGAATTTTCATAATGCACCTCCATGAACTTACGCCTTATTTGATTGCACTTACTTTTTTGTTCTCCCTAGTGGTATTGAATATCCCGAGTAATTGCAGATTGTATGCAATTTGTGTCTAGATTTTGTTTAGCAATGAAAAATAGAAATTGAGTATTACTTTTTTTTTGTTTTGTTTTTTTTTTTTTTTTTTGCCTTTTGGTTTTTTAAAAAGATGGGTTTGCATGCTTATCACCTATAAGAAGAATAGCGAAGTTTATTTGCAGGCACTTTCAGTCACATAAAATTGAGTTTTTAAAAAAAGGGAAAAATATAAAGTCTGCTATTTGAGGGGTGTAGATGTGAATTCACATGTTAAAGGAGGTGGCCTATGAAAATAAATGATTTTGTAGGTAATGTCCCAATTTCAACCGATTTCAAAGAAGACTTTAATACTTGTTACATTTTTACTGTTCTATTGTGACAAATTCCCCATAATTAACTAAACTTTGAATGTGCTTGCTCTTTCTGGCAGTGCCATAATAAATCGATGTGGGTTCAACAGCGAAGGTATTGTGGTGGTCGCAAAGCGTTTAGGTGCCCAACATGGTAAGAGGAAGATGGAGGAAACTTCAAGCTCTTCAGCTTCCTCCAGTAATGAAGTAAAGCAAGGAGGGAAAGCAGGACCTGGTATTTTGGGAGTCAATCTTGGGAAGAACAAGACAAGCGAAGATGCAACTGCCGACTATGTTCAAGGAGTCCACACTTTATCGCAGTATGCTGATTACTTGGTATTTTTCCTCTGTCATAATTTAGTTGCTCAGAACTACACAACTTATGGTCAGGGCATTTTGATTTTAAATTGTAACTATTTAGTAGATATAATTTGAAGTTTCTGTATTTTGGATTTTAGTGGTGGTGTTGTAGGTTGATGCATGTAGCACTCCCCTCCGGCGTCAATTTGTTAGATTCTAAGTTGCATTCTTGATGAACAAGACAACGTCACATTATTTACCTTAATAAACTTTCAAGTCATTCTCTAGTTTGAATTATGATATACAAGATAAATCAGCCTACAGTGTCAGTTGTTTATATGCATAATGTAACTTGTGCAACTGACTACGCTAGACATCGTATTTGAATTTCAGGTCATAAATGTTTCTTCTCCAAACACTCCCGGGCTTCGCAAACTCCAAGGGAGGAAACAATTGAAAGATCTTGTTAAAAGGGTTTGAACTCTTAAAACTTTTTTTATCTGTTCCTGCAGTTTAACCTCGGAATCTTTTATAATTATGTATTTTTAGGAGGTTCTTTTGGGTATTATTCTCAATACATAGGTGCAAGCTGCCCGTGACGAAATGCAATGGGCTGAGGAGGGGCCTCCACCATTGCTCGTAAAGATTGCACCGGACTTGTCTAAACAGGATCTTGATGACATTGCTGTGGTAATTTACTACAGATTAGCTGTTTCTTTTTCTTTTTCTTTTTCGGCCATTTTACATGCAGCATGGTCTTACGCTTTCTTTCTTATTCCTCTAGGTTGCTCTTGCTCTCCGATTGGATGGCTTGGTAAGTATTTCTGCCAAGTCGGGGTATTTTACATATATGTCCATGCAAAATCATCATTTACATATATACCATTGAATTTTAATATATGCTCCCCGAAAGTGAAGTTTTGTCGAAAGGTATCATTTTCTCGAGTGAGGGAGTCATCTAATTTAGGTGGCAACTGGAAGTTAATTTTGTATCACTTAAGGTCTTTTACTGAGAATCATTTTTGGTGGTAGAAAGTGTATATCTGGAAGAGAGTAAGCTCTTGAAGGAAGTAGATGAAAATTCAGTTTATGAAGAGAGATATGCAGATAATTTTTTTGAATTAATTTGACGACTGGAATTGTCTTCTACGTTCAGATTATATCGAACACAACAATTTCGAGGCCAGAGCCTGTAGACAAGCACCCTTTAGCTGCAGAACCTGGTGGTTTAAGCGGAAAGCCACTCTTTGATCTGTCTAGTAATATACTCAAGGAGATGTATATCCTCACTCGGGTATTTTGCGACTTTTCTCTTCATTTAACTGCATATGACTCGAGTTCTCTTTAATTGTCCTTTTGATTTTGTTGTGCCATGAACTTGAAATTTTCTTTTTTCCTTTTCGGCACAGGGCAAGATTCCCCTCATAGGCTGTGGTGGTGTGAGCAGGTAATTGATTTTGGATACTTAACAAACAAAAAAAAAAAAAATAAAATAAAATAAATCATCTTCTCAAGTTTGTTTAATTTTGTGAACAATGCAGTGGTGAAGATGCATACAAGAAGATCCGAGCAGGTGCAACCCTGGTTCAGCTTTATACTGGTTTTGCCTATAGGGGACCAGCACTTATTCCCCAGATAAAGGTCTATATCAATACCGACCCACTTTTCATCCTATAATATAAAAAGTAATTCCAAGTATCCACTTGGCCTGCGTTTTGAATTTTGACTGCAAAGATCGATTACATAATTTCTTTATTTAGATTTCAACAACTGAGAAACATTTCACTGTTTCATCAGTATCTTTATATGATTATTGATTCATTTACATCAGAATGCCATTTTGATGTGGCTATTTATATTTCAAAGTCAAAATTAAGTGAATCATGTCCATAAAGTTCTGCTACAGCTTGTGGTGTGATACATTTGAGTCCAACGCCAATTAAAGTAGTTCGGATTTTTAAGTTGCGAATCTAGTTTTGGCCATTGTATTTATATGCTTTATGGCTTATTTCCGAGTGTTCTCTGATACCTTGTTAGAATCTTCTTAGTTCTGAAACTTCGAGTTACAATTTGTAAAAGCTAGTTCTGAAACAGTTTCCCAAAATAGCTAAAAGATGACCGACGATGATTTATTTACTTATTTATTCGCTGATTTACGATGTTCAGGCTGAGCTAGCTGGGTGCTTAGAGAGGGATGGCTTTAAATCTGTTCAAGAAGCAGTCGGCGCAGATTGCAGATAAAGCTTTGCAGAGTTCCCACAAGGTGTGGATTTCAGACAACTGCCGAAACACTCGGACTTCCTGTCTTTAACTCCAAAATCAATCGTTCTCTCGTGCCGTACATCTAGTTATATCTAAACTGTAGTACACATCGGTTTCTAAAGGTGCATTTTTGTTCCTTTTAACGTCGCGCTATTGAAACAACTGCTTATACATACATTTTTTCTGTTGCTGTGTCGTCCTAACTCGAAGGCGGATACAAATTTTTGCTTGATATGTACGACTTTTAGGAATTTTGGGAAGTTGATAGTGGTTTAAAGAGCCTCCGGTTGTTTTTGTTTTTTTTTTTTTTTTTTTTTTTTTCTGAAAGTTTTTTCTAGGCTAATAAATGTAATTCTCATCGACTTCCCTTCTAGTCTGAAATTTTTGTAATTGTATTTTTTTTTTTCTGCGTTCGCAAGAATTTGTATCGAAAACTTGTAACAAGAGTTCTTTAAGGTGCTTGTGAACACTCCCAGTTTGTTCTTAGTTCTTTGTACTATTCATTTCTTTTCTCTAGAAGCCAAAGATGTGAATGTTATGATCAGATTTGATGAATCTGCCAATCTGGGCTACATCTACTGGTAAATGTTTGCAGGTCAACAATAAATTTTCATTTCACTCCTGAAAAAGGGAAGGTGTAGAAATTGTATGTTTGGTCCTCGAACTATGAGAGGAGTGGCATTTTGGTCCTCAAATTTTAATTTTTTATAATTTTTGGCTCTAAACTTTTTCATATGTTGCAATCAATTTTCATAATATAATTTAGCTTACTAAATATTTACGCATTATTAATGTAAAAATAATATAATATTTTAATTATTGGTGTTTTATCTCTACATTAGTAATTTATCAATATTTAGTCAATAAAATTAAATTATAGAATTTAATTGTAATAATTCTAAAATTTTGGATTAGAAATTCTGAGTTGTTCGAGTTTTTGGCTTCCGCTGAATAATACACTTAAAAAATATAATAAAATATAATTTATTTATTTTCGTGAATTATTCACATTACTAATACTGTAATGATCGATTAGTTAAGATATAATATTTCCAAAAATAAAATAAAAAATATTTTTATTTGCTTTTGCTTGAACTCTTTATCCAAGAGCGTTAAACAACACTTTTAATCTATAGTAGAAAAGTAATTTATTTATTTTCGTAAATAATATACTTAAGGTATAATTTCTCTAAAAAGAAAAAAAAAAAAAAAATTATATGCTTTTGCTTGAACTCGTGATCCAAGAACGTGAAACCACACTTATTAGGAAATGTGGGAGTCTTATGACCAACTCCCCAAAAAAAACAGAAAAAAAGTATAGAAACTTATTTAAACTATAAATTATTTTGAATCAGCTGCACAAGCTTTCAAAATTATAAATTTACTGTCTAATCGGATTTGTACTTCAACCTCCAAATTTAAACTAATTATTTATTTTCATAAATTTATAGTTATAAAAATTATATAAATAATACTAATTGAACTAGTATTATTTACTGATTCAAATTAAACAAAATGAAAAGTTGGATAGTAAAATCAAAATTTTAAAAATTTGTATAGTGAATCCAAAATGGTTCATAGTTTGTTTAATATATATATATATATATATATATATATATATATATATATATATATATATATATATATATATATATAAAGAGTTAATTTCATACAGTTCCATATAAATATACTGAATGCCATATATATTTCTACAAAATTCAACTTTTCATATATATTTTTTTTCAAAAATTCTAAGTTATTCATATATGTTACTACAATCAATATCCGTTAAAAAAATATAGTTACCCATAGGTAGTTACATATATTTTTTAACCGTTATAATTTTTAAAAAGATATATGTGTAAAAATAAAATTAATATTTTATTTATATTTAGTGAAAAAATAAATAATAAATTAACGGTAACAAATCAGAAAAATATATATGAATAACTTATTTTTAAAAAAAAATAATATAAAAAATTAAGCTTTATAAGAATATATTTGCTATTTGATATATTTAAAGAGAACTGTATAAAATTAATTCTTTATATAAATTAAAAAATGCTTTTTATAAATTAAAAAATATTTATTTTTTTAAAAAAAATAAATATAAAAAGTTAAACTTTATAGAAATATATTTACTATTTGATATATTTAAAGAGAACTGTATAAAATTAACCCTTTATATAAATTAAAAAATACTTATTGTGAATTAAAAGATACTTATTTTTTAAAAAAAAATAAATATAAAAAATTAAAATTTATAGAAATATATTTGTTATTTGATATATTTTAAAAAAAAAATGTATAAAATTTATCCTTTATATAAATTAAAAAATAATTTTTATACATCCGAAGAGTGTATATCTTATATTTTATTTATCGTGATATGAAATGAATTTTAATGTGGGGTTGTACATGGTGGACCCGATTAAATTGGAAAATGTTTCTGGTACACCGGACCCCAACTCCATATAAATTCTCCTGCAGTTCCATTTTCCCGCCAAATCCAACTCCAACCTCCTATGAACCGAAAAAACTGCCACTCTCTCCTGAGCCTCTGCAAAACCCTAGAATCGCTCCAACGCCTCCACGCCCAAGCCCTCGTCCGTGGCCTCCACCCCAACCACCAACCCCTCTCGTGCCGCATCCTCAACGCCTACGCCGCCCTCGCCGCCCCCGCCGCCGCCCACAACCTGTTCGACGAAATCCCCTCCCCCGATCTCGTCTCCATCACCAGCCTCATCTCCCTCCACCTCCAATCCAACCAACCCCACCAAGCCCTGTCCTTGTTCTCGCACCTCGTCTCCTTGGGCCCAACCCCCGATGGCTTCGCCGTCGTCGCCGCCCTCGCCGCCTCGGCCCGGATCGGCCACGCCGGCCTCGGTAAATCGGTTCATGGGTTGGTCTACCGGCGCGAATTCGGCTCGGAAACGGTTGTCGGCAACGCGCTGATCGATATGTACTGTAAAATTGGGAAATTTGAGGTTGCCCGGCAAGTGTTCGACGGAATGCGTGTGAGAGATTCGGTTACTTGGAGTAGTTTGCTGCACGGGTGTGCTAAGTGCGTAGGGTTGGATTCTGCATTGAGGTTGTTCGATGAAATGCCGCAGAGAGACGCGGTTTCGTGGACGGTGATGATCACGGGCCACGTGCAGGGGAAGCTCCCCGTGCAAGCGTTGGAACTTTTTAGGATGATGAAATCGGACGGTCACCGTCCTACGCCGATCACGCTCGTCGGTGTTATCTCCGCGTGCGCCGATATCGGTGCTCTAGACCTCGGCCGCGCAATCCACGGCTACGTAAGTAAAGCGAACATCGGCTCCGACCTTACTGTTTATAATGCTCTGATTGATATGTACTCTAAGAGTGGGAATCTCGTGGCTGCGTTCGCCGTCTTCAAAGAGAGCCCGTTCAAGGATGTGTTTACGTACACTACGATGATCTCCGGATTTGCGGTTCACGGTGACGGAAATCGAGCTACAGAACTATTCTTCGATATGCGCCGCGCAGGTGTTCGACCAAATGCGGTAACTTTTCTTTCTCTCCTTACTGCTTGTAGCCACGGAGGACTAATCCAAGAAGGTAGAGAATGGTTTGACGTAATGTGCGGAGAATATAACATCAAGCCCCAAATCGAGCATTTTGGTTGTATGGTCGATCTACTAGGGCGAGCGGGGCTTTTAACCGAAGCCGACGATTTGATAAAAACCATGGGAACTGAGCCTGATGCAGTTATATGGAGATCATTACTGAGTGCATGCCTAGTTCACGGAAACGATAAGTTGGCCGAGATCGCAGGAAATGAGGTTCTAAACCGCGAGCCGGGGGATGACGGGGTTTATGCGCTTTTGTGGAACATGTATGCTTCGTCGTATCGATGGGGCGAAGCACTAGAATTGAGGAAGAAGATGCGGAATAGAAAGGTTTTTAAGAAGCCCGGGTGTAGTTGGATCGAAGTAGACGGTTACGTTCGCGAATTTTTGGCGGACGATGCGACGCATTGCCGTCGAAGAGAAGTGTATTTTGTGTTGGAATGCATGGCCAAGCAATTGAAGAATGATGATGGTGTGTTTTCACTTGATGAAGATGAAAATGTTGATTGAAGCAGATCGCACTGTGCCCGTGCCGTTGCCCTCCACAGCTTCAATTTTCCAACCTTCGCCTGCACTGGCACGTCGCCGCGCATGGTGAGCGGCACTGTCCCGCTGCTGCTGCCGCAGCGCTGTCACGAGCGGCCCAGCAAGTGGCGCCTCCCCACTCACGACCATGTCAATCATCGTCGTGTTCCGATGACCCTGACATCGAATATAAAATATTAATATATACTAGTCTAAATTTTTATATATAGTATCAGAGCAGTAGGTTTGTACGATTTCTATTTAACTACCTGATAAAATACCGGAAAACTTTCGGAGATGAGCGAATTGTCGTTGTAGAACGCGCCCCATCTTCGCATTCGGGTTATCCGCGGTGATCGTCACAACGAAGCTGGCGCCGACGGTGAGGTTACCGTCGACCTTGAACGCCGAGAGTGTGAGGCGGTTGATCGAGTAATTCGGGATCTTGAAGTGGAAAATGAGGTACATAATTCCCGCGACAGTGCCAGCAACAAACGTAAAAGCAACTGCCACGAGGATCGTGCATAACATGCATGTAAAACGGGTGCAGCAGCACGAACAGCTAGACAAAGAACTCTCATTGGATGTGGGGATGGCGCGTGGCGGCTCGTGATTGGCTGGCTAGTTTTCCGAGGACACGTAGACCTTCTCGGGCGGCGGACTCACCACCAGATAAATTCGGAGGAGGTCCGCCATCCCCGGAGACACTTTTCGAGTTTTAAGAAGCTAAGATAGGACTAGAATTTTATTTGTACCGGGTGAGGGTTTCCAACATGCTGTTGCCTTTTGCATTTTTTTTTTTTTTTTTTTTTTTTTTTTTTTTTTTTTAATTTAATGCTTGTATCTTATTTTAATTTTTTTTTTTTAAATAGTGGACAAATAATTGCTTATTATCCATTGCATAAACCACGCAAAAAGATAAAAGGTTAATTGCATACGACTTTTCGTAAACATATTGAATAGCAGATATATTATTACAAAATTTAATTTTTTATATTTATTCTTTCAAAAATTCTAAGTTATTCATATATATTTCTCTGGTTTATTACCGTTAGTTTATTGTTTATTTTTTAACCGACTATATGTGAAATAACAGTTTTGCCCTTTCAAAAATGTACCTCTAAAAATCTCAACTATTAAAATAATACAAAAATGTCTGAAAGAATAAAAAGGTAAATTTATCTCACTAACTAACTAAGATTAAGTATTTAATCTATAGTTAATTAGATTTTTCTAACATAGACGGTATGAATATATATGAATAACGTTGAATTTTTTAATAAATAAATATGAAAGGTTGAACTTCATATAAATATATCTGCTATTCGATATGTTTAGAGGAAACTATATGCAATTAATTCAAAGATAAAATATACCATAGTGATCTCAAAATTAAAATCTAACTTATTAGATATGTTTTATAATACTCAGCAAGTGTGTGTGTATATATATATATATATATATATATATATATATATGTATATATATATATATATTAAGTTATTATATTATTAATAGTACTAAGTTATTGATACTAATAAATTTTTAATTTCTAAATAAAAGAATGTTCTATCAGAATAATAGTTTTTCTCTAGAATTTAGTAGGTAATTAACGAAATAATATAATTTAAAAGATAAAAATAATAAAAGAAATAAATTTAACAATAGAAAATTTTAATAGTATCGAATACTTGATATTATTAATAATATAGTAGCCAGTCTCATATGAAGTAGGCTGGAATATTATCGATAGCAAATGAAACAGTATGATTTAAGAGAGATGCTACACATATACCTCATTTTGAGGTGTATGATGTACACTCCATCTATCCAAGTGTGAGACTTTTTTCACTGATCATTTCGATGTGACCAGTAAAATTTATTTCATCTTGGATGGATGGGATGTAAAATATATAGCCCTTAGGGGTGTACAAAAAGTATTTCCCATGATTTAAGGACAATTGTGTCACCTCCAAAAGTCAATATGGAAACTGTCCAATTATCTCTCTTGATCTCCTTTACAGTGGGCAAAAAAAAAGTCAACGAGATAGTAATTTTTTTTTCAATACAAAGTCAAGGGCATGAGCTTAATTAGTTATAGAGTGTAAGTTTTAAATTTGAACAAGGAGCTCCACAACAACGAACGCTCCATTTTGTGTATGATTAGCCTCCTCGAAAAAGTGTGGAAAGTTAATTTTCAAAAATTGTTTTTATGAAAAGTAAACTTTTTTTATAGTTTTCAATTTTATGGGCAAAAAAAAAATGTTGGAAACAAAAATTAGATTTTTTTTTTTTTTTTTGTAAATATTTAGTATATTACAAATATTTTAAACATAGATAATGTCTTATTTGCCCTCCCACATTATAAAATGTATCAATTAGGTCCCTACACTAGGCCACTAATTTAAATGGATTTAAAAATTTTGAGATTATCAGCAAATTGTATTGTAAAACTTTACTAAAATGATTTGGCATATCACATCCTTATACATTGAACAGAGATAGAATCTGGAAATAATGCTACTATGCATCACTGCAAAGGAGCTTCAGGATTGAGAATTACCTGCACTTCATTGAAAGCATCACTACAAATAATCTGACAACTTTCAGGAATACAGTGCAGTAAGTTTTCCCCTCAGCTGCAGAAACTGCATAAATTAGCATATTCTCACACTGTCAACACTGGCATCTGCCATGAAAAAGCTTCTTCGCAAGATGAAAACTCACCAGAATTTCGGTCGAGCTTCTGCAAACTACGCTACAATGCTGGGTTTAGATATACACTATGATTCTAGGCAGATGCATTGAAAGGAAATTCAATCTGTTTTTCCCGGTTTTAAGACTAAAACAAACAGCGCAACTCGGTTACTGCGGTAATCAGGATGCCACTCCGTTTGATCGATGCAGCCAACTAGGAAGTCCTCCATCGCAGCTTCCAAGAAGCACTCGAGCACAACATCTAAAAAAAGAAGAAGAAGAAGAAGAAGAAAGCGGGTTTGATCAAAAGCCCCACACTTCGGCAGAATTGAATTTTTCGGTAAAGCTTTAGAGACTTTACGATTGCGGAGCTCTCCAGCAAGGAAGATTGTTGTGTGGCTCGCAGAAAGCTGTTTTAGGGTAGTCAGTAGATCCTCGACGGCTTCTTCGCTGTAAATTACGTCTGACCCAAGTACTAGAATGCGAAAATGTTCACAAGCACCCAGACAGTAGTTGGTCAGTCCAATGATATATGATATATACAAATAAAATGTTTGAAAAAATTCTCTATTTTAATATCGAGATAGAATTGCTTTTGCTAGAAATATAAGAGGAATGATGCTGCAAATCTTTAATTTTTTCATAATGAAGATGAGGATAACATTTGAGCTAAATATCCAAGGTATTAAATTAAATTATCAGAATCCAATGAGTATCCCTAGATACTGTGTTTACTGTAATTGGAGGCATAAGCGTATTTTATGTTGATGCCGTAGAATTCTTGTCCATGGAAAGAAAAGTACAGAAACAAACTCTTATCTATGATATTCCTTGGTTCCAATTGTTTTTTTAATGAAGCACGTGGCTCATTCATCTCACATACGAAAAGTATCGAACCCTATTAAAATTCTTAGGGGGAGCAAACTTGGTTCCTGTTTGGCCTGGCTTTTCTTTTTGCTGCAGTAAATTAGCTACTAGTGCTTCTTTAAACAACTTTATTCAAACAGCAATCTTGCAGAAGCTCCAACTAGGTCAAACAGTTCATTTAGGAGTTAGGACTCTGGAGTAACGAGAAGGTAAAAACCAGAATATTACCAAATTCAGGTGGGGGCTCCATCAATTCTGGATCGGGATCATCACCCCATGTGAGCTCGCTTACTGTTGCGGATCCACGGGAATGCCCTTCAACATTGAGTTCCACATTCTTCTTTAAGAGCTTCAGCCGGTCGGGGAGGTCAGTAAGCACAACATCCGCACCCAGAAGAGCTGCAATACATCTAAGAGGAAAAGAAAAGGTACTCAAAACTACCATAGATATGACCATTCAAAAGACTCACCAGCAACAGCAATAACAATAATATCGTGCTAAAATCATTAATAGTTAGAACAAATCTTGATTTAGAGTTCAGGGCTATCTTCTTTGTCTTAAACAAAGCTTCTGAGGAAAACGGTTCGAGTGGAGCTGTCTGCAGAAAGTAATAGCTCTCATTCAAATCATCCAGTCAGATTCTCTTTCAAATTAGACCTGCCTTTTGCAGCAGAAACTCATTTCTGCTTCCTGTCCTAGTTAAAAATTCTGAATCTTTTGTCTGCTTTGTTGCTTCTCGTGTAAAGAAGCTGCTGCAGATCGCCCGGAAAATTAGTGCCTATTATATGTTAACTAATAGATGAAGCCGATAACTCATAATTTAGCATGTAAATTACTTGTCTAATGCAGGTAAAAAGTGTCTGCGGATCATAAGTTATAAATAAAATTAGAGAAAAACAAAAAGGCGCCCCATACCTGCTTAAACTTAGATCCGATCGATATCGAAACCTAAAGTATTAAAAGTTGAAGTTTACTTCGCCCGATCTCACCGAAAAATTTAAACGTCGGTGCGATTATAAACTTCAAAAAGTGAATTTGCCCTTCATATGATATCGATTGAGTTTAAATTCAATTGCGACCATTGATTGTAGAATTTAACTTTCTAAACTTATGATGGCCAAGCATAATCTGCGCAAACTAAGTACTTTTTTATTTTCCGATATGCTGAACCTCTATCAAACACCTTGTGGGCAAGAACATATACCCAACAAGACCACATCCCGCGCCGAGCTCCACCGCCCGCCGGTCTCGAAGGAGGAGGCTCCCTGAATCGACGGCGTGCTCCAGGAACTTGCCGAGGACGACGCCGCTGTCCCACATCACCGCCCCGGTAACGCCCGGCGCGCTCTACACAAGAACAAATCAACATCCTCGTCACACAGCTTCCTCTAATTCTACTAGTTTTCACCGTAAACCCTAGACAAATACTTACAGCCAAAAAAAAAAAAAATCACAAAAAAAAGAAGAAAAGAACAATCTATGACTCTAATCAACAAATTCAAGTAATGAAAATTTTGTATCTTCATAAACTTGCGCTTACGATTCGTTTTCGTTACTTGAAATTAAAACATGGGGTGATTCCACACTAACACTATCTATGTACTGCAAATTAGGGTTTCATATTCCTCGAGAGGGAGAGAGAGAGAGGAAACCATGGAGGAGGGGGATTGGAGGATGGAGAGGCGGCGGCCGCAGGCGTCTAGGGTTAGGGTTTGGGCGGAGTGGCGGACGAAGGCATTGTGGCGGTGGGTGGTGGGCTGCCGCAGCGCCCACAGGAGGAGGATCTCCTCCGCCGCCGACTCCGCCGCGCGCACCGCACCACCGTACGCTCCCATCGCCGCCGCCGCCGCCGCCTCCTCCTCCGCCGCCTCCGTGGCGGCGCCGCCGTGCTCCGCCGCCGCGTCCATCGCTCGCTCGGCTCGGGGAGCGGCGGCGCCGGAGCGAGCGCGAGAAAACGAAGAGGAGTGGGGTAGGGTTCGAAAATGGTTCAGAACCGGTTTGGGTTTTTTATTTATAATTTTTTTATTTATTACACTTATTTTTTTAGCGCCATTATTTTTTTTTATAATTATAAAAATAAATTGTTTCGTATAAAACTTATAATCTATATACAAATAATAAATAATTTAATAAATAATAAATTATAATATAATAAATAAAAAATAATATAATTATATTTTTATATAATTAAAAAATATAATCTAAAATAAGTAAAAAAAATTATACATAATTTATAGTAATACAACAATAATATTATAGAGCAAAAAAAATATTAATACTCAACTAATTAAATTTCATGTACAAACTAAATAAAAGAAATACTAAAATTTAAATAATCAAATTTTATTATATTTCAAATATGCAAATTAAATAAAAAAATAATTAGTAACAGAATTAAAAGTATATATATATATATATATATATATATATATATATATAGAGAGAGAGAGAGAGAGAGAGAGAGAGAGAGAGAGAGAGTGTATTATTATTTGTATTATTTTATTATATTTTTAACCACTTTCATATTAATTGATTGGCTGAGATCAATTACGCTATTTTGGATAACTTAAATTTCGATTGTATTTTTATTATGATGAATCAAATAATAAAAATAATTATTTACGATAAAAAATGATTTTCTTTCTCTTCACTTCCACTTAAATAAATAAGTCTAGAAAAATATTTAGAGTGCTTCTATAATTAAATTGAGCGGTTTACTTCTATATCGTTTTCATCGATAGAACATCAAAATCAACAATCGTCTTTATTAAATATGATCCACGCTATTCAAATTTCTTAAAAATCAAAATTCATAATTTTATTATCATTTTGCTGAGTTGGTTAAGCATTGTCAAATTTATCTTATATTAATAAGCTATTAAAATTTGTTAAATTTTAAATTATTAAAAAAACTAGATAAATAATATGAAAAACTTAAAAGTTTGAAATCTAAAAAAGTTCCAATGCTGTAAATCAAATTTAAGGATGCTGATCATTAATTCAGATGCTCTTTTTGGTTAAAACGATCAAAATAAACGACCTAATTTACTTCTAGAAATATGTTAACCTAGCTTTTGATATTACAAATTTAAATAGAATAAAGTGGAACTCATAGGAGAAAAAAATTCCATTGAATTTGTTTGGAAATGAAGCTCTTTGTTTCAATGGAATTGAAGGTCAGTTAGTTTAATTCTATTCCATTTTATTGTTCATATTGTTGGATTATGTAAAATCATGTTTCGAGTCCATATAGATTTGTTCCAATCTTGTTTCTAAAGATTAGGAATAATTTAGAAATATCTTAAAGATAATCTTAAGAGGATATGGACGACGACTAGAAGTGATTTAAAAATTCGGATGGATAATGGAGATCGTTTTCTATTAGAATTAGGTTTTTAGAGTTATATTAACTCTTGCGATTCATCTTTTATTTTTTAGAGCTTCATTGAAAAATCCTAATTGAGAGGAAATACGTGGAGAGCCTCTGTGAGAAAGTTTCTTGTGATCCAGGCCAATTTTACTTCTTATACTTTTGTATCGTGGATTAATCGAATAACGCATTGAGGTGGTCTTGCCCGTGGACGTAGGTTGACACATTATTGGCCGAACCACGTAATTCTTGTGTCCTTGCATTTTCTTATTTCTTTTATTTTTTTAGTTATTCTCGTGATTGTTTTCTACAATCGTTTTCGCCAACTTTCATCTACGAAAGATTTTGTTTTCGCTATGCTCATGTGTTGTGTGGGTTGAGGTGTACTCAGTAACCCCACGGCCGGTCTCCCTTCACATATTCTCTCCATATATTTATGTACTAATAAAGATATTAGAAATAATTTAATCCGGTTACAACTGCAGGAATTGAAACTACACCTTGGGTTATACATTCATAGAACAATATAGTTAATACACTATTATGTAACTAATAGTGCACTAATTACTATAGGTTACTTTGAATCAGCATCTGGTTCTTGGCGAGCACCGGAGGGCACCGGCGTCCCTCGTCAGCGCCTGCACCGCCCTCGCGTTCCCCACCGGGAACCTCTGCTGTCGATTGTAGCCCGGTCGGACCTTTCCGTGGCCCGATTGCCTGAAAAAGGCACCGTTCACGAATGCGTCGTTCACCGACCGCCAGTTCCACGACTCTCCCTCCCCGCTTCCGGCGATCCTCGATGTCACCTGCAATAGCAGTCGATAAGTTCGTTAACTCGGTGCTTGTTTAGCCTAGATTTAGAGAGCTGAAGCGAAGTTCAGAATTTTTGCATCTTTATTATTAACATTTCTATTTAAACAACACTTTAAACATTCATGCACGAAAAAGTAACAGTAACCTAACATTTCGCAAAAAGAATCAAGTTTTGAAACTTTTATTTTACAGGAAGGTTAAGCGGAATTCTAATTTGGTTGAAAAAATTAAAATTTAAAATACGATAAAAATATATAGAATTTATCTGAACTTTCGACCATCTTGATTTGGTTACTCAATCTTTAAAATTAAAATATCATGGAATAATTCAAAATCAAGTAGATTAAAGATTGGATAGTTAATTTAATATATATATATATATATATATATATATATATATATATATATATATATATATATATATATATAATCGATAGTTAATTTAAAATAGCCTATAATTATGATAAATTCGACACATTTTAATCTTAAAATTTAATTTTCTTGCTGTAGCAAGAAGCTACTACAACATGGCTTGTGAAAAAACTCTACCTAAATAGCATTTTAGTAAAATCCTCCAAAAATTGATCAAAAGAGTTTTTTTTTTTTAATTAATTAATATCAAACAGGGGCCTTTACCTTTTTGTTGCTGGAGTTTGGTGCAACGAAGAGATTGGCTTGGCTTTTGACACGTGGGCCCATGCTCCCACCAATGGCGTAGTTCCCCCACCCATCATACAAGTTATTCACTACATGGGCATATCCATGCCTTATCCTGAGAAAGTTTTTGATGCAAATTTTTTAATACTGTATTTAATTACACATCAGATTTATTAAATATGGTCACTGTTCTCACCTGGGCATGCGCTGGTTGCAGTTGGGCCCGAAGCGGTTGAAGGCGACGGTGACTCGCATGCGGCGATCGGCGAAGTAGCCGTCGTCGTGGCCGAGGAGCATGACCTTGTCATGGTCCCGGAACCAGTTGTTGGACACCGTCACCGCCGTTGAGCCGCGCGACACGTCGACGAGCCCGTCCTGCGACGCGTACAGCGTGTTGTGGTCCACCCACACCCGCTGCGACCCCACCAGCCGTATCGCGTCGCCGTCCCCCGCCAACGATCGAATGTTGTGGAATTGGAGCCCGTGGATGATCACGTCGCTTACCTGAGCGAAATATATACAGAGTTAGGTCTTATTTGGATACATGAATATTTGGAAGATGAGAAGTATGATTTACACACTACAATAAAATTAGGTTATAGGAACACATATTTGTGATATTTTTGTATAAGTGTCCTATCTATATTCTATCTATATTCAAAATTAGGTTATAGGGACACATTACAAAAATGTGTCGCTATACACCCTAACGATGGCATATATAGCAACACTTACAATAAGTGTCGGTATTTTTGTCAGCGACATTTTTTTTAAATTTTAGAAACACTTAAAAGTGTCGCTATAATCTAATTTTATTGTAGTGACACTACCTGATAAAGTAAGAATCCTTCACCATAGGCGATTTGGACGTCGACGCCGCGACCGTCGACGGTGGTGAAGCTCTTGACGAGGAGCGGTTGCTGGAGCTTGATCTGCATGTCGTGTGCGAAAGTGATCCACACCTTGCCAGGGAGCGCAGTGGCCCCGTACCGGAGAGTGCCAGGCCGTGGCCGGACCGGGTTGTCGCCCGGGTCGGTCACGGTGTACCATGTGAGACCCTTCCCCGTGTTTCTTCGCATTTTGCCGGCGAAGCCCACCGAGCACACGGCTAGCCGGTCCCGGTTAGCTGCCCAGTTAGGGTTTCGGCGCCAGCACCGGTCAATTATGTTCATCGACTGCGTAGCAGTGCAAAAGCCCGCGAGGATAGAGAAGAGGAAGAGGAGGGAGAGAGTTAACTCACAAGAACCCATATTTTTTATTATTTTTTTGGGTTTTTGAAGTAGTAGTGAGGAGAGATTTGAAATTGGGGGGTGGTGTTGGATCATTTTTATAGTGTGGGTTAGTAAGTGTTTGTTGAGATGGGGAGTTGGGAATTGAGAGAGGTTGTGGTGCATGGGGCTTTGCTTGAAATAGTGAGAGGGTTTGGTATGGGAAATTTTTAGTAGTTATGAAATGTGGGGTTTAGGGAGAGAGAGAGAGAGAGAGAGTTAATTAGAAGCTGCTCTTTGTAAACTAAAAACAGTTCCTAATGTTGTTGTTTTTTTTGTTTGCTTGTATTTATTTTTTTTCTTTATTTATTTATTTATTTTTGATGAATAAGCTCATAATTAAGCAATTACAACTGCTTTTTAATTAGGTTAAACAAAAAAGATCCTTAATTCTAGAGCTTTTTTAGCCATTTCTAAAGTAAACTGAATTGTGTTTTATTTAATGTTTCAACCTTATAAAGTAGGTCTAATTTAGCTCTTTTTGTCTATTTAAGCTCTATTTTGAGTTAAAAAAAAAATTATACAGGCATATCTCGAAAAAGTAGGATAAAAAAATATTCTATATATTTTTACAAATAATATAATATTATATTTATCACAACAAGTTTATTATAATATTATTTTTATAATTTTATAGAAAAACGGAAAAATATATATATTCTTATATATATATTTGTCGAAAAATTACTTTGCATGCATAAGAAAGTATAAGAAAGTATGATGAAAATTTATTTTATTTATTTTTATATATAATATCATGATGGTCATCTTTTATTAGAGGTAAAAATATATATAATTTATTTTAACTATTATCTATTTTAATCTGAGTCTCAGAGTTGTGTAAAAATATATATAATTAATTTACTAATTATTTTTTAAATTTATTTAATTTGAGCACATTAGTGACTTTTAATTTTAAATTTTGAGTATGTTATTTAATTTTACTAGTTTAATCAGTATATTTTATACAATTAATGTAATTATAAATTTATTAAAATAATTAATTAGTTTATATATATTTTGTATATGGAGATCTATCAAATTATTTAAATTAAATAAATTATAATATTATGCAGTAAAATTAAGATTTTGAAATATTATATTATAAAATTAAAATATATAGCTCGAAAAATTATATATATATATATATTTTTTTTTCTTTATTAAATGTGTGGAGTTGGTCACAACCTTCTATTAATTAATATTTTTATGCAACTATGCAAGGGTAGATATATATAGAAATATATTCTAAGTTTAGTAATAAAATGTTTGAGTAAATATATAAAATGCATGTAGTTGACGAGATCCAATACGATTTAAACAACATTTAATCCAAGATTCAAACAAAGATATTTGAATTTATTCATTCCAAAATAACTTTTTTAAGTCACACAATTTAAGAAACAACAACATATCATCAATTCTACATGATCTTCTCCTTCTATTATAAAATTAGAATTTGTATTTATATATCATCAGTATATTAATTATATGTAATTAACTTCTAAATCAAACCATTTTATTCACCAAAATTACTCATGCATGCATGCAATTCTCATGCACGTACGTATACGTGCATGCATGCAACTCCCTCACCTCCGGCAAACCACGGCGTATCCGCCGCCGGACTTATCGGTGCAGTCGAGCACTGACTTAGACACCTCGACAAGCCCAGCGACGGCCGCGGTGGGCGCGAGGGAGAAAGCGCAGCTGCGGCAGTCGGCGGCGAGGAGCCCCGACGTCGCGTACCGGTCCTCCCCGCCCATCACCGGCATCGGCACCCCGCGCTTCACGGGGCTCTCGAACCCGGCCGATACGTCTGCCCCAACACCCCTTCGACGCTCTCCGATAGCCCGAAGAATTTGAACTGCACCGCCAGATGAGCGAAGCAGTCGTCGCCCGGCACGCCGTACCGGTGCACGGCGTTGTCCTCCTTCGTGATCGGCACCGCCGAAGCCTTTATCTCGAACACGCTCGCTAGCGTGACGATGACGTTGTTGACGGCGCCGTTCCGCTCGACGAAGAGGGCGGAGGAGGGGGAGGGGGACCAGGAGGAGAGGTGGCCGACGTCGAGGGGAACGGCGCGGCCGTCGAAGGAGAGAGAGAGGTGGTCGGCGTGGGGGTCCCAAAAGGCGGCGGGGGTTGCGGAGAGGGCGAGGGAGTGGGGGCCGAAGCGGAGGCCGAGGGACTGAATCCAGGTGAAGTCGCGGCGGCGGCCGGCGGGGCGGAGGCCGATGAAGCCGGCGTTGATCTGGAGGTTTCGGTCGGAGACGAGCGCGAAGTGGCCGCCGGCCTTGCCGTGGAAGTAGAACATCACGCCGTCACCGCCCACAAACCGCGGGTCGTAGCAACTGGCCCCGTTGCCGTCGCAGTTTGGCTTCCGCCCTGCATATAGTATCACATACTCAAGTTTTCTATTCTGATATCATGTGAAATAATTTTTTTGTAAGTCCTATATATATACTTACGGCGGCAAATGCCGTCCTCGCATTTCCGGTCGTTGCAGTCGACGAAGCAGCCCTTGGCCGTGGGATCCGCCGGCTTGAACTGCGGGCACTCGTCCGGGCATGTCAGCGTCTTTCCGAAGCACCGCGTCGAGTTGTCGTTGCACGTCTCCGTCTCCGGGGGAAACTCCTTCCCCTTCACCCGGAACGGCGGTGGCGGAGCCGGACCGGGCGGCGGCGGTGGCGACTGGTTCCCGTAGAGGTCACCATGGGCGAGAGGCAAAGCCGCGAGAAGAAGGGCAAGGAGTAGAAAAAGAATTTGGACGATATCCATGCCGTGCATATATTTAGAAGGCTGATACAGTATTATTACTACTACATATATATTTATAGATGGTTTTGGTAGTGTAATATAAATTGTTTTGAATAATTTTGAGGGAGATTATTATAGAGATGAGTGAGATTTAGATGAAGCATGAAGGGATCTATATATCTACAAAAGACAAATTAATTTTTAAATAACATGGCATATATTTGAGCTAGTTAATTTAAAGTTCCTTAGCTGCTGCTTCGATAAGCATTAAATGAATAAGATAATTTTTTTACTTTTAAATTTTGTTGGTACACTTGATTTAATTTATTTGATTAATTACCATCAACCATAAGATTATTTAATTTATTATTAAATTTTTTATTTCCTTTTTTTAATATTTTTTTTTGTTGAAGAGAAGCTTTAGCTCAATGAAAATGCTGGACTAGCTCTTATTAATTATTTTTCACCAGAAAAAATTATTCTTCCTAATACTTAATTAATTCCTTTAACGTTAATTAAACTTAAATTATTGATAGTAATTAATGATTAATATGGGGATTAGGGTCAATATAATTTGACCCCGAATACTCGCCTCCTCGATCTGGATCAAACTACTAATAGTAATATATTAGTTAAGAGGTCGATCTACATATAAATTAATTAATGAGATATGTCCACAATACTAATTAAAAGTGTGAAAAAAAATAATTTTTTTTCATATTTGATGAAAAATTAGGATGCTCATTTTTTAAATTATTTTTTAAAAAACAAAAACATTAATTCTTTATAAGATATAAAAAAATATTTTTTTTTTAAAACCAAACAGTCAGAAAACTAAAAAAACGTGTTCTTATAAATACCTTTTTTAAAATTATTTTTTTATATACTTTTTTTGAAAAACCAAATAACCCTTAAATTTATTTTCTTTAAAAAATAAAAAAAACGGATTGTATATATATATATATATATATATTATTATATATATATATATATATATATATATATATATATATATATATTGAAAAAATAACTCAAAATTAACCTCTGGTTCACACCTTTTAAGATTTTTGTTAAATTTATTAGTTAGTAATGGTTTTTCAATTATCAATTTTTTTTTTTTTTTTTATTTTTTTGCACTTGTCGGTAGTAGTGAAAGTCAAAAATTACTTAGTAATCCAGCTATTAAATATTACTAAATATAATAATGACCTCAATTAATTAATTAGGAGGAGCCCAGTAAACAAGAATTAATAAGCTTTTCCTTTGCCCAGTAAACAAGAATAAATATCTGGAAGTCAAAATAAATTACTTATTTCTTATGAAAATTTCTAGTATGACTGTAAGTACATGCAAAATATGATTTTTTATTTCTTTAAAATTTTTATTATTTATAAACAAATAATTTATTTTATTTGAAAAAAAAAAAATTATAATTTGGAATAATAATGATATCTTATCAAATGTTGGTAAGACCCCGTACACCATTAATATAAAGTATAGTCCAAGATTTTAATGATAGAAATCTTATAATTAAGATCGAAAGTATAGATATTGTTTTAAATAGTTTAAAATTTTTTCTAATCAAAATTTAATTAATTTTGATTTTTCTACAATGTTAAATAAGTAAGCGATATTCATATCTATCATTAAAATTATAAATTTTATAATTTTTTAATCATTAGGTCAATAATATTGTAAAATTTGAAATTTGATTTCTTAATATTTTCAGTAACTTAGATCATATACAACGATGCCGATCGTCGATTTGAAAGCTCTATCGTCGAAAATTAATAGATGACAAACGAAATCGTTTGCTACTTATAGCATTTGAACCGAGAGCTCTCTCTCTCTCTCTCTCTCTCTCTATATATATAGAGAGAGAGAGAGAAAGAGAGTCCGACTAGAATACTATCGATAGCACCAAGTAATTAGTACTATCAAATTTTCTGCCGTTGGATGAAAAGATATGCGGTTGGGATTATAGTGGTTTCCTAAAATTTTTACTATTCAACCAACCACCTAGTAAACGCTAGAGGACCACTATCATCTTAACCACACATTTTTTAATCTAAGGGCTAACAACTTGATAGCACCAATGACTTGATGCTATCGATAGTATTCTAGCCTAATTATATATATATATATATATATATATATATATATATATATATATATATATATATATATATATATATATTATCAAAAAATATAATACAAAAACTCCTATGAGAATGAGAGAGAGTGAGATAGTTTAATTAACTAATTAGTGAATTGGTGACTGTGGTAATGTAATTTAATTAATTAATTTTATGATTACATTAATTAATGGCATGTGATGATCACGTGGTGACACGAAACAGCCGTGGCGTAAACGCTAAGGCACCGTTTGGTTGGGGTACAAGGGGGGATATCCCCCCTTGTACCCAAACACAATAGAACTGGGGGGGGATTCCAATCCCCCCCTTTTCCCAATTTGTTCGGTACAACCCCGAACCATCCCCCCTACCCCTGGTACAAAACCCCCAATCTCACCTCTCACAATTTTTACCCTCAGCTCTCTCTCTCTCTCTTCCATTATTACCATCTTCATCCTCTCTCCTCCATTATTAGCATCTTCAGCTACCTCTTCTTCTCCCCAGCTGAGCTTATCTTCTCCTTCGTCCTCGCCGCCGCTCGCCCTCTCGGTCGCCCAATCTGTGCCCCTCGGTGCCCCCCCCTGTGCCCTCTCGTTCGCCCAATCTGTTTAAAACATTATATATTACCAGTGGGATTTTTTGTAATTTTACAATAACATTAAACCATTATTAAATTTAGTTAATTATCACTGAAATTATATACAATTATATTTTTAATTAATAGATAAGTAAAATAAATATTAAATAGTACAAAATTAATATTAAAACAAATTAATTTGCAGTACATTTAACACTATTTAACACAAAAAATTGAATTTTTTTAATTATATATCTTACAAGAAATATTTATTATTATTTTTATATCAAATTAATAATTTTTTACATCAAATAAATTAACACTAATTTAATATTTTATCTAATTAATTAAATCATATTTAAAACAAATAACATAATTAAAAAGTTATAATACATTATTTATTTACCAACTTTTACCCATACATAAAAATGTCAAAGGGCATTTTCGTCTTTTTACTCAAAAGTCAACTATTTATCCCTCTTATTCTTCATTCCCAACCAAACACTATTTTTCTTATACTGGTACAAACCTATACCCCAACCAAACACTATTTTTACTTTATCCTACCTTATACTCAATTTTATACTTGTACCTGGTACTACTAATTCCCACTAATTCCCGAACCAAACGCTACCTAAAAGAGTTGAGCTGATTCACGCAGGGGTCTATATATTAAGGATTGCTTGTATTTTGTGAAACAAATTAAAACTAATTATTTATTAATTAATTACTTATTAAAGTATTTAGAGATTACACCTCTCGATAAATTTGCATGTGGAGTGTCTTCCACTTCGTACTATGAACATCTTAAGCTCTCTCTTTGACTTTACCTAGAAATTAAATGCGTTATGTGAAGTTGTAGCTAGGGAAAAAAATATTTTATTTATATTTATAAAAAATATCATATTATATATATTTACTTGGCTTTTTAATTTTGACACATATATAACACATCTGTAGGGCTTATTAATCATTATTTAGTTTGAGGTTGCGGAGTCCAAAAGATTATTATTGGGACCGAAAAATTGCGCTGATCCTAAAACAGATTCTCGAACGATTCCGAAGTTGACCTTCTAGAGTTCATCGTGTGCCAAAAATAAGTGATAAGGCCTAGAAGGAATTCACTCAGTCGAATTCTTCTCAATCAAATATGATATGAAGTTTGGTCAAGAAGAGCGAGACTGTGTTACCGTACGATGACTTGAGAAATTTTCAAGGAATCGAGTCGGCTCAAACGCACCGAATTGCTTTGTATTTTTGTAACAACCCGGCCCACTAGCAATAATAACTCGTTAGGCCCACACCACAGCCCAAAATGCTTAAGCCCAGTTATTATTACTAGTACCCATGTCTCATATAAACCCAATCACAATTTCATCCACATCCGATGTGGGAGTATTGGAGGCGTCACTCCCCTGGTTTAGGGGCATGACGTCCTCGTCAGCCCAAACACACACACAGCAGCTCCAGATCACCAGGCGGTGTGAGACTTGTCTCGCTAGCCCTGCCATCTAGACCCAGGCTCAGCCGAGACTCGCCGCACACTTCCGGCTGGTTATTGGCTCTGATACCAAATGTAACAACCCGGTCCACTAGCAATAATAACTCGTTAGGCCCACACCACAGCCCAAAATGCTTAAGCCCAGTTATTATTACTAGTACCCATGTCTCATATAAACCCAATCACAATTCCATCCACATCCGATGTGGGACTATTGGGGGCGTCACAATTTTTCAAGACGAAAAGAGTTACATGATTAAAACTACTCCTAAACAAGCAGTAAGGAAAGCGGTAAAGAAAAACTATAAATCTAATCTAGAAAACTGCAAATGTAGAAATCGAAGGTATCGAGAAGCGGGGTGGTTGCTGGCTTACGCGATTGTAGAACCCTTTTTACATAAAAAAGTTCGTTTATTTATACACGTACGAAACTCTCTTTAGACTAATCACCGCTTTAGGTAACGAAGTATAGCTCTTTGAAAAATTGTTTAGAATAATGACATTTTCTTTGAAAAATAGTTGGGTATTTTTCGGCCACTTTTCTTCCAAATTTTTTTTCGAATAAATATACAGTGGCACCTTCTCGTCCATATTCATTTTCGAATATTGCGCGTCATAGCGTGACTCTCAGTAATCGTTGATACGAGATTTTTTTCACCCAATTTGCGTTGATTGCGGGATTTACATCCTACAATTTTGCATTATTCATTTTCGTATCTATTCCTTCTAAGTTTCGGCTCATATTTTTTTTCGGCTGATATAATCAAAGATCGATACTTTTTATTTTATTTTATTATTACTCGACTAAAAGAATCGATGATCAATTTTTCATTTGGATAATCGATTCTAAGTGCTTTCTTATCGGCCTATGACTAGTCCAGATCGGTTGACTTATTTGACTATCACAAATCACTTTTAATTTAAATCAATCGGCGTACTATTTTGCTATGTGGAGATTTTTGTTCTCAACCGTTATGATTGAATATTCTTTGACATTTCAAAATATAGAAGTGAGTGTTGAGTTATTGGGTCGGGTCAAACCTCCAATATAAAAGCGAGAGAAAATTTGGATTGGACTCTAGCTTACCATTTAACTGTTTGACATGGTCATGTCGATCCTGAGAATTTTCCATGCGACTCGACTCGACTCCACTCGACTCGACTCTATTTGATCTGATCGATTTAGCTCAGTCATGTTGTGTTGGACTGGATTCGGGCTTAAAATAGATCCAATAAATTCGGGCCGGACCAGGCTTAACTTAGCTGGCCTGAATTTAGGTCCGCGTGGGATCCATGCACGTGATGATGCCATTTTGGTATGTTCTGGGATTCAAATGGGGCGGATCCGAGAGGATCAGGATAAATTCAAAATAAATTAATTTTAATTATATTTTTGTTTCTATTTATCGCTCCATTTGAAGCGAATTGAGAGGGAAGTAGATTTTTAGTTTCACTTACCAGGACGAGATCTGTTCTATCAATCCGTATTCATTTGCATCCCTAATATCAATACATTTTTTTTTTTTTATTTTATATATAAGGATGCTTTTTAGACCATATTTAGAATAAGCACCTTCAAATATTTCTATAATATTAAAAATATCGACATTTTAAAAAATATCGTCATATGAATCATTTATTATATTAAATTAATTAATTAAATAATAATTTTTTTATTATTTAAAATTATTTGACACGGTAAAGCGTCAGGATTTTAAAAAATGCTGGCGTTTTAAAGCGTCAGCACATATTTTATCGACGCTTGACATAAGCGTCGGTATATACGTGGTGATTTTTTATTTGCCAATATTTTAATGCGGCGCTAAACTATATTGAAATACTTTTAAATATTATTAAGTACACCAACAAGCATCCTTAAATATTAACTTTTTTATAATGTATGTTTTGGTTAATAAAGTGACTTAATTGTTTGTAATGCAACACCATAATATTTATCTCAAAAAATTTAAACTATGAGGTAGCTAACATTGGAACGTGGAGGTGAATTAGTTAAGTGGACGTAATTTCTCTCAAATAAGTAAAGAATTTAGGTGACGGGGCTCGAAATCTGAATCTCATATATATACTCTAAAATCTTATGAAACAATTGTTTACGTATATAGCTCGAAAATTTTGATCTACATACTAGTGCATTACCAAAATTTGATATTTTGATACCTAGCTTATACTCAACAAAGTTCGAACTACTCGAGTTTAAAAAAAACCTCTAGAGATGCAATGGATTTGAAGCTTCTAGAGCTCTAATATTGCAGCTTATAACAACTTAGCTCTAGAAATATTGTTAGTGTTTTTTTTAATAATACTATATATACTTGTACAATGCTAGCTCTTCCCACACTTTCAAATCAAAGTATAAATATTAGGCACACACTACAACAAAATTAAGTTATAGGGACACATATTTGTGGCACTTTTATATAAGTGTTCTATTTATATTTCATCTATATACTCAAAATTAGATTATAAGGACATATTTTTAAAACATATTATAAAAATATGTCGCTATACACCCTAGCGACGGTACATATAGCAACACTAACAATAAGTGTCGGTATTTTTATCAGCGATATTTTTTTTAGATTTTAGAAATACTTAAAAGTGTCGCTATAGCATAATTTTGTTGTAGTGACATTTCTTAAGTTGACATAACTAATTCGATTATCAAACAAAAAAATAAAAAAACAAACCATGATAGGGTCGGAAAAGTTTGGGTTCAGGTTCAAGTTGGGTTTTAGTCACTACTCGATCTCAATCAATTAATAATCACTTCATTTATATTTTACAATGATCAATTGCAACTCAGTGTGCAAGGGCTAATTAAATCCATTAAGGAGTTTTTGTTTCTAATTGTACAAAATATTATACCAATCATTAAAAAAAAAAAAGAAATCCAAATACAATATATGGCCTTTCACAAAATATCCTCATGTGTTTTTTTCTATTTCAAACTAAATAGATTGATTACTAGTACTCGAAAGTATCGAATATGTAAATTAGGATTATTGTTTTTTAACGATTTAAGTTTTTAGAGAACAACGTTACGTTATTTTACATGATTTAATAAAAAGGTTGAAAATATTTTAAGTCGATGCGGATAGAGAACATGTTCATGTGTATGATTTGACATGCCAAAGAGCTTGTTTGTGTGTGTTTGGGAGAGAGAGAGAGAGGGAGAGAGATGTAGCCTCTTTTCCAAATTGAGCATGTAAATGTAGTTCATTCATGCATTTGGTTCTCCTCTCCCATGCTCACACTCTCTCCATGCTCAATCAAAAATGCATTTTCCATTTCCTTTTTGATCCGTTGCACCATGCCATTTCGACTACTCTATGTGTTGCACACTTATATAGCTAGAGCTCTCTATATATAGACCGTAAACATTATCCAAATGACACACCAGAAGAAGCAACAAGCAACAAGCAACAAGCAATCGAAAAAAAAGATCAAATCATGAAGACCGCTTGCTTCGCTTTAGTGGCTCTTCTCTCGCTCGTGATCCTCATCGATGCTTCTGTACTAGAGCACGAGACCGACACTCGTATCCACACCAAACCACAGGAACGCCTAAATGACTTGAGCAAGAGGGGTGGCTGTTTACGGACTATCGAAAGCCAAGAGGCCATGAAAGACAAGGAAAATGTGCGCGATGATGAGATGAGGGCATCTATTGGCGACGACAGAAGAGATACGCAAGTCAGGACGCAGAGTACTACCTGCGTTACCAAACAAGAATGCTTGAAGAAGAAGGTGATATGCTCCAAGAAGTGCGTCAATTCCGCAGAGAAAGGGCATGAGAAATGCAGCGTTAAGTGCGCCAAGTGCGTTCCCAACTGTTAAGTTGCATGTCGATCGAAACCTCTACGAGATGTTGCGGACTTAGGACTAGCTAGTCTTTAGCTTCTTGGTTACATCTAGCCTTTGGTAGTTTCATGTGGAAATAAAGATAGTTGATCTAGATATTTCTCTTTCGTTTCGCCGTGGAAATAAAGATAGTTGATCTAGATATTTCTCTTTCGTTTTGCCGTCGTTAGGACTTGGTTAGTGTGTGTAAAAATTCCTCTTTTGTTAGGGGGATTTGATTGAAATAAAGTTGGTTTGTTTTCGTAGTAACAAATGATCATAGTTTTAGGGGTTTTTTTTTATCCTGTTTATGAGACATAGTCTTCAATGTTTATTGGTGATCTCAATCAAGGCCTCACACTAAAATATATGATCAAAACTAGCACTACTACAATCATGACATTTGGTGGCGACAAAAGTCACCATCATAAGTCAAAAAGTCGCCACCAAATAATTTTGGCAGCGACTAAATGTCGCCACCTCAAAGCATGTCGCCAAAAGTAGTTCTCCAGAATTACCTGATTTGAAAACATGCAGATAAAATGTTTACGGGTGGCCCTTCACATTCAGAATCTGGATATTGACAAGGAGAAGCACATACTGTATTAACCGACTAGTAAATGTTGAATAGTGACATAAAAGCATCCAAATAATTGAGGCACTTATGCTAGACCAAAAAAAAATGACAAAAAGGAAAAGCTAGGTGAAAGAGAAAGAAATAGACAATCAAAGATTGGATTACCTCCCTAAAGCAATCATGTTCATCAGCATTTTTTACATTCATAAGCTATTAAAAATGAAAACGAAATTGAAATAACTAACCTGCAGGGGAAGCTTCAGAAGTTGAAGAGCAATTATTAGTGGTATCATATAGATAACCATAGTTTATAATTAAGTAACAACTTGTAATACAACTCATATACCAAGACTGCTTCTTCACAGACTTGAGACACTGACCAATTTGCTTGAGAAGTAACAACTTCCCACCATTATCCTGCAGACAAAAGACAAAAGACTAAGAAACTAAACCCTAATCCAAGTTTCAAGTTGGGATTCAAAAAAAAAAACAAACTGACCCCTGCTATAAACTTTGTAATTATATAAAATAAACTAATAACCAACTTATTGCTTCGTATTGTCGAGATCCCAAGAAACAGTCACTATATGAATGAGTGGATCTATCATATGGTTGTAGCAACTGAAATTCTTTCAACAAAAAATAGATCTGATTATGGGTTGTAAAGCAAAAAAAAAAAATAAATAAAGGGATGTGGATAAATGGAAGGATGATAGAAAGAAAGAACACAAGACCTCGTCGCAAAGTGCAATGGGAGAGAAAGGAGACCCAAAAACCCTAAAAACTGGAACAACCAAATTCGCACGGCTAAAAGGATCTCTGCCGAGGAGCGGCGGGCCACCGCCGTAACCCTAGCCGGAGCGAAACCCTTCAATATGTTCGGGAGGGCGACGGGCGACGGGCGACGGTCGACGGGCGACGGGTGACGGGCGACGGGCGACGGGTGACGGGCGACGGGCGACGGGTGACGGGCGACGGGCGACGGGCGACGATGGACGGGCGACGGTCGACGGGCGAGAGAAATCGACTGAGGAGCTTACGTGCGATGGGCGACGGGCGACGGGCGAGGGTCGACGGCGGGGCGATCGGCGTGTCGGCGGGGCGGCGGGCGACGGTCGACTGAGGAGCTTACGTGCGATAGGCGACGGCGGGGCGATTGGGGAAGGAGATCTAGAGAGAGAGAGAGAGAGAGCTTAATGGGGCAGAGGGTGTGAGAGTGATTGATGTAAGGGGGGGCCCGGTTCGCATCTTCAAAAAAAAAAAAAAAAAAAAAGGGTTTTAGTTGGTGGAAAAAAAAAGAGGAAAATTTTGGTGGGAAATAAATAATATAGTGGCGACAAAAATGTCGCCACCAATAATAAGTATTGGTGGCGATATTTTAATGCCGCCGCTATTACTTATTTATTGGTGGCGACGCGAAAATGTCGCCACTGTATCTTCTTTATTGGTGGCGACAAAAGTCGCCACTATATCTTTATCTTTTTAAGGGGAGGCCCGATTCGCATCTTCAAAAAAAAAAAAAAATAAATAAATAAAAGAAAAAGGGTTTTAGTTGGTGGAAAAAAAAGGAGGGAAATTTTGGTGGGAAATAAATAATATAGTGGCGACAAAAATGTCGCCACCAATAATAAGTATTGGTGGCGACATTTTAATGTCGCCGCTATTACTTATTTATTGGTGGCGACACGAAAATGTCGCCACTGTATCTTCTTTATTGGTGGCGACAAAAGTCGCCACTATATCTATATCTTTTTCACTAAGTATTAGTGGCGACATTTCAAAGTCGCTGCTATTTCTTAATTATTGGTGGCGACAAATATATGTCGCCACTGTATCTTATTTATTGGTGGCGATAATTAAATGTCGCTACTATAGCTTTACAATTAGTGGCGACAATAATTGTCGCCACAAAATTGTCGCCGCCAAAAGTCCTTTTTCTTGTAGTAATTATAGGGTTGTCAACGAGCTGAACATGAGTGAGCTTGGACCAGTTCATATTTGACTCAATTAATAAACGAGTTGAACACGAACTAGATAGTGAAAATATTGAGCTAAAAAATTCGGCTCGTATTTGGCTTGTTTATCAACGAGCCGAATACGAGTTGGCCCAGAAACAATAAGTTAAATTGTGTGCCCTACTACTGAATAAAAAGTTGGAAGAACATTAGAACATTAGAATCTTAATCTAACATTAAAAGCTCCGAGGCTTTGATGCTTTTAGAACCATTCCAGCGCGCATGCGCGCGCGCGCGCACACACACACACACACACACACTCTCTCTCTCTCTCTCTCTCTCTCTCTCTCTCTCTCTCTCTATAGAGAGAGAGAGAGAGAGAGAGAGAGAGAGAGAGAGAGAACTAGGCTGGAATACTATCGATAGCATCAAGTCATTGGTGCTACCAATTTTTTAGCCCTTGGATTAAGGGATTTGCGGTTAGGATGATAGTGATTCCCTGGGATTTAGTTGGTGATTGGTTGAATAGTAAAAATCTTAAAAAATCACTATAATTCCAACCGTACATCCTTTTATCCAAGGGCTGGAAACTTGGTAGCACCAATTGCTTGGTGCTATCGATAGTATTCCAGCCGGACTCTATATATATGAGTTTCTATATTTTTAAAAGCATCAAGCCATTGATGTTTGTGAGTTTTGGACCCTTAGAAGAAAGGATGTGCGGTTATATTAAGTCGAATATGAACAAGCTGATTCTAGTTCGTGATCGGCTCGTTTATTAAACGAGCGATCAATTTTGAACTCATCTCAAACTTATTTCTAGCCGTCCTAATCAAAAACCATCAATAAGTGTAAATGTTGATCGAACAATAAATTAATTGGTTGATGTTCTACATCTACAATAAATGATTAATCGATTGAAAGAAGGAGACTCTGATCGTCCTAATCAAAACCATCAATAAGCGTAAATGTTGATCGAACAATAAATTAATTGGTTGATGTTCTACATCTACAATAAATGATTAATCGATTGAAAGAAGGAGACTTCGATCGTTCGTTGATATCAAATTAAATTCCACAAATTATTCTTTGATTAGTAACATGTACTACATATGTTGATTCTTGTTGAAACAATATTTTCATGAAACTAATGCAAGATTTGATACCCACACGAATTAGTGGTGCATTTTATTGCAATTTTTTTGATGTTTCCACTGATCGAAAATATATACCAAGAAAAGAAGTCATAAAAACCTGTTAATTAAATTTGCTGATATGTAAATGTTATAAGCATTTCTCATTAATTTTTTGGATCAACTTAGTAGGAGTTTAAGCATCTGCTTCGATAAACATTTTCCTCTAAAATTGGTTAAAATGCAAAGGCTAAATTACAGAAAACCTTCCTGTAATATCTCGCTTTTTTACTTTGCCCCCTATCTTTTAAAAACCTACATTTTGCCTCTCGTAATTACCGAAATATGCATTTATTCTCCCGCCGTCACGATTCCGTGAGTGAACCGGAAATTTTTTTAAAAATATTATTGGATATATCCAAAATATTCTTCAAAAATGGCGAAAAATAAGTCTAAACCCTTTTTCTTTCCTCCATTACCTTTTCCCTCCAATATAAGGTAAGGGCATTTTCGTCAATTTACCTCCTCCGTTAACGCCGTTGTCCCCTAAAGACAATTCGGTAATTACGATGGGACAAAATGTGTAGGCTTTTAAAAGACAGAGGGTAAAGTGAAAAAGCAGGATATTACAAAGGAGTTTCTATAATTTAGCCAAATGTAAAAGCTAAATTACATAAAATACTCCTCTAAATATTCGCTCTTTCACTTTTCTCCCCGACTTTCAAAAATTTATATTTTATTTTTTCAAAAATTCAAGTTGATTCAATTAGCACCCCTTTATCACTATTCCGTCAATTTTTTAAAATTTATATCAAAAATACTCTATTGAAATAACATAAATATATTAAAAAATATATATTTTTTTTTATAGAATTAGTAAAGACAATTTGATCATTTCTTTCCAATAATATCGTAATCTCGTGAAAATATTTTTTAAAATTTTACCGGAGTATAATATAAAATTTTGAAAGTAGAAAAAAAAAAATTATAATTTTTTTATATATTTTAATCTAATATAAAGAATGAGTGCAAAATACAATCCTCATACATGCCACAATTTTTATTTGTTCTCCCTACATTATTGAAACATATAACTCATTCATATATAATGAAACCCATACACCCAAAATTGGGTGTATATCTTACACCCCACCCATCCAAGGGTGGGGTTTTCTCCACCCATCACTTCGAAGTGATGGGTGGAATTCACCCCACCCTAGGATGGGTGGGGTGTAAGATGTACACCCAAAATTGGGTGTACACTTATATATACCCATAATGAAATTTAGAAGGGTTTAATTCCTGCATTTTATTTTATTTCAAAAAATCATTTTACTGTATTTTAATCTTAAAAAATTTTATAAATTTAAAAAATTTATAAATTTTTTATATAGAAAACCTAAATTTAAATAATATAAATTATAATTAAAATTTTTTAAATAAATTTTTTTAAGAGTAATTTAGTCAGTTAAAAAAAAAAAATTTATTCTTTTTATTCCATTTTATCAATCAAACATAAATTTTATTATACTTGGTATAACTTTAATATTTATTCAAATATAAAATTATATTAATACGTACTTATTTTAATTTATTTATTTTTAAAATAAATAATTTTAATTTATATTAGAATCGAATACAGTCTTAAAGCATTACAAAATAAGTAAAAATTAATAAAATTGCAGAATTTCTCTGCTTCCTCATAAGAAGAAGAAAAAAAAAAAAAGTTATCATCACAAGATAAGCCATATAATTAATACATGTTAAAAATGCAAGCTATCATCATCATCATAAATGGGGATCATCATTCATATCCAGCTGGAAACTGCAACCACAAACAATTGTAAACATTTGGCAGTACTGTCATGCCAGAGCTGTAAATGTAAGTACAGGTGTCAGTCCAGTTCATTGTTCAATTTGAAATTAGTTCAAATTTAAAAAATCTGAACAAGGATCAGCTTATTTATGTTTGGCTCGATATAGCTCAAATATAAAGTTGGTTTGTGTAGTTTTGAAAGCACGATGATCTTCGTGTTATCAAATTATTTTAAATTTTAAAATTTTTGAATAAATATTGATTTTGTTAGACTTGATTTAGAGTATTTAAAATGTCTAAAAAATAAATTTTATAATTTTTCGATATTATTTATCTATTGATCAAAGTGGCTCAAAATCAATAATTTTAACGATTGTGGTGAGCCGTTTGCAAGTAACAGTGTAGAAATATTCAAATCATATAAAATTTTGATAAAAAATTCTTCATATTATATAAAATAAGATCAATATCGTTGATCTAAAATTTTAGTTTCATATCATCATATTTTACGAGATTTTTATTTACAACTTTTGATTTTGAACCATTTCGATCACTAAATAAATAATATCAAAAATTTGTGAAAATTAATTATTTCTAGGTATATCAAATACTCTAGATTAAATGTAACAAAATCAATTGTCAATTTAGAAGTCTCAGCATTGAAAATAATAACGGAGGCCTCCGTATTTCTAAATGCACACAGGCCGAACTCCTACTATATATATGTCACGCCCCGGGGTCGAAACTACGACCCGGGCCCACCAACAGATCCGCCGCCCATACGGGAAGCCCCATATAGACGAAGCATCTAACCCGCAAAAGATAATACTACAGCTATACAGATATCAGAGCTAAAAAGTAAACTACTGAAATAAGAAAATAAGAAATAATACATCTCCAAATAGTACAAGTCTGAACCTCACTACATAAGTCTCTAAAAAAAAATAAAAATCTCTACAGCAACTATCTACAATAATCCAGCAGACTGTACTACAAGCTCCAAAAAGGGTACCACTATACTCCAAGGACGAGTAGGGAACTAGCTCGCGACTCCCTTATCTCGATTAGCAACAGAAGGATCAGCAACTCCTGCAGAAGACTCTGCAAAACAAAGGGGAGGAAAGAGATAGGGGAGAGGGAAAAAACTCCCAGCGGGTGTGAGAACTACACCAACACGTAGTTCTCAGTGGGTACCGCCACCAAGCCCGACGGTCTGCCCACTAAGTCTACTAGAGGCATAAGATAACAGAAAAACTGTAATAATGTAAAGGTAAGCTGGAAAGAAATCTACAGCTATCATGCCTCTATCTACAATGCTTAATGGGTGATACAGATGAAAATGATGCATCGACTCTAACCCACAATACTCAATTAACCCAATCACAGTGACTGCCACATAGGGTCCAGTCAAACCTGCGCCCACCTACTGCCATTACAACCACGGAGGACTGGACTTACGTAGCGTGTCCGTGATTGCCAAAACTGGCCCAACCAGAGGGACTGCGTCGATAAGTCGCGATAGCAAAGTAACAGGCCTAGCTCTGGAGCGGCACTCGAGGGGCGCGACCCCAACGAGGAAAGTATCCGCGCATCTCTGTAGAGCTCAATATGGCTCATGCAGGTTATAATCCAAATCAATGATCAACAATATCAACAGTGCCCAAATCACATCTCTAACTCACTAGCTGGAAATACTCGAACAGTCGGGACCGCCGTCTACCCAACGACTCCCCAAATAGAACATCAACTCAACATGCAAACCCCCTAGACTGGAGATACTCCACAACCAACGACAACAATGAAAGGTCCGAAAACCCCGAAAGACTAGAACCTACAACCCAATCAAACAAGAATAGGCTCTAGGCATAGCCTCTTGTTGTTCGCGACCCAAGAAAAAGACAGCCCTTAGAACCCAGATCATTCGAATCCTCTCGATTGAGGAAGTTACAGAAAAACGTGATATTTATTATTGAAAATTATTTTCACTCGAACCCCTTCAGGGTGAGGACTAAAAGTAGTTCCTTTTTTATAAAACCATCTTGATTTGAGGAAAATCCATTTTTAATGATTTTTAGTTCTTTTAGGAAAAACAGTTTGAAAACAAGTTTTATTCCCAAACCCCGAAGTGCTAATGCCTTCGCCCAATCAGACAAGAACAGACTCCGATGACCCTTCGATATTTGGGAGAAAAATATAGGTTGACTAAAATCATATGTGTCCAAAAAGATTCTGGGTTCAAGATCCTGCTATCACTAGTACACTACTGCCACGAACACAGTGGCGACACATAAATCGAAGAACTCGACAACCCGGGACCACCGTTTACCCAAACGGTTCCCGCTACTGGTACAAGACTAGCTACATCTACCAAACTCCACTCTGCCCCCAAGCACAAGTATAACATGCATTCTACACTAAGAGAAATTTCGACCACTCAGCCCACTACCCGAGCGAGGAAAACACTATGTCCAGGAATAGAATGTAAAGTGTGGATGTCTAAAGCATAAATAAACCTAGCCTAAGTGAGAGTTCTCTACTAGTCTGGTTTACACATGCAAACATATGACGGGGTGCTAGTTCCAAGTTCCAATAATAGTACTGAGTTTAACTAAAGCAAGATCAGGGAACATTAACCAACATAATTTCAATTACGACACAAGAAAGACAACCTCTCTCTCTAACATGCATTCTAACATATCTCACAATCATGCATGTTTTCTATACAATAGAATTAATGAACCGTTCACCGGTTTTGGAGACGAAGCAACCCACCTGAAAATGCGCGTCGATCCAAGGTCCAACTGAACGTGGATAATGCTCAGGTTCCCACGATTCCAACGAGTCCAAGAACACCAAATCTGCGAACCACTACAAAAAGTATCGCACTTAGCATCGACGGTAGCAGTTCCAAAAACAGCACATGCTGTTTTCCAAAACCAGCACAGAAAACGAGAGACTTCACCTCTGTCCAATCCTCCGAAAAATCCAAAAAAATTACTGTTGCGTTACTCGCGAAGAGTAGATATGAATCGAGTATTTATACGCCACATTCCGTTACTCGTAGGCCAAGAAAATTCATGATTACTCCGCCGCTGTCCAAAAATCACCGCAGAAAAATGGGGTTTAAAGAAGCTCCAGAAAACCCAGTAAAACCTCGAAACGGGTGAAAGTGGTAAATACAAGAAATGTATCCCTACCTGTCGTGAAAACGATGCCGCAAGAATCACTCAAAAATTCCTCCGGAGTAGCCCAGGGGAGCCCGCGGACCAAAATGAGACGAAAAGGAACACCGGAAGAAGAACGTCGCAGTGCGCCGAATTGCATAAATCGCCGATGTCGAGGTCTCCAAAAAGCACTAAATCTTTGTGAGAGATGAAGTATAGGTGAAAGAAGCCACGACCAAAAGGCTCAGCTCAAAAATCCCCCAAGAAAAAGAAAGAAGAGAGAGAGAGAAGAACTATTTATAGAGGGGAAAAGAGGGGGAGAAATCACCCCTTTGGGGTACGATTTCGGGCGCCCGAAATTTTCGGGAACCGAACAGGCGGCACCAAATGCGGATCCGCGCAGCGCCCGGATTGTCCCGGGAGCGACGCGTGTCCCGAACAGAGGACAGCGGCGCCCAGCCAACCGGGTACTGCCGCGTGTCCCGGCAAAGGGGTGAGGCGGGGCGACGGCAGCGAATGGCGGGGAGCCACGTGGCGCCCCCTCGCATGGGCGCCATGCCGCCTGCGCCTGCCCCGCACCTGCCCCGCCAATCAGCGTGGGCCATGCGTCCTGCCTCGGCGCTCGATGCGCCCGGCGCATGCGCCAGGTCCATGGACCGCGCACCCGCAGCGCCGCGTGGACCGAGCCGCGTGAGTCGACCAATCCAGAGCTGCCACATGGCTCCGCCCTGGTCCATGGCTCCCCGTAAGTGCTCCCCTGGACCGCGCGCGCGTGAGCCGGCCAATCCTAGGCTGCCACGTGTCCTCCATTCGGTCCACAGCTCCCCCCATGCACCAAAACACACAGAAAACTTTCGGAAGTCCGTTTTTGGGCATCCAGACTTCGAAAAATACAAGTAAATTGTCGATTTTCGACGTTTTTCCGCGCTGAATCCAAATCCAGTCTCGGATTAGCCTGAAACCTTTTCTAAAATTCGGCAAAAGCAGACGGAAGGCATGCTTGATCCAGAAACCTCACAGAGTCCGTCCAGCGCGTCCATTTGACGCGTTGCTGGTCCGACACACCAATACTAGGTGTTCCACAGCATGGATCATGGAGAAAAACTGCACGGGAATCTGGGCCACTACTATATATATATATATATATATATATATATATATATATATATATATATATATATATATATATATATATATATATAGTTAGGCTGGAATACTATTAATAGTACCAAGTCATTAGTGCTATTAAGTTTTTAACCCTTGAATTAAAAGATGTGTGGTTGAGATGATAGTGGGCCCCTTCGGTTTAATAGGTGGTTGGATATATATATATATATATATATATATATATATATATATATATATATATATATATATATATATATATATATATATATAGTTAGGCTGGAATACTATTAATAGTACCAAGTCATTAGTGCTATTAAGTTTTTAACCCTTGAATTAAAAGATGTGTGGTTGAAATGATAGTGGGCCCCTTCGGTTTAATAGGTGGTTGGAAAAATAGTAAAATCTAACGGGTGAAAATGATCAAAGGGGTTGATCTAAGGATAGAAAACTTGATAACACCAATAATTTGATACTATTAATAGTATAGTAGCCGGACTATATATATATATATATATATATATATATATATATATATATATATATATATATATATATATATATTGAGCTCTTATATTTTTAAAAATACCAACTCATTAGTGTTTATAGGCTTTAGCCCTCAGATGAAAAGATGTGTGATTAGAATGATAGTGGGTCTCTTGAATTAAGTGAGTGGTTGGTGAAATAGAATGGCCTAAGAAATGAAATTAGTTAAAGGGGTAGATCTAATGGTAGAAAACTTACAAGCACCAATTACTTATTGCTTGTACAAGTATAGTAGCTGGACTCTATGTATAAAAGAGCTTTAAGACTTCTTTCATGTTGGATTTGTGATCACATCATTATTGGCTTAAAAAGATCAATATTCTACTTTATAACCGGAGATCAGATTGGACCGAGTCACATTCGTAATGGTGCGAGATTGGGTTGGGTTGGTTCGAGTCATGTTCGAAGTGACGTAAGGCTAGTTGGGCCAAATTATAATTGAGATCCCTAAGTATTATATCTGTACATTTTAAATAAATTAGTTGTATTTTTTTAGTAGTCTAAATTTTTGAAATTAATAATTAGTGCCAGCAAGACGACAATCAGCACATGCAATTCATGAAGATGGTATACATGGATCCAATTTGAATCCACATCAATATGTGGCTCATCTAGTGACACAAAATTAGAATATAATGGGCCATTAATTTCTTTCAAAAAAAAAAGAATAAAATAAATGATCCCAATTTTTAAAATTGTAGGTGAGAAAATGGTTGGAGCTGATGGCACTTTGTTTACCTGCACAAATTGGACTAGTTGCTGCAAAAAGATATGTTCCTTTAATTTTCTCAACTGTTAGTGCATTTTACACTACAATAAAGTTAGATTATATAAATACATATTTATAATATTTTTTTACAAATATTCTATTTATAGTCCATTTATATTCAAAATTAGATTATAGGGACATATTTTTGAAACACATTATAGTAATGTGTCGCTAAACACCCTAGTGACGACACATATAGCGACACTAATGACAAGTGTCGGTATTTTTTCTAGTAGTATTTTTTTTAATTTTTAGTAATATTTAAAAGTGTCGCTATAGTATAGTTTTGTTGTAGTGAAATTAGGGCATGATCTGAAAGGTGCAATTTTTTTTTTAAAAAAAAAGTTATTCGATTTGAGATTTTCAAATCAAATTATAACATAACTCAAATGATTTGTCAAATTTTTATAAACTATAATATTCGCAATATTGAGTCATTTTTATTATAATAATGCTTACACACAAAACTGCTGACTCATCAGCTGTATTTGAAGGGACTTGATGCTGTATGCCTACAAATATATATATATATTTGTTATTATTTTAAAAAAATCATTAACAATGATAATTTTATGCCTTAGAAAACCAATATTGTGAAGATATATACATTGGGATGAAGTATAAATCACTGAAAATTTGAGGGAGTAAAGTGCAACAAAATTATGATTCTATTGGTTACCTGCTTCTTCTGCTTAATATTTAATGCAAAAGTTGTCATAATAACATTATGGATTGAATTTAATTCGAGCAACACTGTTTGAATAGTAAAATTGTATGGATCACATCTCCCCCCATTTTTAAAATTAACAATTTGAACTCCCCCAATTAATTTATTGTTTAATTTGAAAGTCGTCATACTTAAATTTTGACTAATTTTATATTTTAGTTCATAATATTCTACCAACCACCCACTAAACCGTACATTTCTCTATCCTAACCGTACATTTCTCTATACCAACCAGCCCCTTATTATCCTAACCATACATTTCTCTATCCAAGTGTCGAAGACTCACAAGCACTAATGACTTAGTGCTTTTAAAAACATAGAAATTCAATTTTATATATATATATATATATATATATATATATATATATATATATATATATATATATATATATATATATATATATAGATAAAGAGAGAGAGAGAGAGAGCTAGGTTAGAATGCTATTAATAGTACCAAGTCATAGTACTATTAAGTTTTTAACCCTTAGATTAAAAGATGCGTGGTTTAAATGATAGTGGGCCATTTGGGTTTAATGAGTAGTTGGGAAAATAGTAAAATCTAACGGGTGAAAATAATCAAAAAGATTGATGTAAGGGTAGAAAACTTGATAGCATGCACCAAATGCTTGGTGCTATCGATAGCATAGTAACTGAACTCTCTCTCTCTCTCTCTCTCTCTCTCTCTATATATATATATATATATATATATATATATAATTGAGCTCGCATATTTTTAAAAGTATCAAATTATTGATATTTGTAGATTTTTAGTTTTTGAATGAAAAGCTGTACAGTTAGGATAAAAGTGGGCCTCTTGGGTTTAGTGGGTGATTGGAGAAATTGTATGATCTAAGGGCTATATCTAATGGGAAAAACTTGGTAGCACCAAGTGCCTAATGCTATCAATAGCATAGCAGCCAACTCTCTCAGTCTCTCTCTCTCTCTCTCTCTCTCTCTCTCTCTCTATATATATATATATATATATATATATATATAGTCCGGCTACTTTGCTTATAAAAGTATCAAGCAATTAGTGCTCGTAAGTTTTTTACCGTTAGATCTATCCCTTTGATTAATTTCACCCCTTAGATCATGCTATTTTACTAACCATCTACTACATCCAAGGGGTCCACTATCATCCTAGCCGTACATCCTTTAATCCAAAGGCTAAAAATTTATAAGCACCAATGACTTATACTTTTAAAAACATAGAAGCTCTCTCTCTCTCTCTCTCTCTCTCTCTCTCTCTCTCTCTCTCTCTCTCTCTCTCTCTCTATATATATATATATATATATATATATATATATATATATATATATATATATATATATATATATAATTGAGCTCTTATGTTTTTAAAAGTACCAATTAATCTATTGGTGCCTGTAGGTTTTTAGCCCTTGGATAAAAGAATGTGCGATTAGGATGATAGTGGGCCCCTTAGATCATTCTATTCTATCAACTACTCACTTAACCCAAGAGGCCTACTATCATCCTAACCACACAACTTTTCATCCAATAGTTAAAAATCTACAAGCACCAATGACTTGATACTTTTAAAAGTATAGGAGCTCAATTATATATATATATATATATAGGCTAAATTACAGAAAACCTCATTCTAATATCCCGCTTTTCCACTTTACCCCCCTGTCTTTTAAAAGTCGACAACCTGCCCCCTCGTAATTACCGAAATATGCATTTACCCCCCTGCCAGATATGAAAGTCCATCCATGAGCCTCTAATGAGCAAATTGCTTGTAACAAATTGGTAAGAAATCAATTCATATCTGGCCGGGGGGAAGGGGTAAATGCATCCATTAGAGGCTCATGGATGAACTTTCATATCTGGCAGGGGGGTTAATGCATATTTCGGTAATTACGAGGGGGCAGGTTGTCGACTTTTAAAAGACAGGGGGGTAAAGTGGAAAAGCGGGATATTAGAGGGGGGTTTTCTGTAATTTAGCTATATATATATATATATATATATATATATATAGAGAGAGAGAGAGAGAGAGAGAGAGAGAGAGAGAAATTATATACTTTTAAAAGCACAAGCCAACAATGCTTGTGAATTTTTTATCATTGAATTTGTATTGAGATTTATACTATTGTAAAGTCAACTAAAGAAAGAGAAAGAGAAAATACAATAGCACGAACCTTAATACAAATCCAATGCATGGTAAAAAATTAATAAGCATAATTAGGCTTGTGCTTTTAAAAGTATATAAGCTCTCTCTCTCTCTCTCTCTCTCTCTCTCTATATATATATATATATATATATATATATATATATATATATATATATATATATATATAGCGTAGGGCTACTATGCTCTTATGAGTATAAATCTCTTTGTACTCATAACTTTTTCGCCCTTAGATGAAGGAATGTGCGATTAGGATGATAGTGGTCCCCATATGGTTTAATAGGTTGTTGGTGAAATAGTATAAATCCTAGGAACTACTATAATCCTAACCGCACATTCCTTCATCCAAGGGATGAAAACTTATGAGTACGAAAGGATTTTACTCATAAGAGTATAGTAACCGAACTATATATATATATATATATATATATATATATATATATATATATATATATATATATATATATATATTATCAATAGCACTAAGTCACTAATATAGAAGAGAGAAAATGTCTTTAATCAAGAGAAGAGACACTACAACAAAACTATAATATAGCGACACTTTTAAGTATTTCTATAATCTGAAAAAAGTGTCGTTGGCAAAAATATACCAACACTTATAATTAGTGTGGCTATATGTGTAGTCGCTAGGATGTATAGCGATACATTATTATAATATTTTTAAAAATGTGTTCTTATAACTTAATTTTGGATATAAATGAAATATAGGTAGGATACTTCACTACAACAAAATTATGTTATAGCCAGACTTTTAAATGTTTCTAAAATTTGAAAAAAGTGTAGCCGACAAAATACCGACGCTTATTATTAGTATTGCTATATGTCCAATCGTTATGGTGTATAGCGATACATTATTATAATGTATTAAAAAAATGTATCCTTATAATCTAATTTTGAGTATAAATGGAATATAAATAGCACACTTGTACAAAAGTGTCACAAAAATGTATCCATATAATCTAATTTTGTTGTAGTGTTTGTACAAAAATGTTATAAAAATATGTCTCTATAATCTAATTTTGTTGTAGTGTATTAGGTTTTCGACTATTGGATAAAAAGATGTGCGATTAGAATGATAGCGGTCTCTAGGGTTTAGTGGGTGGTTGATAGAATAGTATGATATCTAAGGGGAGGAAATGGTCAAAGCAATAAATCTAGCAACAAAAAATTTAATAGTATCCCGTGTTTGATACTATTGATAGTAGAGAGAGAGAGAGAGAGAGAGAGAGCGCTAGGCTATATATTATTAATAATAGCACCAAGTCAACTAGTCGTTGATGTATTAAATTTTCAATCCTTTCAATGAAGAAATGTACTTGCGGGTAGTATGATAGTAGCCCCCTAAGTTTAGTGTGTGGTTGATGGAGTAGTATGATCTAAAAGTTGAAAATAGTCAAAGAACTAGATCTAACGACAGAAAATTTGATATACAGTATAAATTGTTTGATACTATATATTGATAGCATACTAGCCTTACTCATATAGAATTAAATTATTATACTATTAATAGAACTAAATTAGTAATACTATTAAATTTTGAGCATTTAATGAAGATGTGTCTATACTGTTAGGTCCCGTTTGGTACGGATATAAATTTAAGAGGTATAAATTTTTTTATACCTGGGATAGCTTGTTATTCCGGAATAATCAAGTATAAAAGTTGAATTGCGTTTGGTTAGAATAGTGAAAAAAAATGATAAATTTTTTATCAAAATACCAACTTTGCCCTTACTTTATATATATATATATATATATATATATATATATATATATATATAAATTTTAATTATTATAAATTAATTAAAATGACAATATAATTGTAAATGATAAATTATATCTTACCTAAACAAAATATTTTTTTATATTTTATATTATATTTTAGTAAATAATAATTAGTAAACAAAATTTGAATGTAATCCAATTTTTAACTTTACCAAAGATTTGGAAATAAAATTATTTTGAGTTGGAAGTTAAGATTAAAACTTTAATCTACAGATTGGTTGGAAGTTAAACTGCAAACATAAAAAATCAGAGTTTACATAGCATCTAGTTAGAACTAAAGCTAAAGCAATGGAAAAAAAAATGATTACATAACTGCAGATTATATAGCCTCATATTCATATAATAGTTTCAGATTGGAAGATAAGCTAAAGTGTAAATATATATATATATATATATATATATATATATATATATATATATATATATATATATATATATATATATATATATTATTCATTGCCTCTAGGTATAAACCTTATTCCGGAACGATGAAATAGAGCTTAACGGGTTATCCTGAGATAACCCATTAAACAGAAAATATTTTAAACCTTTATCCCTATATTTTTTTTCCCTATTATTTGATAAGAATTGAGAGATAAAGAAATTTATTACTTCTTTATCCCCCCTCCCCAATCAAACAAGACCTTAAATTATAAGAGGAAATAAAACAAAACACTTTCAAAATTAAGTTTGTTTTCTAGGGGAAACAATGTGGGTTTGTCACCAAACAAAATGAAATATTTTGTCTCTATTCCTAGCGAAAGGAATAGTACCCATTTTCTACAAAACCAATAAAAGCAAATGACATAACATGAACTCAACAATCTAAATTTGACCTAGTTATTGTAATAATGGAAAAGAAGAGACATGAGTTGTGGACTCTAATTAACCAACCAATTTGGTCCTTTTATAACTATCCAAGTTAATTAAAAAGAAAAAAAAAAAAAAAAAAAAAGTTAATGCACACATGCATTGAATGCTCAACAAACTTCCACCAGCCTGATTAAATGAAAACTATTTTAACCTCATATTCTCAAATTCTTTTGCATGCATACATTATTAATTATTTCTCACATTTCAAATTAACAATGTTTTAGAGATCTCCATAGTTTAATAATATTAGTTTTTACTTCTTTTGCATGCATGGTTACAAAACTCTTCCTTGTTAATTTCAATGGTATATATATATATATAACACACAAAACTAATGAACAACTTAAAATACATAAGTACAAGTGAGAGGAGATCATCATCATGAGTAGTGGTTCAACACAAGAGGTTGCCATGGGGGAAGAGATAGAGTGTAGTAGTAGTGCACCAAGGAATGGAGTTGTGGTAGGAGGGTTGAGTCCATTGAGTGAGACACTATGGAGGGAGAGGGCTAGCATGGGGCTCGTCGGCGACGTCTCCGCGAGGCTAACGTGGAGCGACTTGACGGTGTTCGGCGCGCTGCGGAGCGGCGAGGCGCAGAGAGTGCTCGACGGGCTCACCGGGTACGCCGAGCCCGGGACTCTCACCGTGGTCATGGGCCCGTCCGGGTCGGGGAAGTCGACGCTCCTCGACGCGCTCTCCGGTCGGCTCGCGACCAACGCGTTCTTGTCGGGGACCGTCCTTCTCAACGGAAGGAAGATCAAGCTTTCCTACGGGACCGCGGTGATGCATCCATCTCTTCTACTTCTTGCTCACCAATGACTTGGTGCTATCGATAGTATTCTAACCTAATTCTATATATATATTGTATCAGCTTATTCGAATGAAAAATTTGAATTTAGAATTGAATATGTTTTAGCTAAATATTTTGAAAGTTTGGTGTTCAAGGCATATGTGACGCAAGACGATAACTTGATCGGGACTTTGACGGTGAGGGAGACGATATCGTACTCCGCGCAGCTCCGACTCCCCGACAAGATGGCGCGGGAGGAGAAGCGCGCGCTCGTCGAAGGCACGATCAACAAAATGGGCCTCCACGACTGCGCAGATACGATGATCGGGAACTGGCACCTGCGGGGTATCAGCGGCGGAGAGAAGAGAAGAGTTAGCATTGCAGTAGAGATCCTCATGAGGCCCAGATTGCTCTTCTTGGATGAGCCGACAAGCGGTCTCGATAGGTAAACAATCGATCTCGATACTCTCTGTCCTTCTGTATATACCGCGTTTTGCACGTACTTAAGTTATCGATACCTACAAATGCTTCAATCTTGATTTATAGCTTACTCAAATTGTTTGAGAATCAAACTTACATAGAGGTAGTAAGATTACACACTTTGTAACAAAGTTTTAATACCGCCTTAAAATTTTTCTTTTGATTATTCATGTTGATACTTCTTCATTTGAGCTTCAAAATTTGTAAAAATGAAAGCCAGGAGTTTATTTTTCAGTGCTTCAGCATTCTTTGTGATACAAACTCTTCGGAGTCTGGCGCGAGACGGTCGGACGGTGATCGCGTCGGTTCATCAACCGAGCAGTGAAGTTTTCGAGCTCTTCGATTACCTTTACCTCCTTTCGGGCGGCAAAACTGTCTATTTCGGAAAAGCATCTGAAGCGCATGAGGTAAAAGCTCGAGCGGTTGAAAATCTCGAAATCCTTCTAAAAATTTAATTAAGTATCGCTCTGTGCAGTATGCCATACGGCACAGGGTGATACGTATCGTGCCACTAAGTAGGTGGCACGGTATAGGAGGATGAGTTTGTCTTAGTCTCCTTATGTCACGATTCCTTTTGAATATCGGAATAATACTCAAAAAATATTATAGTACGTGTCGTTGGGTGACATAGTATTATTTGTTTATTTATTTATTTATTACTTTAGTTTTTTTTCTAGGCTTAATTAGGTAGACCTTTATCCCTTTATTCTCTGTTCTCTTCTCTTCACTATAAAGACATTTTCTCTCTTCTATACTCTCTTTTATTTCCCTCACATCTTTCTTTATTTTTCTTTATTTTTCTATTTTTTCCTCCCTTTTTTTTCATATATTTTTTAAAATTAATTTCTTCTTTTGATTCTTAATTATTCTTTGATCATTTTGATTTTAAAAAGTTAAAAAAATAGTTAAATCAAAAATTTATTTATTGGGTAAGTTAAGAAATTTACAATTTAAATTTTTTTCTATATATTTAGAATATATTTAAGTTGTAAAATTCTTTTTGGAAGAAAATATAATATTATATAACTTTTTATTAATAATTTATAAAAATTTGACAATATATTTATTTGATTTAGTCAGACCATTTTTATTTTTTTTAAATAGATTTAATATTTTTGTGAGATTTACAATATTTTTAATTTTGAAAATTTTATTATTGGATTTAGAAACATGACAACTTTAATAAAATTACAAACTAAATAAAAACAATTGATAAATAAATTTGCGTAATGTATGTTTCATATATATGATTTATTATTAAATTTTTATAAATAGACTTTACAATTTTCTTATTTAGTTTTTTAAAAAATAATTTTTTTGGTGGAAACTTACAAATTTTGCATAATTTTTTTTAAAAAAAAAATCTCCGATTTGCATTTTACAATTTTTAATTTTTTTTTTTAAAAATAAAGGATAAATAAAAAAGTTTAAAAAATTAATTAATTTTTATCGTGAACTTGTTTAATTTATACATCGCATTATTTATTATTAAATTTTAATGAATAGCTCTTATAATTTTTAATTTTTTTTTTTAAAAAAGTCTATTTTATTTATATGACAGTATGGGAATAGATGGAGATAGACGGTCCATAAAAGGAACTATAAGCGTACTTGCGATTCTAAATTTCTTTATAAATATTTTTAAAATAATTTAAAAATAAAAAGAAACTATTACTTACAAAATTTTATAAAAAAATTTTAAAAAAAATAATTTTCTCTATGAACTATAGTTATATTTTACTTTGTATATGAAAATAATTACATTACTAAGTTATTATTGACAACAAACAAATCAATATATAGTCACAATTTATTATTATTATTATTCTAAAATTTTTAAAATAATATTATAAAATTTTATTAAACCAAAAAAAAAAAAAAATCGTACCAAAATGTGCCAGTAGAAAGTTATATGTGTCGGCCGGTATGCGAGCGTATCTGTGCCATATCGTGTCAGACAACGACCGATACCATCCCATGTCATAGCACTTTAATACTTACAGAACACTAGGCATGTAATGTAAGGGAATGACATACAAGTTATACATGCTATTTCAAGAGGCAATGTGAAAATTGCAAAATTTTCAGAGATTATTCTGCAATTTAGCCAATATTGTCAAATTTTTTTTGGCTAAATTATAAAAAACTCTCCTGTAATATCCCGCTTTTTTATTTTGTCCCCTTGTCTTTTAAAAGCTTACATTTTGTCCTTTCATGATTACCGAAATATACATTTACCTCCCGCTGTCACGATTCCTGAGTGAGCCGTCAGTTTTTTTTAAAAATATTATTGAATATACCTAAAATACCCTTCAAGAATGACGGAAAATAAGTCTAAACCCCTTTCTCTTTCCTCCATTACCTTTTTCCTCCAATATAAGGTAAGCACATTTTCGTCAATTTACCTCCTCCGTTAACGCCGTTGTCCGCTAAAGACAATTCAGTAATTACGAGGGGGCAAAATATACATTTTTTAAAAGATATGAGGACAAAATAAAAAACGAAATATTACAAGGAGATTTTCTGTAATTTAGCCCTTTTTTTTTTGTCTAATTGTTCAACAACCTAGTTTGATCACAATTGACCTTTAAATTCATTGATTTCAAGTTTTTCGCGCAAGCCGGCTTGCCCTGCCCCCCTCGACGGAATCCGTCGGATCATTTTCTCAAGTGCATCAATACCGATTTCGACAAAGTGAAGAGCACTCTGAAAGGCTCAGTAAAAATGAGAGTAAGAACTTAAACTGCATGAACTCACATCTCAGAATCTTAAGCAGCCATACATGATTACTAAGCAGCAGTTTTTCGCTTTTGTTAAAGTTTGCAAGGCCCGACGATCCACTGGAAAAGATGACAGCTGCAGAAGCAATTCAAAAACTGACGGAGTATTACAGCAGCTCTCAATACGGCCTCACAGCTCGCCAAAAAGTCGAGGAGATCTCGAGAGTCGTACGCGCTAAACAACTGAGAAAACCGTTTGTTATTCGTGCTACATTTCGTTACAAATTATAGGCCATAGTTTCAACTGCAGCAGTTTGTTTCATGAACAGTAAAGTTGCGCGTATGCTTGTATTCTACAAATCGAACATCGGTTATCTAATGCACAATGTTATAATATTCGTCGCAGAAGGGAAATGTATTGGATTCAGGAGGGAGCCAGTCCAGTTTCTTCATGCAGGCCTTCACGCTGACGCGCCGCTCGTTCGTGAACATGTCGAGGGATTTCGGTTACTATTGGCTGAGGCTTGTGATCTATATCATTGTTACGATTTGTATCGGAACCATCTACTTCAAAATAGGGACTGGATACAGCGCAATTCTGGTATTTGTTTCCAAACAATGCAATATTCTACGCATTAGAATTATGCTTCATTTGCTGATTCGAGCGAACACTTTTCGCCTTTCAGTCTCGAGGATCCTGCACTTCTTTCATCCTCGGCTTCGTGACCTTCATGTCGATCGGTGGCTTCCCGTCGTTCGTCGAAGATATGAAGGTGATTAACCACACATGCACATTTCGTTCGTTTTCCCTCCGAAAAACTACTTTCGAATTCTGAAAACACCCCCCCAACACTTTGCTGCAAAATTTCGTCAGGTTTTCCAAAGAGAGCGGCTCAACGGGCACTACGGAGTGCTCCCGTTCGTCGTCGGAAACACGTTCTCTGCGATGCCGTTCCTGATTCTCATATCCGTTTTGTCGGGCACGGTTTGCTACTTCATGGTTCACCTCCACCCCGGATTCATGCATTACTTGTTCTTCGTTTTGTGCCTCTATTCGAGCATTACGGTGGTCGAGAGCCTAATGATGGCGATCGCGAGCGTAATCCCGAATTTCCTCATGGGGATCATAATTGGAGCAGGAATTCAGGTAGGTGTGCCCAAATTTTTTCCATAAACATTACAATTATCAGTTTTTGAATCTAATTCTATTTACTCATCAAAGTATTATATGATCATGAGATTCATTACATTAAAGCAGTGAAATTTATGTTCTATTTGTTAAATAATTGCAACATGCATCTCAGCGTCTTTTTCAGGACGAATTAACTATGACGTTCCGATTTACTAGCAATAATAACTCATTAATATTACTAGAGTGAATAGTCTCACTCAATACAAACTCCTCCCCCGTTTAGATCCTGACGAGGAACCAGATCACAGACACAGAATCAGACGATGTTAGATTCTAGAGGTAGCTCATAGAAGTTCAAGAGATGACTCCCACCAATCTGGTCCACTAGCAATAATAACTAGTTAGGCCCACAATAATAACTCGTTAGGCCCACACTACAGCCCAAAATGTAAAGAAAATGATTAAGTGGAAGAGAGTAAATTCAAATTGGAGTGACTGACATAAGTCGAACCTCTCATATAAAAAAATGATAGTATGTACAAGATTTAATATACATCACGAATCTATTAAAAAGGGAATAATATAAAATATTATTGCCTTCCTTGTACGGTTACTAAATCTATTTCTGCCTTCTATATGCTACCATTGAATCCATGCTGAATTGGCAAGATAATCTTGGTTCAAAATAGCAAGTAAATTGTTAGGCAAATCTTCATGATTCTTTCCATCAAATCTCCATTCAAGAATATAGAAACTTTATTTTCTAATACTCCCCCTCAAGCTGGTGTGTGAAGGGACGTAATACCCAGCTTGCGAGTCAAATATTGAAACCTTTCTCTTCCAAGCGCCTTGGTAAAAATATCCGCTAGCTGATTAGTTGTTGATATATATGTCGTAGTAATGAGCCCAGAATGTATTTTCTCACGTATGAGGTGACAATCTAACTCAATGTGCTTCGTCCGTTCATGAAATACTGGATTTGAAGCAATATGAAGCGCAGCTTGATTATCACAATGGAGCAACATCGGCTGATGATGAAAAACACCAAGATCATTAAGTAAATAATTAAGCCATGTTAACTCACAAGTAGTTGTGGCCATGGCGCGATATTCGGCCTCCGCTGATGAACGAGATACAACACTTTGTTTCTTGGTGCGCCATGAAATGGGACTTGATCCAAGAAAAGTGATGTAACCAGTAGTTGATCGCCGAGTCGTAGGACAACTTGCCCAATCTGAGTCACAATATGCTCTTAACAATAATGGTGTAGAGCTAGAAAAGAGTATTCCATGTCCAGGTGAGCTTTTCAAATAACGAAGAACTCGATATGCAGCTGCCATGTGTGTACTCCGAGGCTTTTGCATAAATTGGCTAAGCATATTGACTGAATAGGTTATGTCGGGCCGCGTTATTGTGAGATAAATTAAGCGTCCAACGAGTCGCCTATACATACTAGGGTCATCCAAAAATCTCCATCGTCAGGTGTTAAATGAAGGTTTTGCTCCATTGGAAAAGAACAGCCCTTGGCACCAATCATGCCGGTTTCAGCAAGTATATCCAAAATATATTTCCGTTGGCTTAGAAAAATGCCTTCGGAGGAGCGAGCGACTTCTATTCCCAAAAAATATTTAAGACGCCCCAAATTTTTGATATGAAAAAGCGTGTTCAAATATTTCTTCAGCCAAGTTATGGAAGGTGTGTCATTACCGGTCACAATCACATCATCGACATATACAAGAACGGCACTAAAATTTTTGCCACAAGATTTTGTGAAAAGAGAGTAATCGGCGACGGATTGTTTGTATCCGGCTGATCGAAGAGCATTAGAAAACTTTTCAAACCAATTTCGAGATGCTTGTTTTAGACCGTATAAAGACTTGCGCAAACGGCAAACAAAGTTATCACCTTTTTTGTTAATGCCTGGTGGGGGAACCATATAAACTTCTTCGTGTAGATTGCCATGTAAAAAAGCATTATTTACATCAAGTTGGTGTAGTTCCCATCCACGAGCAGCAGCAACGGCAAGAAGACAACGCACAGTTACGAGTTTGGCGACGGGAGCAAAGGTCTCATGATAATCAAGACCCTCCATTTGTGTATAACCTTTAGCCACCAAACGAGCTTTATATCGCTCGATGCTGCCATCTGAATTGTATTTAATTTTGAATACCCATTTGCAACCAATGGGACGCTTTCCAGGTGGTAACGGTTCCAAAGTCCATGTATTATTGAGTTTGAGTGCATCAAGCTCTTTTTTCATTGCCTCTCTCCATTTTGGGTCTTTAACAGCTTGGGAATAGGAAGTTGGTTCTACATGAGAGGAAATACTAGACAAAAAGGCACGATGAGCGGGTGAGAAGTTTCCATAGGAAATAACAGAGAATAAAGATTGAGGTTTACCTGACAAAGCGGCCGTTGAATGTGTCAATGATGTTTGGGATGGATTGGAATCAACATTAGTACAAACATAATCATCTAATCTAGTAGGTCGTCGAGTAACGCGTGAGGATCGTCGGGGTGCATCGTCAACATGAGTGGTGGATGGATGTTCTATATCAGTGTTGTCTTCAGTTGGTGATGAAATTGTGGGTGATAATATAGGATCATCATAATTGGCATCAGTGGTAATGGCGGTAGGAGTGTTAACAATCTCGTTTTGATTATTAGAATGAAAGGGAAAATCATCTTCACAAAAGGTCACATCACGACTAACAAAAATTTTACCACTTTCAATCTCATAAACACGATAACCTTTTTGTCCCATAGGATAGCCAACAAAAACGCAACGCTTCGCTCGAGGATCAAACTTATGTTTGTGAGGATCAACATTTCGTGCATAACATAAACACCCAAAAACACGCAAATGATCATAATTAGGTTTAGAACCAAAAAGAATTTCATGGGGTGATTTACCATCAAGGATGGGTGTAGGGATCTTATTTATTAAATAGGTGGCAGTAAGTACACATTCTCCCCAAAAATTAATAGGAAGATTTGCTTGAAAACGTAATGCACGTGCAACCTCTAGAAGATGACGATGTTTACGCTCGACAATCCCGTTTTGCTGAGGGGTATGAACGCAGGACCTTTGATGAATTATGCCATGCTCTTGAAACAACAATTGCATAGATTGTGACAGAAATTCTGATCCATTATCAGTCCTTATTTGTTTGACATGACAATCAAATTGAGTGTGCACCAAATTAATAAAAGCGCGCAAAAATTTGTATACTTCAGATTTATATCGCATGAGATAAATCCAAGTACAACGGGAATAGTCATCAACTATGCTCAAAAAATAATGTGCACCAGAATGAGATGGGGTAGAGTACCCCCCCCAAATATCACAATGGATCAAGTTGAAAACAGAACAACTTTTACTCAAACTAGATTGAAAAGGCAAACGAGTTTGTTTAGCAAGAGTGCATGCTTCACAAAATTCAAGAGAACAAGGATGATCATGAAAAAGAGAAGGAGAAAGGCCAGCAAGCCTGTGTTTCGAAGGATGGCCGAGTCTCCTATGCCAAAGATGACTCGGTTTATTTGAGACGGTAGCAACGACAGGTGGTTGAACAAAATGGTATAATCCATCCCGCACTTCACCGACTCCAATCAACTTCCTCGTTGTCAGGTCCTGGAATACACAAAAGGTTGGGAAAAAAGTTACAGCGCAATTCATAGAATTAGTGAGTTTGCTAACGGAGAGAAGATTGAAGTTAAAGGACGGAGCACACATGACGTTATTCAAATATAAATTTGGAGAAATACAAGTGTTACCAATGTGAGTGATGGAATTGCTCGACCCATTTGGTAAGAAAACTGGCTTAGTATTCGTAGAAGAAACAACACCAGTCAACAAGGAAGAATCAAAAGTAAAATGATCGGAAGCTCCGGAGTCAATAATCCATGAAGAGGAATATTTATTTGTTTGGATTTGAGGAGAAATTTTACCGGCAAAATTAGCTGAAGGATTTGGTACATCTATATTCAGAAGTGACAGCAACTGTTGATATTGTTGACTGGTGAGAGGAGGTAATGGACTTTCACCATGTGTTTGGAGATTACCACCTGAACTAGACGACCCAACAAATTGCTGACCATTATTGTTGTTGTTGTCGGTGTTGAAATGCCTCGAGCGTTGTTGTTGATGTCCAGATGCTCCCCCTTTCCCTTGTAATCGTAAAGCTTGAGAAGAAGCTTCGGACTTAGAAGGGTTATGTTTTGCATGTCCAACAGGATAACCAATAATCTCATAGCACCGAGATTTGGTATGCCCAGATTTGCCGCAATGGTCACAAATAAAACGTGGCTTCATCTTTGAAGAATTTTCGGATTTAGTTGAATGAGCATCATTGAAGCGGTTAGATGAACCGCCCTTAGCAATAAGAGCGGTCAGTTCTGATGGATTTGAGTGAGATATTTTGAGACCAATATGTTTTTCTTCTTGTTGGATAAGAGAATATACCTTCGCAAGACTTGGTAGAGGATCCATCGCGATGATTTGAGTGCGTATAGTCCCAAACGCCTCATTCAATCCCATAAGGAATTGATAAATATGTTCGGTTTGCCGCTCTCGTTGAATCTCCTTCAATGCTCCACAGTTGCATACTGGGACTGTAGAGTAGGAATTGAGTTCATCCCAAGCTTGCTTTAATTTAGAAAAATAAGTGGCAACTGTGAGTTGCTCCTGGCGTGTATTGGAGATGGTGCACCTAATTTCGTAGATGCGAGGACCATTTCCTTGTGAAAATCGTTCTTCAAGTTCAGCCCAAAGTTCATGAGCTGTTTCGACGAACACCACACTTTCTCGGATATCTTTGCTTAATGCATTAATCAACCAAGAGAATACCATATGATTGCATCGTTCCCATGCTTGAACGAGATCAATCGGAGACGTTGGCTTTGCTAAAGTCCCATCCACAAAGGAGAGCTTGTTCTTTGCACCCAAGGCTACAGTCATGGATCGTTTCCATGTCCCGTAGTTATCTCCCAAAAGAGGTTGAGCTACAAGCATAGCTCCTGGATTGTCGGATGGGTGAATATAATATGGTGAATAAACATCGATGACAGAAGTAGAGCTATTAGCATCTTCTTTCGCCATTAAAAAATAACAGGTAGAGAACTTTCAATGCTCTGATACCATGTAAAGAAAATGATTAAGTGGAAGAGAGTAAATTCAAATTGGAGTGACTGACATTAGTCGAACCTCTCATACAAAAAATGATAGTATGTACAAGATTTAATATACATCACGAATCTATTAAAAAAGGAATAATATAAAATATTATTGCCTTCCTTGTGCGGTTACTAAATCTATTTCTGCCTTCTATATGCTACCATTGAATCCATGCTGAATTGGCAAGATAATCTTGGTTCAAAATAGCAAGTAAATTGTTAGGCAAATCTTCATGATTCTTTCCATCAAATCTCCATTCAAGAATATAGAAACTTTATTTTCTAATACAAAATGCTGAGTCTGGATCTAGATGGCAGGGCTAGCGAGACAAGTCTCACACCGCCTGGTAATCTTGGGCTGCTGTGTGTGTGTTTGGACTGACGAGGACGTCAGGCCTAAACATAGTCTCACATGGAATGTAGATGGAATAGTGATTGGGTTTATATGAGACATGGACACTAGTAATAATAATTGGGCTTAAGCATTTTGGGATGTGGTTTGGGCCCAACGAGTTATTATTGCTAGTGGGCCGGGTCGTTACAAAGGTGTAGTACTTTGTCCCGTATAATACTTAGCTCTCATACTTCCGGCTGGTATTCGTCTCTAATACTATTTGTGACGACCCGACCTAACCCGCTAGTTATAAAAACTCGTTAGATCCAAACCAGAGCCCAAAATACTTAAGCCTAGTTAATGTTACTAGTGTATATAATCTCATATATTCAATCAGAATTTTAATCCTATCCGATGTGAGACTATTAGGATGTTACATTAACTTTTTCGAATTTGTAAACTGAATATGAATTGGGTTATTTAATTCGAATAAATTTGAATTTGAATTGATTTGAACAGGGAGTTTTCATGTTGGTCTCCGGTTTCTTTAGGCGCCCAAATGATATTCCAAAGCCAATTTGGAGGTACCCAGTTTCATACATGAGCTTCCACTATTGGGCACAAGAGGTATTAATTAATTAATTTATTAATTAATTAATTCATCGAATTTGATTTCGCAATCAAGCCCCTATGAAAGAAACAAATCAGCAACCAATCCTTCTTTGTGACAGGGCCAGTACCAAAATGACTTGAAAGGGCTAGTTTTCGACAACCAAACGCCGGACCAGCCAAAGATCCCCGGAGAATACATACTCCGAAAGTTCTACGAAATTGACATCGGTCGATCAAAATGGATCGACCTCTCGGTTCTGTTTTGCATGATCATCGGGTACCGCCTTTTGTTCTTCGTCATGATACGAATAAACGAGGATGTGAGTCCGTTCGTACGAGGATACATCGCGAAGAGGAGGCTACGGCAGAAAATAAGCAGAAACCAGCTCAATGTAGCCTCTCTGGAGCTTGTCAATAGGGTTCCTTCACTCAGAGTTGTTGTTGCGGAGTCGGTGTCGGCGTCTTCGTGATTGAAATAGTGGATTTAAATGCTTAATTTTATGAGGGGTTCTTATGTAAAATTGTTTGTGTTTGTGTTACATGTAGAGAAAGAGGGAAAGAGTTAGAAATTGGTGTATATTGGCACTGAAAAGTAAGAATTGAAGTGCAGTGGTACGAAATCATGCCGAAAACTTATCAGCATGGTAAAACACGCAGTGTGTGTCGCAGTGTTGCAATACATGTCGACTATAAAAAAAATACATATGTACCAATACATAATAATAATAATAATAATAATAATAATAATAATAATAATAATATATATATATATATATTATATATATATATATATTATATATATATATATATATATATATATATATATATATATATTTAGTAACAAAATATTCTAATTATTTATTATGTATCATTATTAAATTTTTTTAGTTTTATTTAGAAAATTACTTGCTATTTTTTTTAAAAAAATAAGTTTTAAATTATGCTATCGGTCATGTCGTGATATTTTATTGTCACGATATGACACGGTAGATACGATCCGTGCCGATGGTCAAAATTATTATAATATATTAAAAAATAGCATATTTAATAACTTCTATAAGTGGTTTCAGTGGTAGTAATTAAATTGCATGGTTTGTGCAAATGAATTTTTTTTGTCACATTAATTTAATATTATTTATGCATATTTTCTATCAGATAAATCTTTTGGATAAGTTCTTTTGGATAAGTTATACCAGGCCAGATCAATATTTTCAGAAACAAGAGCGGGGTAGATGATTTGAATTTAATATTACATTAAAAAATAAATAAAATATTTTTTTATTAATTTATTTTTTTAAAATCGTAAGCCGAAAACGAGTGAGCCAGACTGGCTCGTATTCTCTCGTTTATTAAATAAGTTAAATGTGTGCCAGTTTGTTAATTAAAATATCGTGTTGAAAAATTTAATTTGTTTTCGATTTGTTTATTAACGAGTCGAATATGATCTGACTCATAATTAGAAAATTAAATTATCAGTCTAACTACTACTGAATGAAAAGTTGAAAGAAAATTTAAAATTAGAATCTTAATCTAATAATTTAAATTCACAATATATATATATATATATATATATATATATATATAATATATATATATATATATTAATATAATAGAGAGAGAGAGAGAGAGAGAGAGAGAGAGAGAGAGAGAGAGAGAGAGAGAGAGAGAGGGGGGGGGGGGCTGGAATGCGATACTAGCAAACCGGCTCGGTTGCCACCTATTTGTTTTCGATGATGGAGGTTTCAAATCGACGATCAGAATCGTTGAACATGATCTAGACCATTTAAACTATCTAGAAATTAAATTTTATATTTTTTCGATATTTTTTTTTCCATCAAATAGATAAAAAATAAACGGCTGAAAAAAAAATATTCTTCAAAAAATGATGATAAGAGTCTTGTAATCAAGATCAAGAGTATAAATCTTATTTTAAATAATTTAAAAAAAAATTCAACAAAAATTCAAGTAATTTAGATCTCTTTATACCGTTAAACGAGTAAAAGACTTATATCTATTATTAAAATTATAAATTTTGTAACATTTTAATCATTAGGTCAATATTGTTGAAAAGATTTGAAATTTAATTTCTGAATACTTTCAGTAGTCTAGATCATGTTCAATGGTATTGATCGTCGATTTGAAAGATCCATCAACGAAAATAATTGGATGGCAACCGTACTGATTTGATATTGATAGCATTCCAGCTCAACTCTCTCTCTCTCCCTCTGCTTATATACTTTTAAAAGTATAAACTCAACTATACTTGTAAATTTTTTATCATTGGATTTGTATTGAGTGAGTTTCTGACCATGGGATGAAGGGATGTGCGATTAGATAATAGTAGTCCTCTAGAGTTTAGTGAATTTTTTGTGAAATAGTATAAACTCTATGGGACCACTATAATTCTAATCGCACATCCCTTCAGGGGACCACTATTAATAGTATAGTAGCCTAGGTCTATAATTATATATATATATAGATATATATATATATATATATATATAGAGAGAGAGAGAGAGAGAGAGAGAGAGAGAGAGAGAGAGAGAGAGAGTTCGGCTACTACATTATCGATAGCACTAAGCACTTGGTGCTACCAAGTTTTTCGCCGTTAGATATACCCCTTTGATCATTTTTATCCCTTAGATCATACTATTTCTCTAACTACCCACTAAACCCTAGGAACCCACTATCATCCTAACCACACATCCCTTCATTAAAGGGCCAAAACTTAATAGCACCAATGATTTGGTGCTATCGATAGCATAGTAGCCTAGTTCTCTCTCTCTCTCTCTCTCTCTCGATCCTCTCTCTCTCTCTCTCTCTCTCTCTCTTCTCTCTCTCTATATATATATATATATATATAATATATATATATATATATACATAATATATATATATATTCCGTGTGACACTCATAGAAGTTGGATTAGTTATATATATATATATATATAAATGATATAATAGGACTAAATCTCTTAATCCGGCTATAGTATTTTGGGTGGTAGCAAGACCCAAGAGATTAAGAGAGTTAAGCGTGCTAGAGCTAGAGTAGTTCTAAGATGGGTGACTTCCTGGAAAGTTGGGGCGTCACAGTTGGTATCAGAGCCATTCAGCAGCCGGAAATATAAGATGAGTCTCGGATGAGGCAGGGTTATATAGCGGGTAGAGCGAGACTCTCCGGTTAATGACCGTTGTGGGTGGAGTCAGCTGGAGTCAGCTCCCTACAAGGTCAGCTAAGGTTAGCGAGACGAGTCACACATCGCCTGGTTCTTGTGAGTGTGCTTGAGCCTGACGGAGACATCAAGGCTTAAAAGGGGGAGGTATGTGATACCCCTAGAAGTTGGATTAGTCCTATATATAAATGATATAAGGGAACTAAATCTCTTAACTCGGTTATAGCATTTTGGGTGGTAGTAAGACCTAAAAGGTTAAGAGGGTTAAGCATACTAAAATTAGAGTAGTTCTAGAATAAGTGACCCCCTAAAAAATTATATATATATATATATATATATATATATGATATATATATATAATATATATATATTTACTATTATATATATATATATATTTGCTATTAAATTTAATCAAGAATCAAGGCCAACACTAACAAGCTTATTTCAGTTTATGCTTGACTTATTTATTAAACGAGCAACAAGAACTAACTCACAAACAACAAATTGGATTGCCAGTCCTTTTTGCACCAAAGGGGACATTTGAGATGAACCATATGAACAAGCCAAAATAAATTTTTGTTAAAAAAAAGAAAGGATAAAAAGAGTGCAATTTGATACATTAAATGCTTCATTGATTTGTACTCGTCTCTTCCAAACACTTTTAGACAAGTAGATTCTTGGTAGGTCATCTACAATTGTTCATTTATTGCAAGTCAGTATATTAAAGATGAAAATTTTAATTATTTTCAACTAAGTCATAATAATATGTTGCAGGATCAATATTTGGTACTTAGCTTGCAAGTACTGCTCAAATGAGACATGCATCTAATGCATTCATTGAACTAATTATGAAGGGTGTAAATGAGATAGGTATGGTCATCAAACTCAGCTCAAATTTTCACTTTTGTCCCTAGTTTTTTAATTATTTTAATTAATTTTGTTTTTCTTGAGAGAGAGAGAGAGAGAGAGAGAGAGAGAGATAGAGAGGAAGATATAATATATATAATATTAAATATATATTGAGTATGCTACATGTACATTCTACATAAGGGGTGTACATTCCAAGGAGGGAGGGCTATCATTACCACTTCTACCATCTAAGGGTGGGGGTATAGTGAGTGACCCCTAAAAGACATCCACACCCTTAGATGGGTGAGGATGTAGGATGTACCTCTTTTGGGGTATCATGTAGCATTTTCCTATATATATATCTATAATATATGTAGAGTTAGGTGGAATGTTATTAATAGCACAAAGTCTTTGGTACTATTAAGTTTTTAATTATTGGATTAAAAAATGTGTGGTTGAGATGATAGTGGGTGCTTTGGGTTTAATGAGTGGTTGGAGAAATAGTAAATTCTAATGGATGGAAATGATCAAATTAAGAAGTTGATCTAGGGTAGAAAACTTGATAGCACCAAATGCTTGGTGCTATCGATATAGCATAGTAGCCGTACTATATATATATATATATATAATATATATATATATATATATATAGAGAGAGATAGAGAGAGAGAGAGAGAGAGAGAGAGCTAGAGAGAGAGAGTCAGGCTGGAATATTATTTAGTAGTACCAAGTCATTGGTACTATTAAGTTTTTAATCGTTGAATTAAGATGATGTGTGGTTGAGATGGTGATAGTGGGGCTCGGGTAGCCCCTTGGGTTAGTGGATAGTGGAAAAATAGTAAAATCATAACGGATGAAATAATTAAAGGGTTGATTTAAGGATAGAAAACTTGATAGTACCAAACGCTTGGTACTATCAATAGTATAGTAGTCGGACTATATATATATATATATATAGATAAAATATATATATATATATATTCTATATATATATATATATATATAATTTAATTATAAATACGAAACAACTAGACTTTAAATTCGGATATAGAATACCTTCTATAAAATAGGTGTGGTCAATTATTTTAATTATATTATTTATATCAGAAATTTATTAATATAAAAAGAAACTATCACTCTACTGTAAATCATATTTTTTACACGAGTGCTAAATCTTGTCTTGCGATAAATAATTATTAAAAATTAAAATAAAATTTTAGTATTTGATATTTTAAAAAATTCTATACCCTATAAAAAAATATTTTATTTTTTTCTATTTGGATTGTCTATTAAAAAAATACTCTGTTTTAATTTTTATATAAAATAAATTAAAATAATTTTATTAGTAAAAAAAAATAGTTCTTCGTTTTTGGATGAAAGAAAAGAAAAAAAAAAAAAAAAAAAAAAAATTCATTAGTAGATTGTATCAAATTGAGACTCTCCCTCCCCACGCTTTTCTTTTTGACTTCTGAGGTGGCGACATTAAACGTCTCTTTCTTCTTTGGGCCTTTCTCGATCGTCGCTGCCACTCCCACTGTTGCTTGCATCTCTCTCCTCCTATTGCTAATCCTCCTGCCACTATGGTTGTTAGCAAGAGTGGTGTTATCATCGTCACCGACAGCAACGACACCAGCATCATCTGTTGGATTTTATTTAAAATTTTTGATGATTTAAAACTTTTTTTTTGAGAGAAAGGTAGCATGCTACCGCTTTGTTTATTTTTTAAATAAACTTAGCTGGAAATATGAAGCAACTAGGCTTCGAACCCGGGTCTCGGGTATCAACCACCAAGCCCTTTGCCACTTGCACTAGGAACGGTTGATTGATGATTTAAAACTTATTTAAATATTATTTATTTTTTCTTTTATTTAATTATTATTTTTATTTTTATTTTTATTTTTATTTGACTTATTTTTATCTTGCGGAGCAAGTTATCGTGCCGTTAGTGCACGATCTCTTCGCTTACCTTGCGGAGGTGGATATTTTACCGTTGGCGCACGTTCGCCCATTTCGGATGTTAAAAGAGGAAGTTTTTCCCGTACGTTTCTTCTTCTTCCTCACTCACACCGCCATCTCCCCTAATCCCATATTCCAATATTCCAGATATTATTCTCGTTGTTTTGTTTTCTTTTGATTTGCTGGATCTTTGAAAGCTCGCCGGGTTCATCTTGCGCCACCTTGAAATCGTGCCGACGGGGTGGAACGTGGATGTTGTATCGCTGGAAGTGATTGCCGGGAAGCCTCGCACGCAGAGGGGCAATCTTGCTTCTAGGACAGTGCTCTGCACGCCTCAATCCACAGGCCTTCTTTAAATCTTTTATTTTACAGCATTCATTTATATTTCAATTTGAATTTATTGAATTTTAAATTATTTATTAGAATCAATTTGAAAAGATAAATATTTTACAACAATCTAGAAGCAAGATTAAAATTAATTTATTTTTTCATAATTGTTATCGTACTATGATTTACATACAATTTTTAATTAAATATTATTGTGCTAATTAAGTCGTACTTTCATTATTGTTCTCTGTTAGTATTATATACATACATGTTAGTACGTACTGTGGGATTGTGATGAAGATAAATAATTAATTAATTTATTTAATTAAATAGTTGTGTTAATATAATTATTTAATCTACATTGTAGATCTATACAACTCTGTTAGTATAATTATCTAATAATATTAATTGTTAATTTACTTGTTAGTACTGTGAATCACATAATTAACTATTTAGTTTGCTCTGTTAATTGTGATAATTTAATTAGAGTAATATTGTGTTAATTTAATTGTGATAACTAACTATTTAATTGTGATAATTTAATTTATATTGTTAGTACGGTTTGATTAATTAATAATATTGTGTAGTTTAATTTATCATTTTTCTGTCGCTTTAATTAATATTTAATACTGTTAGCATTAATATATTGTGTTAGTGGCGCAGTTGGTTGGTGCGCATGCTTTGACTTTGGTTTATCTTGATGTCGTGAGTTCGAGTCTTCCTCACCGCAAGATTTTAAATTATTATTACAGAGCACTTTTAATTAAGCACTTTTTAATTAAAACATAGTATTTGATTAGTACACTGTCAATTAAAATTTTAATCTAAACTGTTAAACTGTTTTTAAATCTTTAACAATATTGTGACATTACGATAGGATTGTTTGCAAACGAATTTTAATCTAAACTGTTAAACTGTTTTTAAATCTTTAACAATATTGTGACATTACGATAGGATTGTTTGCAAACGATCTTAACCACAATCTAAGTGAGCTATCCCTGAATTTTGTCCTAAGATCTATTAGGATAGAAGAGTCGAACCGAGCTAGGGATAAGAAACTTAATGAGCCTACTACCCAAGCCAACCTAGTAGAGCACTCTAAAAATAAGGGTAGAAACTTTCAGCCTTATAGAAACTTTAAGAAGAAACCATTCCATCATAGAAAGTTTAACCCAAACTTTAAGAAGCCTAAACCTGAGGGAAGTGGAGGCAACTTTGGTTGCTTTGTGTGTGGAAATACGAACCACTTTGCGAAGGATTGCTAATTTCGCAAGACTCGGCCTTCTGCGCTAATGCAGAAGAAGGGAGCTCCACCTGAGCGTCAGACGAATATGCTGACTGCCGGTTCTGACCCTTCTGACTCCACTATTAGGTTAGAATCTAGTTTACCTGAGCTTAACCTTGTCCTTTGTTCTTCTGATTGGTGGATAGATACTGGAGCTAATGTCCATGCTTGTTCTGATCGGTCGTGGTTTTCCACTTATCAGGACGCATGTGGAGGATCGGTGAACATGGGGAATGCAGCCTCTTCTCGCGTGCTTGGGACAGGTCGAGTGGATTTGAGGTTGACCTCTGGGAAGACCTTAACCTTGCACGGAGTCCATCATGTTCCCGATATTAGGAAGAATTTGATTAGTGGTTCTCTTTTAGTTCAGCAGGGTTTTAAGTTAGTTTTTGAATGTAATAGGGTAGTAATAACAAAAGTGTGAATTTTGTAGGGAAGGGTTTCTTGAGTGATGGTTTGTTTAAACTTTCTGTATCTTCATTTCCAATGAATAAAAGTGTTGTTGTTTTGAATGTTGTTTCTACTAATGTTTGGCATGGAAGATTAGGACATGTGAATTTCAATACTATCAAAAGATTGATGCATCTTGATTTGATTCCCAAATCTGTTTTACCTGATCATAGATGTGAAATATGTGTACAAGCTAAGGAACCTAGAAAACCTTTGAATCTGTGGATAGAGATAGTGATCTTTTAGAACTTGTGCACAGTGATGTTTGTGATGGAAGTAGACTTAGTAGAGGTGGAAATAAATATTTTGTGACTTTTATAGATGATCATTCGAAATTTTGTTATGTCTACTTGATTAAATCAAAAGATGGGTCCTTACCGATTCAAAATTTATAAAGCTGAAGTAGAAAATCAGTTGGATAAGAAAATCAAAATTTTGAGATCTGATCGAGGTGGTGAATACACTTCAAATGAGATGACTAGTTTTTGTCGAGAATTTGGAATTATACATCAAATGACTGCTCCCTATTCACCTCAATCTAATGGAGTTGCTGAACGTAAGAATAGGACTTTGATGGATATGATAAACTCGATGATTATTAGTTCAGGCGCACCTGAGAACTTGTGGGGGGAAGCTTTGATTTCTGCATGTATGATTTTAAATAGGATTCCTCACAAGAACTCTGATGTTTCTCCCTATGAGCTTTGGAAAGGTAGGAAGCCTAATTTGAATTATTTTAAAGTGTGGGGGTGCTTAGCTAAAGTGAAGATATCTGAGAATAAGAAAAGGAAGATTGGACCTAAGACTGTCGATACAATTTTTGTGGGTTATGCTCAGGATAGTAATGCCAGCAGATTTCTAGTGGTGAATTCTGAAATTAATGAGATTTCTAACAATACAATCATTGAGGCTAGAGATGCTGTGTACTTCGAGGATGTTTTTCCGTTTAAGACTAGAGTAGATAGATCTATTCCTGCTGAACTAGTTGGTAGCTCTAGCAGACCTAGTGTCAGTGAACCGATAGAGAGATTGAGCCTAGAAGAAGTAAGCGTCCTAGAGTAGAGAAGACTTTTGGAGATGATTTTTGTGTCCTACTTGTAGAAGACACCCCATCTACTTTTGACCAAGCTATGACGTCTGTAGATGCATCGTTTTGGAAAGAGGCTATTAATCTTGAGATGCAGTCTATTCTACAGAATCATACTTGGGAGTTATCTGATTTACCTCTAGGATGTAAGCCTGTAGGCTGTAGGTGGATTTTTAAGAAGAAGTTGAAACTGATGGATCTGTAGACAAGTATAAGGCTAGATTAGTGGCACAGGGTTTTTGCACAGAAGCCTGGGGTAGATTATTTTGATGTTTATGCTCCTGTTGCTAGGATTACCTCTATTAGAGTGTTGATTGCTTTAGCCTCCATTCTTGATCTGATTGTTCATCAAATGGATGTTAAGACAGCCTTTCTAAATGGTGATTTAGATGAAGAGATCTATATGAAGCAACCTGAAGGATTTGTGGTTTCTGGACATGAGAACAAAGTGTGCAAATTGACTAGATCTTTATATGGATTAAAGCAAGCTCCTAAACAGTGGCATTTAAAATTTGATTCTTTGGTTGTTTCAAATGTTTTCATGTAAACATGTCTGATGAGTGCGTATATTCGAAAGAGTATGATGGACAGATTGTGATCTTATGTTTGTATGTTGATGATATTTTGATCTTTGGTACAAACATGAATGTGATAAATGATGTGAAGAAATTGTTAAATAAGAATTTTGATATGAAAGATCTTGGACAAGCAGATGTGATTCTCAATATGAAGATCATTAGAAAGTCGAAAGAAATTATTATGAGCCAATCTCACTACAGTGAACAATTATTGAAGAAGTTTGGATATTCTGATATTAAACCTGTAGTGACACCTTATGATTCTAGTGTGCATCTTAAGAAGAATAGAGGAGATCCAATAGGCCAGAATAGATATTCACAGATTATCGGATCCTTAGGATATCTAGTGGATTACACTAGACCTGATTTGGCTTATGCTGTAAATCGATTGAGAAGATATACCCATAATCCGAACAGAGAGCATTGGAATGCTTTAGAAAGAGTGTTGAGATATTTGAAAGGGACTGTATCCTATGGATTGCATTATAGTGGTTTTCCTGCAGTATTAGAAGGTTATAGTGATGCGAATTGGATTAGTGATACAGCTGATGTGAAGTCTACTACAGGATTTGTATTTCTCCTAGGAGGAGCAGCTGTTTCTTGGAAGTCAACCAAACAGTCTTTGATTTCTAGAAGTACTATGGAATCTGAATTGATAGCTTTAGATACTACTGTAACAGAGGCTAAGTGGTTGAGAGAATTTCTTTTTGATCTGCCACTGTTGGAGCAACCTTTAGCACCTGTGTCTATTCATTGTGATTGTAGAGCTGCAATTGATAAATGTGCCCAAGAGAATGTGGAGACTAAGATGAACAGATTTATGAAATTGAGACAGAAGTTCATTCGACAGAATTTGAAAGAAAATGTGGTTGCATTGGAATTTGTGAGATCTGCAAGAAACTTGGCTGATCAGCTCACCAAGGGTTTGTCTAGGACCGTGATCCTAGAATCGTCGAGGGGGATGGGGCTTAGCCCACAATAGAAGTTACCGGCGATGGCAACCCAACCTGTTGCAGGTTCAATGGGTAGTAACAAGTCGAACAGGTAGCTTGAGGAGCACTGTTTTTGTATCCTCATCCCTATGGCGACAGTGCTCATTTCTGCAAAGTGGTTAGGAAGGGCTTTGGCCCTGAATGGTTCCAAGACCCATGAGGCAGGGTACGACCTTGCAGATACCCTCTGAGGACCTACTATATGTGTGGAGTCGTGAGGCCGCGACTATGGAAAGCGGGCGGTTTCCTAAAACACACATGAATCGATACCAGCGCATGGCCATTATAGCGCTCAC